>CM021107.1:513020772-513620772 GCA_007115665.2 Sequoiadendron giganteum | reverse complement strand
AAAGGCGGCAAAAACAATGATGTGGCACAAAGTTTTTAAAAAAGAAAAGAAAAATGTGCTCAATCGTGTGGAAAGGCCGAAGGAAACGACAACCATATAGGAATGTAGTTTGCATTAATTAATACCGAAATAAATGTAATAAATGAAACAACTAAGCAATCTTAAAGTGAAGTGGAGTTCACCTTGGTGGAACCGCCGTAATTACCTGATGTGACTTCACTTCTTCATTGGAAAATGTGACCCGTAGAAACGTGGATGGTATGGAGAATGATAGGTGGGTGAGGCGGCAGAAAGAGTGTGAGTGTATGGATTTTGGATGGAGTGAGTGAATGAAATGGGGATCCGAATGGATGAGCCCTTTATTATGACAGTTTTATGCACTTTTATGCATGGCCTAGGGAATTGAGTTGTGACTCCATTCCTCTGACTGCAGGATCAATGGTTTCCTGCGCAAATTCGAACTGGCTTAAAAATTCTTCCCTGTCAATGGGCTTATAGTAGAGCTTTAGGCGATGCCCATTGACTAATAGCTTGAATTAGAGCTCATCAATGGTCTTCAATTGTACAACACCATTTGTGAATACTTCTTCTACTTCGTATGGACCCAGCCATCTAGTTTGCAATTGCCTTGACTATCCTTATACCTTGAGTCATAAAGCAGAGCCTAATCCCCTGCTTTGAATTTCTTCTCTTAAATGTACTTATCATGTCATTTTATTCGTTGGTTTTGTATTATCTCAGTGTGTTGTAGGGCATTCTTTTGGAGCTCATCTAAGGCATTGAGCTGCATGACTCATTCCTTTTGTGCAGTTTTTAGGTCCATATTCATTTCCATTGTTGTCCTAAGGGTTTTATGCTCAAACTCTATCGACATCACAACTATTTTACCATACACCATTTCAAAGGGTGTATATCCTGTAGTAGTCTTCCATGTAGTGCGGTAGGCCCATATAGCTTCAGGTAACCTTGCAGCCCAGTCCTTTCTATGCAAATCTACAGTCTTAGTCAGAATTGCCTCTATATCCCTGTTGGCGATTTCCACTTGGCCATTAGCCTGTGGATGATAAGGAGTTGATTTCCTGTGCCTTATGTTATATTCATTGACTAAGGCTTTAATAAGAGTAGAGGTAAACTATGCTCCTTGATCAGTGACTATTTCCCTAGGAACACCAAATCTGGTGAAGATCTCCTCATAAAGGAACTCTACCACCTTATTATCCCTAGCATGTTTCATAGGTCTAGCTTCTACCCATTTTGTTACATAATCTGTGCATACAAGGATATAAGACTTACCATTTGAAGGCGGATCAATTGGCCCTACAAAATACAGTCCGCATTTGTCAAAGGGTGTAACAATCACTTGTGGAAATAGAGGCATCTCGTTTGATCTGGTTGGCCTTCCCATCCTCTGGAATCTGTCACATCTTCTGGTGTATTTGGCTGCATCTCTATGCAAAGTTGGCCAATAGTAGCCAGTATTTAAGATTTCCATTGCTGTCCTTTTTGCAACAAAATGTCCCCCACATGGTTCATCATGGCTTGCATGCAGTATATCATGAGTATCTTCCTTTCGTACACATCTCCTCATAACCTGATCTGGCCTTGTATAAAACATGCAATCTACAATCCAAGAAAAGTTAAAACTTTTCTCTACCAATAACCGCTTTTCCTTACGGGAAAATTGAGGAGGAGTTCTTCTTGCACCCAGATAATTTCCTATATCTGCATACCATGGGTGAATGACCTTGATTGCAAACAGATGCTCATCAGGAAAGGAATCTTCAATAAGTACAGAGCTATCTTGCCTTTGAATTCTAGACAGGAAATCAGCAACCACATTGGCTTTACCTCGCTTGTCCACAATTGTAATGTCAAATTCCTGCATGAGCAACAACCACCTTGCTAGTCTTCCTGTTATTGAGCTTTTATTCATAAGATACCTGATTGCTGCATGATTGGTGTAGACAAATATCTGATATCTTGTTATATAATCCCTGAATTTGTTGAGGGTATAAATGATCACTAACATTTCTTTTTCTGTAACAATGTAGTTGAACTCAGCTCCCTACAAGTTCTTGCTGATGTAATACAGTGCATGTTTAGTTGAACCACCCTTTTGTCCTAAGACAACACCAATAGCATAATTTGACGCATTTGTATGAATATGGAATGGAAGTGACCAATCAGGTCCTTTCAACACAGGTGCTTGTGTAAGGGCAATTTTCAGATCAAGGAATGCTTTTTCACATTCTCATGTTCAAACAAACTCTGCATCTTTCCTCAACAAACTATATAGAGGGCCTGCTATTTGGCTGAAGTCTTTGATGAATCTTCTATAATATCCAGCATGTCCTAGAAAGCTTCTTAGTTCCTTTTGCTTGGTAGGAAAGGGCAGATTAGAGATGACTTCAATCTTAGAAGGATCAACCTGTATTCCAGCAGCAGAAATATACTAACCAAACACTATTTCCCTCTTGCATCATCATGAAACACTTTTGACTATTTAGTGATAGGTTATGATCTTCACATCTCTGTAGTACCTTTTTCAAGTTGGCTTGAGCTTCCTTAAATTTTGCACCATAAACAGTAAATTCATCCATGTATATCTCCATGCAATCATATGATATGTCTGAGAAAATACTTATTACTGCTCTTTGGAAAGTTACAGGTGCATTGCAGAGACCGAAAGGAAAAACGGAGTAGGAAAACGTTCCCCATGGGCATGTAAAAGTAGTATTTTCTTGGTCCTCTGGAGCAATATTGATTTGATTGTATCCACTGAACCCATCAAGGAAAGAGATACTTTTTCCCTGATAAATTATCCAGCACTTGATCAATGAAGGGAAGAGGAAAGTAATCTTACTTTGTTGCAGAGTTGAGCTCCCTATAATCTACACACACTCTCCATTTCCCTCCTTTCTTAGGAACAATAACTAGTGGAAAAACCCACTGGCTATCTGAGATTGGGTAGATAAAGTCAGCATTCAACATCTTCTATAATTCTTCTTTAACAATTTCTCTCAAAGCTGAATTGATTCTCCTCTGTGGTCGCCTAACAGGTTTGAACTCACTATTGAATGAAAATTCGATGTGTACATAGCTTTGGATCAAGTCCTTTCATGTCACTATAATCCCAGGCAAAAGCTGGTTTATGGGTAGTAAGCATTTTAACCATTGACTCTTGCTGCTTGCTGGTAAGTTTACTGTTGATATTCAAAGTTTTTCCTGCAGCTACTTCCACTTGGGAAGTCAATTCAAGCATGGATACTTCAGACAGAAAAGACATGTCCACTTCATGGGGCAATAATGTGTGCAAACAGTCAGTTGCTGCAGGAAAATGAGCTGATGTGGGCGGAGGAAGAATGGTCTGCAAGGTGCATGGACTTTCTTCATAATGAGGGTGTTCAATACCATAATTATTTAGTAGGACATTGTCTAGTATCTCTTCCTCCTCTTGTTGTGCAATGAAAGGCTCTCTGGTAATCATCATGAGATTGGCCACCGAGTTCACTTCCTCTTATTCTCCCAAATCTAGCCAAACAGCCTGCCCAGACTCAAGTTGAGGTTGGGCTGGAGAATAGAGGGTAAGCTTCTTTGTGTTATATCCATTAGATATTGTCATGTTATCGGTCCTACATCCAATATAAGCATCTGTAGTGGCTAACCACGACCTTCCTAGAATTACAGGATAACCTCCTAGTGATGCTTTTGGAGACAAAATCATAAAATCAACAAGATATTCCCATGAATCTAGGGTGACAACTAAGTCTTCCACTACTCCATCAGGTTTGACAGTTGAACTATCAACAAGTTGCAAGACTGTAGGTGTAGGTATTAGGTCTGAAATACTTAGCTTTAGTACAAGGTCTTTGGTCATGACATTGATAGCAGCTCCAAGATCTACTAAAGCATTCTTAATTTGAACCCCATTAATATTAATTTCAACAACAGGGCTGCCAGGGTCTGAATATTTTGGGATGGTAAGCTTACCTAGCATCAAATCAGAGAGTTGGCCTAAGACATGAATAGTCTGAGGGTCTTTCTTCTTCCTACCCGGCTTCTTTAGACATGCTTCTTTGATATCTTTGTTGTAAATAGGTACTTCCCTAATTGCTTGGAACAAAGGAATTTTTACACATATGTGCTTTACCTGGTCAAGAATGTCAAAGGTAGGCTCTTCTTGCTTTTGAAAAACTTCACCTTCCAACCTTTGTGGGAAAGGAGGTGGAGGTTTATTGGATGCTTTAGGCAGTGATGGACTTTGTATGGGCTCATTAGTATCTTCTTGCTCATTCTCCTCAGATGGCAATTCTGAGATTATGGGAGGAGATGGTGTGGGTAACACTGTTCTTGAACGTAAGTTGATATTATTCAGGTTAAGAGCATAGGCAAGCTGATGATTAGGATCAACAAAATAAACTTGTTGTTGCTGCTGCTGAGGTTGATTATTTGGATTGGGCACTGCTTGAGCAGGCAGTTGGGTTGGCTTTGGATTTTGGCTTTGATTGGCTATAGGAGGTGGCATAATTGACTGTTGTTGGGGTTGCTATAGGAAACCAGTGGGTGGATTTGACCATTGCTGGCCTCCTCTCCACTGGTTAGACTGCTGCCAATTCCCCTGTGGAGGTTGCCAATGATTTTGTTGAGCATTTGGCCAAGGATTATTCCATTGAGGTTGAGAATATGGGCCATAATTTGGAGGGTACTGGTTCTGCCACTGATTATTATATGAACCAAAATTTTGCAAGGGGTCCTGAGGAATATCTTGTCTTGGGGCCCAAGGCCTGCATTGAGCAACGAAGAACACTTCTTCCTCTCCTTCAATGGTTTTGAACTCGGTAGGAAGATGTTGGACCTCCAAATTGGCCACTGCTTTACATCTACAATCCTTCTTCCTTTGTCTGCAGTGAGGGCAATATTCAGCTAGCATAACATCAGCCTCCTCTTTCTTCCTTCTAGTTTGCATGGTGTCCAGTTGAGTAGCTACATCATTTATAATATCTTGCTTGAAGTCGAACAAAAGATTAGAGATTTCTCCTTTTGATACGCCTGAGCCACTTCCTTTTGCAATAGAGGGTCTGAACCCCCTACCTTTCTTCACTTTTCCCTAGAGCAATTGAGATAGATCTTCTTGATGTCATCCCAATTGCTTTGGGTGATATCTCCTCCAACCATGAGGTCTAGTGCTTCCATGCAAGTATCATTGACTCCTCGTAGGAAGAGAATTTTTTTAGATTCCTCATTTAGCTGGTGCTGAGTGTTTTTCTACACACTGAACAGGAACTTGAACACATAACCTTCCAAGGTTTCATTCTCCTTTTGTGACATCTTGAAGATGTCATCTCCTCTCATATCATTCCCCCTACAATATTCTTTATACTTTCCTAAGAACAACTCCTTCAATTCATCCCAAGTGGCCACAACATTGCCTCCTAATCCAATGAACCATCTTAAGGCTAACTCCTTTAAAGTAGAAGGAAACAATTTCATCTTATGTGCTTCAGTAGTATAATCATAACTCCTACATAGGATGTCAAACTCAAACAAGAAGGTATGAGGGTCCTCTGCAATAAGGCCATAGAATTTTGGAAGCAATGAGGCATGAATATTTTTGAGATTATTATTGTCATGCAGTTCAGGGAGTGGGAATGGAAAAGTAGGCCTTGCCATCCTTGGTGGTGGTCTTGGGTTAGCTCCTGGCTAGTAGACGACAAGGGCAAGTGGGTTATTATGGGGGTCCTGGTTATTGAAAGTGTGCAAGTTATTCAATTGTGCTGTGAGTAAATCAAGGTTATCAGGCTCATCAAATAGGTTCAAACTTATCTCTGAGGAAGAAGAAGATGAAGTGACTAGGTCCTGACCAGCATCAAAATATGGTTCTTCTAGGACAATTTTTGGGTCAATTTCTTGGATATCTAAACTTCTAGGAAGGAATCTTCCAAATTGGTCTCTTCTTCTATGCATACAGTAAAAAGTAAGTCTAAACTATGGAAAAATGCTGGAATAGTGAATTTTGATCTAAACACTAGGAATAAAATTTCAAACTACCTACTAGCATGCCTGCAATAGGTCTTTAGTTTGACACCATCCCCGACAACGATGCCAAAAATGTAGTGTTCTTTAATCAACTTAATAAATAGTAACATGAATTCCTCTACTCAGGGATTGAACATCACAACCAACAGTCATAATCTGCTAAAGAACCTCATTTAATTATCAACCTAGGGATGTGAACTTGAAATGGGTCAGCACAATATATGCACTAATCACCTTTCCCAGACATGCATTATTTACTAAGATGCTTTATACTGGAATTTGAATTACTGGAATAACTTTACTGGATAACTTGCTTTGGAAATGAAAATTGAAAGATAAAACTATTCTGCATCTAGTGGCTGCAAGAACAGTTGACAATTATGTGTTTCTGCCAACTGCAGGAATAGTCACATAAACTTCTATAAAAGGAAGTGTAGCTATTCTAACTTGTAAAATGAAGGTATAGGCAGTTCCCTAAGTGGGCCCCCTTAGGTAATACCAAAAGTAGACAATAGATTAGGCAGAAAATTTCATAAAATTTATTGATTCAAGGTAAACAAATACATAGCATACAATCTCTTGACTGTATTTCTGAAACTGAAAATGTGTTACAATAACAATATCTCAACCCATTCTTGAAGGAGAATGGGCTATTTATTGAAACTGAATCTAACTACTAACTAACATTCCCTTATAAAACAGGAGGTCTTTATTACATTTAACTAACTTAGTAAAGAGGTGCACCATCAAGATGCCCGAGCTAGATTTTTGAAACACTCCTCTTGCATGGCGGATGAGTTGAAACTGCCTCCCTATTCTTTTGCTGTTGAACCAATCTTCATTGATTTGGTCTTCTATCCTTCAAGTGGGAATTGAATTACTTCCTTCAATCATGGTACCTGTAAAATATCCCGCTAGCTATTCCTGAGGTAGAGAGTTAGCTCAACATGTTCAACTTTTAAGATGATCTATCACTTCATTTATATATTTATTTAAGCATTAATCTAAAGCAAACATTATTCCAGACATGGCTGCAGGAAGTTCAACAGTAGAGGCTGCAGGAAAGGTTTGTCATCACACAAAGTTATAAGGCATTCATTAAACTAATAAAACATTTAAAAGTAATAACCATGGAAGACTTAGCATAATATACTTATTATATTAAGCATAATTTTTTTATGTCTTATCCCATAATCAGCACTAAATGTTTGTTTTAGCATAATGAAAAAGCATAAAAGTGTTTGTAAAAGTATGATCTAGATGTGCCAAAAACTTGGCTCATCCAGGATGATGGTATTTCATAATATAATATTTAAAGTAGTTTTTCTTAAGGAATCTACCAAGCCCTTGTAGTTCCACGAGATGAACTTTATTTTTGGAGGTCTTTTTGGGTGCTTCGGAGAAACCCTCAAACTTTGGATTGGGATTTTTTCCCCACTTTTGTTCTTATTTCCTAAGTTTTTTCTCACCTTATAATAGATCTAGTTTGGGTATGATCAAGAATTTGTCCTAGAATAAGGTCTTTATCAATGTACTTGATACAAATCTCATGCTAATTTTCCTCCAAAAGGGAAGAATGAATTGTCCCTCTTGTATCCTCAAGAATATCACTTGAGGGAATTTCAACCATAAAATATTGAGGGAATTTCTCCTACAACTCTCTTCTTCATCTTGATGATGGATCATGGAGTGTGATCCGAAATGTTGATGCAAACAAAACTTATGTAGTTTAATCTAGAAAAAGCATACTTTTATATTGAGGGTCCTAAAAATCTTGACTAGGCTCCAAGACAAGTGTTGTATCAAGATCCAATTTAAGGAGATGAAAATAATTGGTAACAATAGGTTGGGAGGGAGAGATATCTCTAGAGGATCTTGGAAACCTCCTTCTTGGTGTTATTTTGTTCCTTCTATTTTGGTCAGCTATGAAACCATCATCATTTTGGGTTTCAACCTTAAGAGGTGTAACTAGCTTAAAATGATTTTTTAAAAAAAATTTCCCATAAGATATGACAAGAGAGGCAGTTGAATAGGATATGTTTATAGTGTAGGCATTGAGAGTAGATCTAACTAAAATATTTATTCTTATCATTTTGGGAAGGTCTTTTTTAAGATTGACTTGGACACATATTCTTATAATGTGAGACATTGTGAGCTTTGCGGTAGCTAAATTCACAAATGTTTTAACTCAATAATCTATTTGTTATAGAATTGATATGTTCCATACATGGAGAGGAAGAAAATGGAGTCTTACCCAGATAAGAACATCCACTTAAGGATCAAAATGTGTAGTCTAGTGGTAGAGAAAGAGAGGGTTAGATCCCATAAACCATAATCAACCTTAAAAAATGAAGGCTCATTCATCACTAGAGGTAAAGATGATGATCACATAGCTAGAGTTTGAAATAGAAGTTTTTAGATCCCAAGGTTCTTGTAATCCATTTCTCCAGAGACCAATAAAATGGCTAATCACATCATGTGAAGAGAAATTTATAACTAAATGCTAGATGAATTCTAAATCCAACTCAATTAGAGAAGCCTCATCAAGTTTGGGGACAAAGAGTTTTGATTTAGGTGTAGGTGACTAAGAGGAAATCGATAGGCTAACAATGAGGGCTTGGGAGGGACATTGGGTTTGAGAAGCTTCAAAACCACAAGATCAAAAGGGGAGGAGTGTCAAACAAAGCCATAACCTTAGCATCAAGGTGTAACTACATACTTGAAAAATAAGACTTTTGGAAATTATAACTACATAATTTTTATAATATATTGATGTCTCTTATGTCTTATAAATTAATATATTTAAGATATCCATACTAATTATATAAAATATTTAATAGCCACAATAAATCATTAGTATAATTTTTTTATATAAAACATAATAAATTATTTAATTAAATTTAAAAATATTAAATATGTAAAAGTATTTTCATAAATCTATTTTATATATTATTATTTATTATGAATTTTAATAACATTTAAAGATCATATTGTTTGGAGGATCTTTGAAATGAATAATTACTTAATAGATAGTTGAATTTAATATATGGGGTTGCATTTTTTTCATTCTTCTATTTTTCATATTTTAAAACATTTCATAAATAAAAGAAGTTATGAAAACAATTGATATCAATATCAATGATTTTTTTAGTGGCTAATATTCTTCAACTGGTTAATAGTTGAAATTGGGGATTCAAAATTTGGCTAATAGTACAAACTATAAGACAACCTGAATCACCGCATTTTACAAAATTTTGTTTTAGTCTTGTTAAATCTCAGAACATTTATTTTATTAAACTTTTAAACTCAAAAAATCACCACAATATTCAATACCTAATTAGATCAAATTCACCTAAATTTTATAAGTTATAGTAAAAAATGAAATTAATTCACAAATAATAATTATATAATTATTGGTTGATTTAGGGCCATAACACCTATTTTTAATCACCACCATTGATTTTTTTTATAATCTAATGGTTGAGGTTGTATTTTATGGGTTAAAATGTACTAGGGAAGCTCCAATGTCCATCAAGCCCAAAATTATATTTGGGTCATTAAAGATTTATAATCTAATAGTTGGGATTAAATTCTATGGGCCAAAATATACCTATACAACTCTAATACCCATGGGGTCCAAAATTGTATTTGGGTCATTGAAGATTTCTAATCTAATGGTTGGGATTAAATTTTATTGGCTAATATGTACCTGCAGAGCTCTAATGCTCATGGGGTCTAAAATTGCATTTAGGCACAATGGGAATTGGAGCTCTATGGGTACATTTTTTCTTGCGAAATAGAACCCAAACTATTAGATTATAAACAAAATCAATAATGGTGAAAAATAATTTAGAGCCAATATAAAATATTCAATGTTTAATTTAAAATATTGAAGAATTGTAAACGAGAGCACTACACCTTAAACTAGTCAATCACAACCACCTTCAACCCCTTACTTTTCCATAGGATTTTTTTTTAAAGGATGGATTCACCATGGTAATTAATGTATTTACCCGTTTTCATCAAGATTCACAAATATTTTCTATAAATATCTACTGATTTAAAAAAATGCCAATAAAATTAATATTTTTTTCAAAAAAAGGAAAGATTCACCAATATAAATTAATATTTTTTTCCAAAAAAATGAAAGTTTTACCAAGATTTTATATCTTTTTTAGCGATGGTTTCTTAAAGTTATCACTAACCAATATTAAGATTCTTATATATTTTTTGTTTTATCATGTTATCAAGTGTATCAAGAATGTCTCTTATATATAATGGGGATGAAATATAAATAAGGTTAAACATTTTTATAATATTATTTATAATATTTTAAGATAGTTGAAATGAAAGTCCTAATTATTCACTCAAGAGATCCCCTTGGAGAGATCTATAAGGCAAGGTTGCCCTCTTGCTCCTGCACTTTTTGTCATTGCATCAGATGCTCTCCATTATCTGCTGAGAGAAAATTCTTCAACCCCAAGGGTAAGGGGTATTAGGCTTCCGGATGAAAATGAACTACTCAACCTCCAATTTGCAGATGATATTGCTATTTTGGTGCACTTGGAAGAAAGGAATTTTGCTAACTTGTTGAAGAAATTGGAACTCTTTTGCTTAGCTTCAGGGCTAAACTTGCCCCCTCTAAATCTTGGTTGTTGGGTTGGAAGGACAACCCTCTAGACTAGATCAGTGAAACTGGATTGCAATGGGGAGGCCCTCACAAAATTGTAAGATACCTTGGAATCCCCTTTGCGGTGAAACCTGATTTAAAAGAAATGTGGCACTGGGTTCGTGAGAAGATTGAAAAGAAAATTTCCAAGTGGAATAGGCAATTCCTTTCGCTAGCTGGTTGACTCCAAATTTGTTAGAAGATTCTTTCTTCTTATAGCATCTACTTTGCTTCTATTTGGTTTTTCAACTCATATCAAATCAATGATATCCAAAAAAGAATAAGAGCCTTCCTCTGGTCAGATGGTAAAGGGAATAACAAAAGACATGCAGTTAAATGGGAATGGTGCACTATTGAAAAGGCTAAAGGTGGAATGGGTTTGAAAGATTTAAAAGTGCAGGGCATCGCCCTTGCTTCAAAATGGATTTTAGGGGCCCTGGAAGGGGAGGAACCTTGGAAGGTTTTGATCTGACAAAACATAAGCAAAGTTGTACCTAAGAGGGCAAAGGCTTTGAAAGCTCTGCCCATCAGTGATATCCTTGGCAATATGGAAACTATGTCACCTACAGGGTCCAGTGTATTTAAGACTATTTGGAAGGCCTGGGAAGTGATGAAGAATCATATCAACAATCACCATCTCACTAATGGGGATTTGGGGATTATTCACTCTTGCAGATCTATATGGTGGAACTTGAAGCATAGAGGGAAACCCTTGGCTTTACTCCAAGGCTACTCTGCAAAAGGGTGGGCCACCAAAGGGATCAGACACTTTAATGATATCCTTGAAAATGGGAGATTGAAAGGATGGAATGAATTAAATAATGAATGCAACCTTCCCCCGTCTAATTGGAGAACTTACACAGTCCTTAAGGAGGCTTGTTGCTGGCTAAATTTTCCTACGATAAGTAAGAATGGAACAAATCAATATAAAGAATTTGAGTGGAAAAATGGATCTAATATAAAGAATACTAAAGTTAAAGAACTATACAGCTTGTTAACAAACCACATTGACCTAATTGATCATTTAAACCAAATTTGGAACTTACAGTGGGATAAAGACCAATGGCAGAAAATCTTAAAAAATGATTGGAACAACCAATTAGAAGCTAAGATTGCCTGCTTTAGATGGTTACTGAATCTACATAAGCTTTCTTTTAAGGGTAAAACTGATGATATCTCAGTCTGTACTGTGTGTAGAGTCCCTGAGTCAATTATTCATATCTTCTTTGATTGTTCTTTTGCTAAAGAAATATGGGGAATGTTCTGTTCTACACAGGAAATCTGGGTAGCTAATGGAAGGTTGATGCTTGAGAAGATTTTATTCATTCATAACATCAAAATGGGGAAAAATGCTAAATTATTTTGGTTATGCTTATCTTCTAGTATTTTGTGGTCAATCTGGAAAGCAAGAAATGAAGATATTTTCCAAGGGAGGAAGAGGTTTCTTACTGAGTCTTCTCGAAGACTCATATTTTTTAATACTGCTATGCAAGTTTACATTACGACGACTCTCTCCAAAGACAAGTTCTGGAGCTACTTGCAGGACATAAGGGTCTCCATAGACATCATGGAGGCAAGATATGGCCATATGTGGCCCGAAGGACATCCAAATGTTGATGTGTTTCTTAGGGCTCTGCAGGCTTTTCGACAAGATATGGTCAATATTCAGTTCGAAGGGGCAGTGCAGAAGGACCAGGTTAAACCACCTTCAGTGGAGGAGGTGGTTGTAACTCAGGCTTTAATTGCTTTGAGAGGAGATCAAGATGTTGTGTAGTCTCCCAGTTGGTAGCACCATTTCCCTTTTTTGCTTTAACTATATTTTATATATATCACTATACTTGTATATGCAAATTGTCTATATGTTGTAACTAATCCTTATGATACAACCACGATGGACTACTTCTCGGCTAGCATACTATCTTTTGTACTTACTTTGTAAAGGGAATGGATTAGGGGATTTTTTTTTTGGTACAGTGAAGAGGGGATTCTTTTTGATACAATGTAAGGGGGATTCTTTTTGATATACCTTGTAAGGGGGTTATATTTTGTAAGGGGGGTTATATGCTACTGGTATATGGTCCTACAGACATGATGGTGGGATAACTATCCTACGTTTATATCTTGTATTTTTTGCTCTCTCTATACTTAATATATAAAAAAAGTCCTAATTATTTTGATTATTTGAATGATGAAATTAGATTTTTTTCTCACTATATTAAAAATATGGAAAGTTAAAAGATGATAGTGTTCATCCTCAACTTTATTACTATTCCACATTTTTAATATTTACTCAATCCAATTTTTTTAAAGCTTATCCAAAGACTAGTTTCATTATACAAAACATGAGTACTAGTCCTTAAAAAAATAGATTTAAATTTAAAAAACATTCCCTTATAACATAATATCCAAAGGGAATTGAATTTGTATTATTTTTCATTTAATATCGACTTCTTTATTTTATTTTTGTTACTTTTTACCAATCTTCTAACATATACTCAACATCTAAATGTCATGTATAGTGATAGGCTTAATTTATGGCTAGTTTTTCCTTCATTATTTTATGTTTTTATCATTTCATCCGTGAAGTTTCACAGACATTCCTAAGACTTCATACATATTTTATATACCTTTCATGCACTTTGATAAACTTAAGTATGTGGATATACAAATATGCAAGCCAACAAATAGGAAAGAAATTAAGTGGAAAGCTCCGGTCATGAACTTTTGCAAGCTGAATTTTGACGGTGCATCAAAAGGAAACCCAGGGATCTCTGGAATTGGGTATGTCATTAGGAATCATCATGGATCAGTTATTAAAGGTGGGATGGACAAAATTGCAAACAACACCAACAATGTGGTAGAAGCTCAGGCCCTACTTTATGGTGTTAGGCTTGCAATGTCCTTAGATTTGAAAAAATTAATTATAGAAGGGGATTCTATGAACACGATTTTGGCTTTCAGAAATCCAAAAGATAGGAATTGGAAAATTGATTACATATTGCAAGAAGTTAAATCTATTCTCTCACAAACAGAGGAGTTTTCAATAATACATTGTTACAGAGAAGCAAACTCTGTTGCAGATCATTTGGCCAATCAAGGTTGCACTCTGCATTAGGGAGAAAAAACTTTCTCAAACCATGATTTCCAACTTGATCCTGAATTTCACGCAAAAGTTTTGAGAGACACAAAAGCATCCAAAAGAAGATAGTTTTTTTGTGCTTTCTTCCTAATATTTTTTCTCTCTTTGTGCAGCTTGATTCACTCTCAGCTTAGCTCTACTTGGAAAATGAATTATTGGCAGCCATTCTCCAATCACAAATTAAATGATCTTCATTTAATTTGGTAATTCATGAAGTGTCTATATAGGTTTTTTAGTAGCTATTTGGGTTTGCAATTCTTTCTTACTTGCACTCGACATCTGCTGTACTTTGCTCGATGGTGGTACGGGCTCTCAGAGAAGTGCTTGGAGAAAGTTGTTTGCTGGGAAAAATGGTTACTTGGGAAGAGCTGAATGCACAATCAGCATGCGACAACTTTTTTTGTTGGCAAATAGTGGATAGGCGGGTTGAGGAAGTTCGAGAAGATATGGTGGATGTAATAGTAATGATGGCAGTTTGATAATATCTTGCCACATATCCACATGCCATTAGATCTTATCTTGCTTCTCTTTCAATGGACTAGTTGGACCAGGCTCTAGAGTGTTTCTTCGTCGAGCTAGATGAGGACCTCCCATTCAAGATCAAATGGAGAGCCTGAGCTCTCTTCGTGCTCCTCTCCCATGAACATGTTGAACCTGTTCCAGTTGAGGATGTTGCTTCTGTAGTACCTTTGAAAGTCGAGGATGTTGTTTCTGTAAAAGGAAATAATTTAATTAAATTTCCCATCTTGCCAAATCTAAATGTTACTATTCCTGCATCGGTTGATGTCAACTTTGAAGCTTCTAATGGTGCTTCTCCAGTCGACCAAATGGAAGAATAACAGCGAAATGTTGCTGCATTTTTGCTCTCGAAGGGTGTCTCTAATTGCCCATCCCATCCATCGTCTCTTTTTGCTATTAGTAAAATGTTTTGATGAATCGGGTTTCATGGTATTAGCTGCCCTGTGGTCAATGTTGCAACCGGCTATCCAAGAGCCATTTTTTGACATGATTAGGAGTTTTGTAAATCTAGAAAAACAAGTTTATTCTGGCAATGAAAGTGCGATATCACAATGTATTTCAATGTTTGAAATTTGGCTATGCAAGAGCCTTTTTTGTAGTTAAAAATCTATTATGTATACCTCTATATTTTATAATATATTATATGAGCCTCGTGCTCCTTGCCTTAAAAAAAATAAAAAATGATATGTTGACATCTGTATGTGTGAATGTATGAATGTTCATGAGATTTAGTATAATTCTATGCTTAAATTATGATTTTTAATGATGTGTATGCCTTAGGGATGAAACTAACCTCTTGAAAATAGAAGTATTGTAACCCGCAACAACTAGATTTCTATCCCACAATGTAAGGACCACAAACAGTTGCAAGGGAGAAGTCAAAATGGTTGAAGCGCGACAGTTCCAGAGGAGAACAACGATGACCATTGAATGGTCATCTATGAGTCACCATAAGCACATTCTTATCCATCAAATAAGATGACTAGAAGAAGAAGAAGTATGTTTTAAGCAGGAGTAACCCATGACGTGACATTCCCCAAGAAACACATCTCTATCATGGTAGTTAATTGTTAGGGAAGAGCTCCAATTTAGTTTCTCTTCCTCTACTTTTCAATTCTGATTTTCTGTTTCAAGACTAAGTCCTCTCCCTATCTTTGAGGGAGAGTAGATGGATACATTATGGTTTTGCTTTCGGTCCTAGAATGAATAAGACTCCTCGCATACCCTATATAGTGGGATCTATTGTGAGGAGTAAATCTAGTTATCTAGTTAGTTGCTAATTGCTAGTTGATCATTACCAATAGTTGTTTTGTTTTTATCAGTTGCAACAATAGATATGTCTTGATGAATGAGAAATCTTTAGTAGATTCTTGTCAGATTGTAATAGTTTAGAGTTTTCATACAATAAAGGAGTTAATTCAATATCATGATTTTTTGATTCAGTAGTAAGTGTTGGAATTTTATATGGAAGCAACAACTCAAGCAAGGGCCACTTGAGGTATTGCTATCCACTCTATTTCATGTTATTAGATTAATTAATGCATTATCATATCTAGTTAAGACAGTTTCAAATTACATGCACGTGGGATTCATGAATGAGATTTTGTAGTTGAATTGAATTTTGTAGCTTAATGTTTGTTGAATCCTCTAGAAGTAATTAGTTACAATTTAGTTTTAGTAGTTAATAGTTACTATATTTTGTGATAAGTACCTATAACGTTGCAACTTAAGTTTATTTCCCCTGTTTTGCAAATTAGTGTTTCATTAGCTTTTACAGTTTTATGTACATGTGTAATCACCTATACTCCATTGATGTAGGGCGTGTTTAGAATCCATGAATGCATATATTGTGCTAGCACTATCAAAAGATTATAGCCCTGGTTAATAATTAAATGATGCCTCTCATAGAAGATGAACTGTTTAGTTAGGAATCCCCTTCTAAATTGTGTGTCTACCTACAACACCAAGTTAATAAAAAATTAGAGAGGCCCTACATATAGGTATAGTGACTTACTTAGATTTTGATGCTTTAATTAATGTATGAGAATACAATTCCTTTTTTTAACCTAGTATTAATGTATTTTATAACAATAGTGCAATATAGTAGACAAATAAAGCTTAATAACATCCATGAGACAAATAATCTCTTGAATCTCAAGGATACAAAGTATTGACAAAGAAGTTGCTACACCCTTAATATTAGAGTATACACAGGGTTATGAGTAGTCGAATTGTGACTACCTAAACTATTATTTAAGTCACATTATCATTATTATATTATTATTTAGTTATTAAGGTTGGCCTAAGGCTTCTATATGGTTACCTAGGTTAGCTTGGGTGATATCCTAGGCATAAGTAGGGTATACATAGGAAGTAGCGAGTCTTGTTTGATCATCAAATTATGAATTGTGTTCTCATTGGAGATATTTGAAGGTTTCCCCTCTTGAAGTGGCTTATTATTCTTAGTTATTATCAAGTATTTGTAGCAAATTTTCTATCATATTCTCCTAGTGTGCAAGTTATTTCATTACAAGTGGTATTAGAGCATGATCTTAGAACCATGGAGGCAAGACATTTTCCTAATATTGGAGGTCATTTTGGGAAGTGCATATCTCTTAGATTTTGTCAAATATTTTTTATATTTTTAAGGGGTTTTTGAAGAATACGTTCAAGCATATACAATCCATATTTCAAATCAATTGGAGCATAATTGAGTGATATATTTTAGAATTAAGGTTTATGCCCAATTTATTTAGAAAGTGCATCTCCCAAATCTTGTATAATTGGATATTGATTTTTAGTGGATTTTGTAAGAAGTGAAATAGGAGCCTACAATCCAAATTTAAAAGGCATTGGATCAAAATTGAGTTACTTATTGTAAAAATTTATTTTCTAACAAATTTTCTCTTAAGATTACAATTTTGCTAATTTCTTAGAGATTTTTTTGGGTAAGTGGTATCTTGGCCATGGTAAGTTACAATAATATTTAAGAGACTATATAATTCATGTTTGTCTGATTTGTTTCAAAGTTATTAATGTGATCCCTTTTAAAATGCTACTCCTAATGTGAGATGCTAAACAAAACTAATGATGCAATAACAAAAGCAATAACACTAAAAGAGGACACCTCAATAAGATTAGCCTAAGAAAATGGACAACATGAAAGCAAGATAAAACAAATGGGATGCTTGTTATGCCTTCATGTTGTTGCTTCTTTCTTGGTTGGCCCTTGATCTTGGATGTCTTGTGTGCTCCTTGGATGACAATGAAGTGAAGTGGATGCAAGATGCAAGATGATGTTAAGTGCTATGATAGATGAGAGTTTGAATGACAAATTTGCAAGAGTTTTGTTGCAAAAGACTTGATCTCCAAAATGAGAGAAATGAGGGGGTATTTATAGGCTAATTGGAATTCTCTAGAGAATTCAACGGTTGGGATTGATCCAACAAGATCAAGATGAAGGGCTATGGTGAGTTGAGGACTCACAAGCCCTCACATCTTGACATGTGGAATGTGAGATGTCTTAGGGTGGAGTGATGTGGAAATGAGGTGGAAGGGAAGTACATGAGGTGGATCTTGGGGGATGAGAAGATTCCTTGGAGGAATAAAAGTGAATTAAAAATTCACAATGATTAGAAGAATCTAGTGGATAAGAGAGGGTCTCCAAAAAGCTGGAGATTTGTCACATGTGGGTGATGTGACAAGTCCAAGGTTCTAGAAGCCCTTGGCACATGTGAAGTGACAAGTCAAGGCTTCTAGAATCTTGTATGGGGGATGGGGAAGACCTTGGAAAGATAAAAGTGAATTAAAAATTCACATGGGGAAGAGAGGAACCTTGGGCAAATAAATGTGAATTAAAAATTCACATGGGGAAGAGAGTCTAGGCTAAAAATGGTAAGTGGGAAGGTTGACCAGAAAAGGTAAGCCAAATGTGGCTAATGATTCTGATTAAGATTGTGCAAATATAGAATTAGGATAATTAATGAGAGATTAGAGGCAAGTGGGAGATTATGGAGGATGTGACACTTAATCAAGATTAAGTGGTGCACATCCTAATCACAGATTAATTAATTTAATCTGGATTAAAAGATGGTTATGGAGAATGTGACAAGGAGAGAGAAAAAGGAATTAAAAATTGGTTTTAATCCAAATGGGTTAAAAGACTAAATTAAATAATTTGTCATATTTATTTAATTTAGAAAAGAAAGGGATAAGGTAAAGTATTTTATTTATTTAATTACATACTTTAGGAACCTTAGGCAGAAAATGAAATAATGATTAAATAAACAAATTTATTTAATCATTAATAATGAAATAGATGAATAGAGTAGATGATTTTGACCATGTAGAAGTGATCAAATTTAGATGTCTACAATTAGTTTTCATCATAACGGGGCCTGAAACAAGAGGCAAAAATAATGTTGTTACATCGATAAAAACTCCTGATAAGGATGAGGTAATAATTGAGGATATTACTCCCAATGAGGAAATCAATAATGTGAAAGGAAGGAATTTCATCAATCCAGATGGATATGATTTTCCTAAGAGGAGATATATTAGACATATGAAGCATGTTAAATGTTTATATAAATGGACCAAGAAAGGATATCTCAAGAAACCAAGGTGAATCATCCAGGTTAACTATTATTGATCTAAAATTTAATACTTATATGGGATCTAGGTACTTGATACCAAAGGTGGATATGCACGAGTTTGATGGAAAGGGCCCACTGACATGTCCATAAACAAAATGGAGATTTTTTATGTACATCAATTTTCAAGTGGATAAAAGGTCATAATGGCTTTCTTATATATAGAACCAGAATAATTCATTTGGTATCGATGGATTTGTACTCATCGACATAAAATGGGTCTCATTGTCTCATGGTCAAATTTTAAAGAGGAGCTGCAATCAAAATATAACAATAGTGTGAAAAACAACTTCTTCAGGAAGCTAGCTAAACTTGAACAAACATGATTCATAAAGGATTATATTCAAAAATTCCAAAATATATCCTTAAGAGTGGATACAATTACAGAGGAAAACTTGAATGATTTATTTTTGGGTGGTCTCAAGGATCACATTCAATATGAGGTACACATGTTTAGTCCTAGCTCTATATCTAAGTCTTTTGTCTTAGCATGTAGGGTAGAGGATAAGTATTTGATACTTAGAAAGCAAGGGGCTAATGTGATAAGAGAGAAAGAATATTCAACACCTTCTCTTCCTCAACATACTAGATTAACACCACAACAAATTGAGGAGAATTGAGAAAAAGGGTTATGTCTCAATTTTGATAGAAAATATAGTCGAGGGCATAAATACAATGAAAAGAGTAAAATATTGAAGGTTCAAGTGAGGAAGAAGAGGAGGAACCAATATTAGAGGGTGATAGGGAATCAAATGAGGAATCAAAATATTCCCAACCAATCATTTCTTGTCATGCACTCTTAGGTCTTAAAGTGCACCAAAAACTCTCAAGGTAGTTGGTTTCTTAAAGAAGCAAAGAGTAACAGTGTTACTAGACTTAGTTAATACACATAATTTTATCAACAAAAAAATAGCTACCAGTCTAAACTGTTTTATGTATCCAACTCTAGAGTTTTAGGTTTTGATTACAAATGGTGATATTATTAGTTGTTCCAGGAAATTCCACAACATCAAATTATCCATGGGAGATTATCATCTTGATAGCCCAATGTTCTCTATCTCCATGGGTGCAACATATATTGTTTTGGGACTACAATGACTTACTACTTTGGGAATAATTGAGATGAACTTCCAAGATCTATTCATGAGTTTTCTATCAAAAGGAAAGATAGCGGAGCTAAGGCGGTCATGTGCAAAGTCTCCATAGATGGTAAGCTCCCATCAAATACAAAAGTTGCTTAAAAAAGGAGCTAAGGGATTTATGGCCCATTTATGTTCATTAGAATACTATCAATCCAATGCTCCTACCCATCCCGATTTACAAGCAATTATAGATCATCATTTAGTGGTTTTTGAATATATGCCTAAAGGAATTCCTCCTAAGAGGGATCATGATCATGCCATACAACTAGTTCCAAGGAGCCAACCGCCCAACACCGAGCCTTATAGATACCCATATATACAAAAAAGTGATATTGAAAAGATTATTTATGAGATGCTAGAGGTAGGAATTATTAGGCATAACCAAAGTGCTTACTCCTCACCCATGGTGATGGTACATAAGAAGGATGAAACTTGGTGCATGTGCCCAAAATACAAAGTGCTCAACATGTACACCATCAGAGATAAGTTTCCTATTCCAATCATTGATGATTTGCTTGATCAATTGAATGAAGCTATGTATTTCACAAAGTTAGATCTTAGATTAGGCTCACCAAATTTAAATTAAGGAAGAAGATATCTCTAAGAAAACATTTAGGACTCATGAGGGTCTTTATGAATTTTTGATGATACCATTTGGTCTTACCAATACACCATCTAAATTTCAAAGCTTGATGAACTCCATCTTTAAGAAATTCTTGTTAAAGTTTGTATTAGTGTTCTTCGATGATATATTGATTTATAGCAAGACATGGGAAGAACACTTGCAACATGTAGATTAAGCATTAAAATTTCTTGAAGATCATCAAATCTATGCTAAGCCATCCAAGTGTGTTTTTGGCCTTCGCGAGGTGGAGTACTTGGGACACATAGTTTTGCATGGAGTAGAGGTGGATCCTAACAAAATTATGGATATTATGGAATGACCTGCTCCCAAAACCATTAAGAATTTAAGGGGTTTCTTGGAATTGACTAGATACTATAGAAGATTTGTGAAGAACTATGACCATATAGTAAAACCCCTCACAAATTTATTGAAGAAGGATTCTTTTAATCGGAATGAGTGCTAATGTAATACTTGAGAGATTGAAGGAGGCTATGTGTACAACTCCAGTGCTTTCCACTCCAAACTTCATCAAGGATTTTATTATGGAATGTGATGCTTCAAGAAATGGTATAATAGCAGTTCTCATGCAAGAGAGTAGGCCCTTTTCTTTTGAGAGTTGTTAATTAAAGGGTAAAAATTAACTCAAACCTATTTATGAGAAGGAAATGCTAGCGGGTTGTGGCTACCTTAACTCTTAATTAAGTCATATTATAATTTATTTAGTTATTTAGGTTGGTTGGTCTGAGGATTTTATAGTGTTACCTAGGTCGGTCTAAATGACATCCTAGGAAAATTAGGGTATATATAGGAGGTAGTGAGTCTTGTTTGATCATCGGATTATGAATTGTGTTCTCATTGAAGATATTTAGAGGTTTTCCCTCTCAATGTGGCTTATTATTCTTAGTTATTATCAAGTATTTGCAACACATTTCTTATCATAGTCTTCTAGTGTGCAAGCTGAGAAACTTTAAAGGATAAATTTTGAAACTTAAGCTTTAGTTGAAACACTTCTTGAATTGGGTTTAAGGTTGAGCCTCTTACATTTAATTTTGATCATGAGTTCTTCAATTTTCTAAATTCCTACCTAGTTGAACCAAGAGGATAAACATTGATACACCATATAGACTATACAAGTAACTAGCTTAACTCCATGATATAGTGTCACTTATAGCTTATCAGATTACTTAACCTTCAATATATGTGAACAAAATTTCTTATTTGTTTGAACGATTCTTTTGTCTTTGCTAACACTTACCATGACAAGTTCAAGCTTTCCTTTATACACCTTGATATTACAAGATCCTTTTCTTGATCCATTTGTATTTTTTCACTTCTCAGTTGAATGAAACGCCTAACATATAAGTAAGGAATTCTAAACACAATATTAAAAATCACATCTATAACTATTTATTTAAGTAAGAAGCTCTTTAGTTTTCTTAATTCCCATCGAATGTTTGTAAGAGGTAAAATTTAAAAAATTCATATAGAAGATTTAAAAAACAAGTTGAAATGTCATTATATATAATTCATTCGATATAATTTTGCATTCTTTCCTACACCTGAATACCAAATACAAATATTCATTTTTTCTATTTTTCTTTGAAATCTTTTATCTCCTCCTCTTACACTAAACTGATTTTTAATACAAACATCTTTAATTTCCATCCTATTTTACTTATATATACACTTCTTAACTATTAAGATTCAAACCAAAGAATACCCAACTCTTGTAAGATTACAAAGTTTTATTTCTATCATGCTCTTATAACTGTTATTTGTATGAGTCTTTTCCTCTTTGTAAACAATTCCATTTGAACTACATTATTCTTTTTATATTTTAACTTCATTTAAATAAAAAATCTAACTTTTTAAAATTCATCCAAATTCTTTCTTTTGTTTAGTTACTCTTCCATCATTACTTATTTTATCTCCGTATCCTCTACTTTCTTTAGGTAAGTTAGAGGAGAAATCATTAAGAGCAATGATTTGTTAAAACAATGATAGAACTCAAGTCATATGGGGACCACAAATCACTTATGCATTGACATTAACATGGGCAACCAAACTCATGAAAAATAAAAAAAATCTTATAAGTTTGGGAATACCAAGTACCAGCTTAAATATAATTAGGTTGCTAACATTTAACCCAACAACAACTAATAATTTCATATGTCCAAACTTTGATAGTACCACAAACATAGTAATTAACGTCCAACTAAAAATCTAACACATCAATAGGTAGAATGATTTTTCAATAATTATAAAAGGAGGTAGAATGTTACGTTTATCTTTTCTTTAATTTCCCATTTAAAAAAATTAATGTTTTTCATCCCTTTCTAGGGTTGGTGGCCAACCGGAAATGCATCACGAGAAGAGTTTTCAGGGCATTCAAGCAAATTTATTATTGAAAAAGAAAGTCTTTTAAGAATTTCCTTCGGTTGTTACCAAAAAGAACTTCTGGGTAAACTAATTATAATTTCAATTTAATTTTTTAATTTTTTAATTTTTTAATTTTTTAATTTAATTGATGATGAAAAGACAAGATTTTAAATTTAATGTATGAAATTAATGATGAAAAGAAAAGACTTCCATTTTAATGAATGAGATTGATGATGAAAAAGATCAGACTTTTATTTATTTATATTAAAAATAATGTGGGTGGGACCTAATAAAGTGGATAATGTAATTTGTTTTGGTATTCTTTAAATTTTTAGATTCTCACTAATCAAAGTGTTTATAGGAAATTAAAATATTTTTTTTTTTGCTATAGGTAAATAAGTTAATATGGTTTTGGTTAAAATTATATAGAGTTTTTTGTATTATATTAATTATTTTGTCTCAATATTTCATCATATTTTCTATAAATATATGATTACGACTTTTTTTAATTTGTTTCAAACCAAATTACCTTGTAAGACTTCTCTTAGCATGCACAAAAGAATTTAATTATCATATATGTGCTATTCAAAAATTAAAAAAAATCAAATCATCTTGTCAAAAAGTATTCTTTTCACTCCCGATAGTTGTTGTTGTCAAATGTCATATTGATAAAAGGACAATATATTACATCAAGATAATTGTTGTGTGTCAAATGTCATATTGATAAAAGGACAATATATTACATCATACAACATTTCCACTAAAACAATGTAATCCACTAAAACAATGTAATACACTATATTACATTGTACAACATGAAAATTTGTCTTTATTTATTTGTTTTTGTTAATGAGAACACCTTTAAGATTCTCACACTTTATGGTACATCTCCTATAACTCTTAGGTTGATGATTAACCCTACATTAATAATATCTATAACTCTTAAATTGACTATTAACCCTACATTAATAATATTTGTTAAAATTTCAACTTTACAATTATTATTTATGTCTTCAATAACTTAACCATAACTTACATTGAAAAAACAAATCCATTCTAATTTTTTTTGGGTATTAAGTCATTTTCAATTCTAATTACTCACGCATAAATTTAATTCCATTGTGACAAAAACCACACAATCAAACAGTTCCCACACTAACCGCCACACAATAATCGAACATATAATATGTTAGGTCAATGATTCTTATCACATGGTTTCATAATGACTTTAAAAAACAAGTTAAATTATTTTTCCTTTGGATCGAGGTGACGCCCGTTACAATCATTTATTTGAAATGACAAGACCCACGCTGAAAATTATAAACCCTTTTAATTAAGTAGGTAAACAAATATCAACCGCACAATCCGCCGTTAAGAGCAAAAGGCCGTCCTTTCATCCCCAAGACTATACGGTAAAAAATTCTAGTAGGTAATAAAGTTGACAGAACTTCACTGGTTTTTTGACGTGTAAGAAAAGCTGTTAAATTTGGTAAACATTCCTTAGTTTTCAAGCCAAAACCGAACTTTTTCATGTCTGACAGAGAAATCTCAGCATTGTAAAACAATAGATTTTGCTGTTATCTCAGTCACCTAAACATTCTGTCAACGTCTGTTAACTTACCACCACTTCTGTAAAGTTTGTTCTGTTTGTCGGCAAGGTTGCTTGGAAGGTACATGTCATAAACGCAAAGTTTTCAAAACTGATTTCGATGAAGAATCTTGAAAAAAGTAGTTTAAAAAATTACTAAAAAATGGAAAGCAACGTATATTGTTGCTTTAGTTTAATTCTTGTTCGGTGGTGTCGGATATGGAGTTTTTTTATGGTTGTGGAAGTGATTTAATATTTACAGTTTTTTAAGGTGTATTTGATTTGAAGGAACATTAATTTTTTTATTGGGAAAAGAACTGAAAACTGCATTTGATTTGAAGGAACATTAATGTCTGTGTAGGTGTTTTTTTTTAATATTTGATTTGAGTAACAATAAATGTGGTCATGTTGTTTTTGGGTATATGCGATTTGAATATTTTTAATAATGTTTATGAGATTAGGTTTTTTTTTTTTATATTAAATAAAGTTGGAAATAATACAATGAAAAAAAACAACAGCAGTTCAATAAAGAACTATCCAGAAATTTGAAGAAGAAATACATAAAACAGCCTCGAGACAAAGCTGTTCGAAACATGATACAATTGGGTCAAAATCCTCAAGACAACAGCAAATAAGATACATAACAACATCCTAAAACAAAAAGGACCCTTAAATTCCGAATTTTAGAAGTCTTTGAAGGTGTCTGGAACAGCAAATATCTCCTTCATGTAAAAGTAAAAATTGAAGCTTAATCACCTCCAAATGGTTCCTCTGCTTAATGTCCTTCATGTTGCCACTCTTCAGTAGAGAACACAAATAAATAAACTGAAAAATGATGTCAGAGTAAAACTTTAGAATTTCAACTACCTGATGAACAACATGATTAGAAAACATTGATGAACATCTGATTTTCCAAATATTAAGTTAAATGACTTGTCTTATGGAATCAACAACCAAGTTACTATGAAGACCAATACCCAATACGGCCTCCTTCCAATACAAAACATGATAAAAAATGGCAGAAAAATGAGTAAAAACAGCTTTCCACTTTCATTTAGCATGCACACAATCCCAAAATATATGCTTCAAGCTCTCATAATGCTGACAAAATGGGCATTTGGCTGGTTGGAAATTCATTTTTTTCAATTTGTCTCCTACAGGTAGTTTATTTTTGATGTTTAAATTATTTTTGAGTGATATATATTATTTTAATTTTGGATTTAGTTTAGGAGACAACTTTCGATATGTTAATGGATTTGATTGAGTTATTTTTATAAGAGACATTTTGTGGTATTTTGTTCCCCTATCTTCAAATTGCATAACTTTAACAAAATGAATTCTTTCATATTAAATTCATGAATTAAATTCCCCCATGTAAAATTATAAGGAGAGTTTGATGAAATAGTAAAGTAATTGTAGGTGAGTAAAATTTAGAACTAAAAATAAATGAAAATAATCATGAAATCAACTTCCTAATTCAAATGTAGCCTGCTAACCTTAGGGTTAATAGAGGTTCCAACAATGCAATTGCTATCAACTACAAATTCTATTGGTTCTGAGGATGAATTCAATTAAAAGACTAATGAATTGTAATGTAGTTGGTCAAATAATTTAGATGAAATCTCTACAACAAGTACCTATCAAACTCCATTTACATATTTTTTTGTTGGGATGATAGATAGTTAGAATTCCCTGAGAGATCTATGGTGGAGGTTGAATTAGAAGACTTCGTGAGATGGATGCCCATGATTAAGTTTCTTCAAGATGAAAGGATGCAATTATTTAGTTAAAAATAGAAAAAAATCATAAATAATCAGTTGAAACAAAAAATGAGAGGAAAAATTACCATTGGTCATTTATTTTTGGAAACGTTAGAAGGTATAAATGAGTTAAATACACATATTATTTAATTAATTATCCATGTGGTGAGATTTAAAAGAATTGAATAATAAAATATGGGATAGAAATCAAAGTAATTGAATAATAATATATGACATTAAGTTAGGTGACCAATGAGATTAATTAATGATGATGAAAATGTTAGTATGAAATAGGTTCATATAATGATGACACCAATATGATGTTAGAACAATATTAGGTAAACATTTTGCTCACAATTGATAAAAATGAAAAACACATTTGAATCTAAAGATTTATTTTTGTATTTATTGAAAAGTTAGGAACATTCTATCCACAATCCAACTAAATTTGAAATACATGTCTATATATATTTTTCTAATGGTAAATTATTTAGGTGTTATAATAGAGACTCATACTCAAATTCAAGGAAACAACTCACCAAGAAAAATCTCATTGAGTGTAATGACCTAATGCCTTGGGGATGAGGTTCAGGTATCCCGAGTGATTTTGATAACACAGATACCTTTCAAACGTTGTCTTTTAATTGAAGAAGACAAGACAATTACATCACACATTCAATATCATACTATACTATTCAAATATTGAATGGTATAAATTTATACATTCAATTTGAAATATTATGTATCCAACAAATGAAATTATTACAAATATTAAGTATTAAATGGTGAACTAAGATATTCCATTATAAATTACATTCACTAAAACAATTTAAATAACTAGATATTATAAAATACACATTCCAAAAGACTTAAAGTGCATATTTATACCACCCTTTCCAATAATTATATGAACCTCTTTATTTTTTATTTAAAATATTATAAGACCAAATATAAATCCTTAATACATTTATTTGAAATATAATCCACCAAACTATGTTTTTTTAAACTAATTCTTTTAATAATTTTTTTATACTAACCATATATTTACTTTAAACTTTAAAAACTAAATCGTAAGAAAAAATCATTCATTAAACTCACCTAAAAAAAAAATCAAACTAAGTCACATTTCTATTTAAAAATAGAGGCGAGGTTTTCTTACGGTCAAGGACAGGGTACGAATATATAATTCCACGTCAGCTTTTTCTAGGTTGATGCGCCTACCTTTCCAGTCCAGCGGTCACCACGTGTTACCTTGGCCAAGCCACGTCGTCACGCCATTCAAAATGACCCCGCAGGAGTTGCATCAATCGGGATTGAGTGAAATAATCAAACCTTCAACGCCTCGTTTTAAGCGCCGTTAAGCAGTTACCTCGCTTCTTATACCAGCTCAGAGGTTACGGTTCGACTCCTGTAAGATAAGGTTGTGAAAAGTCTAAGATTTTACCCTTTTAACTCGAGTCGAGCTGGTCAGCAGCGTCTTCAGTATTTATATGCAACGGTGCGTTTAGATTTTTGAAAAAGGCTTTTGTGTAGTCTTTCTTTTTGGCAAGATAAGGCTAATGCGGCCAAAGAAGCTTACGTTTGACAATGATTTGCGGGTGGACAGATGCGAACAAGAACAGAAGACCGATTTCCGAGCTTCAATATTCCTTTCGCGATGTGAAATGAAGATTTTTCCTTGCTCTACTGTCGATTTTTACCGAGGTTTGTGTATCTTCTATTTAGTAGACTCTGGATATATTTTTATCTAACTTTCGAATAGTAGTAGTCGCTCTCTTACTAATCTGCCGACAGAGCAGCGGAATTTTTCGCTACACTGTGACAAAGTCGTCATTATCTTAGGAAAGTTTTGGTCGGTGACTGGCGATTTTATGCATTATTTGTGGATGCTTCGCATCAGGCCGAATAAACATGTGGATATTTTGTTGCTCAGGATGCTTGATTTCGTTTTGATTAAAATTCGGAAATGCGGTGAAATATGAATGCTATAAAGTTTTCTCTCGTTAAATTTTTTGTTTTTTGAGTGCTCAAGTGGCTTTTTTCTCGTATTTGGAGGAACATTTAAGTGCTCTAGATCTTAGACTACTGCATTTTTTCTGTTAAATCCTCTTTAAAATTCTGGTTCTTTGAGTGATCAAGTGGCTTTTTTCTCTTAAGTTTGAAGGAACATTTATGTGCTTTAAATCTTAAACTACGGCATTCATTTTACTGTAAATGCAACTAAAAATTTCTGTTACACATTGATGTTTATGTGCAGCACACAGCCATTTTATTTAGTGAAGATGTTATAGCTCCGATATTTGGCATTTTCAGAACTTATATGCTTATTTTGGAAGCCTAAGATAAGCTTATGTTTGCAAAGATTCTCTGATTAAAGGTACTGAGCAGGAAAGGTCGCGATTTAAATTTCCGAAAGAATAAAGCAAAAGTCTGTCTATTCTAGCTTGATATTTGCTTGGAATAAAGAAATTTAACGGAGGAAAGAATTTTAAGCTTAAAAATTTGACATTTGAGAACTTACATGCTTACTTCGTAAGCTTGCAGGTACGCCTGTATGTGCAATATGATTCTCTGATTACAGTTAGTGCCCATAAATGTCGCGATTGTGAATTTTTGTTGGTTTTTTATCTCGACGAACAAAAATAATGCTGAGCATTTTCTTCACAATTTGCGGCCAGAAAAAACAATTTTTTGAATTTGAATACTTATTTTTTGCAAAGAAATTTAACGCAGTGAATTTAAGCTTCAGGATTTTGATAACTGACGTGCGTATTTAATACATCTGCAGGCGGCACTGCTATGTGCGCAATGTTTCTCTGATTAAAGGTACTGGCTATATTGAATCTTTCTTATATTTGATCAAAGCTTAAAGCTAAATTTGAACATTTGCTTCATAATTAGGGACTCGAAAACCTACAGGGTGAAAAATTCGTTGCAATAAATTACACCGGAATAGCTATAAAGCTGGGGAGGAAGAATCTCTCATTAATTTTAACGCAGAAGTGCAAAATATTACAACCTGTCCCACTTTATGTGCAGAACTTGAGGAAATGGCATTTCTACTATCATTTGGCTTTTGATACCTGGTAAATATCAAGAAATCCATGAATATATATTTTTTTTTCTGCAGGCATTGCTAGGGGTTTATATGAAGCTTATTTTGAGACGCAGAAATGGAAAGTGCTACAGTATATATTGCTGTATTTATTCTGCTGCTGCAATGTTCGACATATGCTTATTCGACAGCACCCTCTAAAGACGGTTCGTTGAACTTCCACTTTTTATGTTTTTTTCCCCGGCTTATGCTGTCATGGTAGCAAGTTTATTCTCTTGTTGGATTTACTTCAGAGTGTTTTGGATTTATGTTAAACAGCCGTGTTAAATACTAGGGGATAGTTTGATGTAGTGTTCAATGGCTGTTCCACTTCCAAAACATCATGTTACTGCCATGTTACTATGGTGATGTGAAAGTGGAAACACATCAATACTGACTTTTGTTGGCCTACCGATCTGCTCGTACATTTGTTCTATTATAGTTTTACTCTTTTTTTGAATTATAGGTAGCTATGCTGAGCTAACCTTTTTCCTGGGAGAGCAGAGGATATTGGGGTTTTACCCTTTGCAGGACGGGGGTGATTCCTTGTGTGATTAGGAGTACTTCCCTGATCTTTGGAACTGCTCGTCCTCTGGCAATTAGTGTGTACCCTTTGTGGGAAAATTTATCAGCAGCAGAGTTTTGGACTTGGGCGTCCTTATAAGAAGCATGGGTTTGCTGTTGTTTGAGGCCTGAGCTTTGCCAGCTCAAAGAAAAAAGGATAATTGAATTTGAAATTATTACTGGGTTTCAGAACTTTATACCCATGTTTTCTTCTCTGGGGATATTTCAGCAAAATACTTTCTTTTTTAAGAAAAAAAATGTCACAAATTTTCACAATTTGATTCCAATGCTAGGAGTTTGTGTGCATCAGAGATTAGGGCTGTAGCTGATCAATATCATAAATACTGTTTGCATGCCAGTGTAAAAGGTTGAAATGAGGTACAGTTTAGTGCAACAAACCGTTTCTAGAATTGTTATGCAGTTTTAGCTGCTGACATTTGCCTTTCTGGATAATCCACATGGACTGCCTACATGTGAATGGCCTGACTTTTATACGAATAACAACATAAATGAGGATGGGGATTTGTAAGGAGTTTGCAAGTCAATACCGTAGATGACTTGCTAGCACATTCATGTTATGGATAGAGTTGTACAAATCCACCGGCCTTCATGCCTGACAATAGCAATACTATGAACACCAATGCAATGGTAGCACTGAATTAATAGTCTAAATGACAACCTACAACTGTCTTGCCTAGCAGGTTCAATGTCAAAGGTATAGATGGCTGCGATTTAATGATCATGATTTCATGTCAAAACCAACAAGGGTAACAATGGTAAGACATTCAAATTAATGATGAAATTGGAAAAGCAATGGGGTTTTTTAAGAATGACTGTTCAAGATATGGAAATTAACAGAAGAATAATTCATTTTGAGACCACTCAAGTCAGTTTTTGAAAAGAAGCAGCGTTGCAGAACGAGGTAATAAAGCAACAATACCATCAATAACCATATATTAATAGGTTAACTAACAACAATATCAAATTTGCTCTAGAAAAAAGCTAAGTTGCTATGTAACAGGTTGCAATTAGAATTTAACACTTAAGTAAGCAGCAGCATACTTGCTACAATTGCAGTTCATGCCAAGGCATTGGTAATATAAAGTAGGATAGTCACAATTCTGTCAGTTCACTTTTCAAAAGCTGTGGCATCAATTGCATCCTTGTCTAGTGCATAGTTTTCAACTTGTCAGGGATACTGAAGCATGAAAGGGGCATAGATGTTGGTATACAAATAGAGATAACATTGACCCTCTGCACCTTCATATGCTTTATGAATTTCATCATTCCATAAAACTATTAAATTTAAGAAAATTTATGTACTTGTACATTTATGTGTAATGATCCTTTCCACCATCTAAACTAAAATAGAGAAAAATATTTACAATACGTGCATTTTAAGAAGTTACTTTTCATCTGGAGCATTATCACTCTGCAAAAGTAGGAAAAAGAGGAACTTGAAAGGAATAAATCTGTTCAAGACTTACTGAAACAGACCAAGCTCTGAGGTGAGCCACTCCCAACTGGTGAAGACAACCAAACTTCAGGACAAACTGCTATAGCATTCCAAATATATGATTTTCCAACCCTCTGAAATGATTATTCTCAAAAACTTTATAAATAAAGGGGACCAATGAGAGAAGAGGAGTCTGCTTGCAGTTATCTTCCCTAATTGTCTCGTCAAAACTTAATATGCATACTGAAATTCTAACTGCATGTTAATTATTCGCTACTTTAACTAAACTTCCAACTAGATTCCTAAAATTTTGCTTCCACTCAAGACTCTTGTCTAAAGTAGACCTATTTTCCTGCTGAGTAATTTCTTTATAAAACTATGTATTTCTATCCTAGGATAGAATCCTAATATTTTTATTCATTTATTTTTCTTTTTATTCCCCTAATGCCCATTGACTTATTACATTATGTATATGTCAAACGGTCTGAGTTAGTGGTGTAAATGGACCATAACATGAACACTGTTTTTACTCTATCCCTTTTATGCCATTTTGAGTCGAACTTGGATCATGTGGAGAAAACCTCACTTCAATAAATACAATTCAATGGGATTGAAGTTCATTGATCAGAAACAACAATGAACAATAATGCCTAAAAGGAGAAACTATTTATAATGAGATAAAGAAAAACGCCAAAAGTAAAAATCATCTTACTTGTATTGGAGAAGATTGTTGTCCTAAATGAGAACGATAATTTTGAAATCAACTATAAACATGTTAGTCGATGCCTTTTCAACTTAATTTAAAGCCACCCAGCAACATAAGTGGCATATGAAGAGTGGCAATACACATATTACCATAATGATTGCTTGAACAGCAATTTTTATTTTTCTCCTTTTCATGTCTCTTTTAACTTTTTTTTCCCTTTCCTTCTTTTCAAATGATCATTCTGTGTCAGGGGATTTGGTGCCAACTGCCAAGTAGCATTTTGTAGAAATTATTGTGGCCACCCAGCAGCACAATGGCACATGGGAAGTGGCAATGCACACATAACCATAATGATTGCTTGAACAGCGATTTTTTTTCATTTTTCTCCTTTTCATCTCTTTTAGATTTTTTTTTGCTTCTTCCCCTTGCCTTCTTTTCGACTGATTGTTCCATGTCAGGGGATTTGGTGCCAAGTAGCATACAATTTATTTCCATTTTTGGTCTTCTGTCAATGGTCTTGAAAGGTTATTTATAATACCATTCAATAGCGTATATGTAAGTGCCAACGTTCCATTTTTTCTTCTTGCATGAGATTCTTGGACTATGAGTATTTGAATTTTATCTCCAATGCTTTTTAAGATTCCATTTGGTTATCCAGTCTTCTCATAACTTGAAAAATATCTGATTTTTTGACCCTAAACGAATTTGGACTGTTTTCGCATCAAACCAAAACAAAGCAAATACAAAGATCAAAAGCTTAGATTGCCAAAGAGAGGGAACCAAATCATGTAAAAATGGTTAACTGGGTCTAGTGATTCAAATCTGTGCGGGTAATAGCTTCCAAGCATTTTGAGTACCAAAATTATTGCTCATCTTCCGTTTAAGTCCATTTCTTTGATGAATTATTACTTAGGATAATAAAGTGTTCTATTATCACTATAACCAAATTCTTACAATAATTAAATTTATAGCTTAGTCTGTTAAAATTTGAAAATGTGTTGGGTATATTTTCATTTAGTTGCTTCACATTGTCTAAAGACTTAAGAGAATAAGGTTTTCATAAACTATTAAGTATATTTTAATCTGTAGCTAAGCTGGTTATTGTACCTTTTTAATTCAAATTTTGAAATAATTTGAAAATTTAGTATGAAATACAAGCATACACTTGCAGCCAATTATGTGAGCTTTCATAATTATTTAACATTTCATTGGGCCAAATGGACTTTAGTTGTTTTGCGAGTTTGATGGTAGAAAATTGGGAAAATCTCCAACACTGCATTGTATGCATTCTCAAGTAATCATAGTTCTTTTAACTCTTGCTATGTTGCAGGACTATCTTTGTATAAAATAAGGCAACATTTCTCAAATAGTTCTCAACTTAAAGCGCTTTGGATTGGAAGTAATCCGTGCCTTGATAAGTGGATTGGTGTCATATGTGACAATGGAAGTGCAACTATTGTCATTGGCTTGTAAGTTTTCCATATCATGTTGTAGTTTAACTACCATTTTGAATCTCAAGTAATTGGCCATAGTGGACATAATTTGCAAATACATTTCATTATCCATGCTCTCATTTCAACATGTTTTTTTGTATGCTGATTACTAGATTGAAGCATGTACCGTAAATAGTCTATGCTCCATTTTTCACAATCTTATGGAGCATTGAATTGCATGATCTTCCATCTATTCATAACTCCTTTATATGTGTTTTGAATGCTTGATTATTCACATTAAACATTTATAGGTATTTGTTGTTTTTTCTTCTGTATTTTAAAGTAGAGTGAGAAATGGCACATTTTAGTTTTCAATTAATTCCTGGCAATGTCCAAATTAAAAGCAATGCTTTGTGACAGGATTTCTTTACTCAGCTGGGGAGTCTCCTTAGTTCAATGTTTCATTTTCATTGGTTAACGTGAGACTTTAAAAAAACTCCCACTCAGAGAGGACTATGCAGGACTTATGTAAAAGAAAGAAAGAAAGAAGTTATGGTAATGTCCACATGTTCGACTAAAGCAGGTTGATGGGACTCAAAAGCACCTCCAGCTACAATAGAATAGTACTAGGCTAGAAAAGAAGCCTAAAAATTGATGGCCTATTAATAATGAACAAACTTTAATATGCCATTTTCACCTTATAAAGTTGTCTGTTTCCTAGAGAGAGAATGTGTTTATTTACTAACGTGAGTTGTGTTTCTAAGTGGTCAGTTTCTAAAAACAAAAAGAATTTAAACACAAAGGTATCTTAGAAAATTAAGTGGTGGTATATAGAATTTGAATGTAGCAGAAAATCTTGCTATTGCACTTTTATTGCATTTTTGGCAATTAATCCAATGTGTAACTGTGTCAATATTTCTCACAAAATTATCTTACAATAATGATTGTGATAAAATTGATTAGTTTTAAATTTGCATTTCAATCAAATATGAGGTTAATTATTGTCTACATTCTTTTCTTGTTCGATCAGTGATTCAACTAGAGTAAGTTTGTACTCACTAAAGAGATTTAAATTGTGAGGTAAATCTTAACATAAGCTATATTTGGATATGTTTTAATTTCATGCTATGTTCTGTGTATATTTGGACTGCAAACGACCACCTGGGGACAAAATTACCAAACATATAAGAGCTTTCCACAGGTGTTCTGCTTCTGACTAATGATGGGAGAAAACATAGAATTCCACAATAAAGACAATAAATTAAACTCCTGAAACATGTTTTAGAGTCTTAACAAAACATCTTTCGGTTTTTATTCTTGCTCAATCTTTTGAAATCCCATATTGAGAAAAAAGACAGACTGCAAATAGAAAGCAGATTTAAATTAACGTAGGTTATATGAATTGCAGGACTTAACAATAATTTTAACTTATCCTGTTTAGATTGAAGAGTATGATTTTTCAGGCTAAAAGTTGTTCTGTTTTGATGGGGCATGGCTACGATGTCTATGTCTTTGATAGTTACTAGGAATTCTTCCATGGCAGATTTATCATCTTATCTGTTAACTTTAGAAGAAGTCTTATTTTAAAGCTTTGACATGAAGAGGTTTATTTTTCTGATATTTTTCTTTTTTCTATTGCTGTTGTAGTATTGTTCTTGATGATTCTTTTAGCTTTCATATTTTCTGTCACTCTTCATTTGGCTTCAAGTTCCTAGACCATAAAACCAAAAAGGGAGACATAAGATCTCATCTGAAGTCTTTTGAAATGATCCCTCTTTGTTTGTTCTGTTTACTTTTCCGGGGATTGCTGCGCTACTGCTTGCTATATTCCTCTTATTTTACTTAGCTTATGCAGATACTAACATCCATGTATTGTTTTATGCAGACATCTAACACGCATGCAACTTCAAGGACATATACCAAAAATATTATCTCAGCTTCGTCATCTTCAAGATCTGTATGTAATACCAGGCATTCAAATTTCAAATATATTTTATATATCATTGTATTTCCGATTTCCTCTTTCCTGGTTTATAGTCGGGTGATAGCAATTACGAAATATCTGCATGTATATAAGAATATAATCATAGTTGGAAATTTCTTTGCGATAACCCCTCTATCTGTATATCACTACGTTTCTATAAATTGAACCAGATGATTACGGGAGTTAGTCTGTATAAGGAGAACAATCTACCTCTACAGGGGTATGAAAATCTACATATTACTATTCATTTTCCTTCACAAATTTTCAAGTGGAGAGTCTACTGCTGTATGTTTACTGCTATATTGTTACACTACCGATTGCACAAATATATAAATAAGAACATTATGTACTGGATTGATTATAGACAAATAACACGGTTATTGCTTTATTGAATGTAGTCTTTGACTAGAATGAGTGCGCGAAAGGAAGGACAATTCAGATCCAGTCCCTGACTAGAGGATTCTCTTTAAAGCGGCTGACGGTTGCCAGTTAGACAACAACTGTTGGTAACCACTTGCAACAATTTATTAACAACTGCCCAAAGCTGACAAATAACTGACAAAATAGTCAGCTACACACTTTTTTCTTTTTTCTGAAAAGAAGTATTTACATAGAGTAAATAATATAGAACAATTACAAGAGAGGCACATAAGGTCCCAAGCACAATAGGAATTCATCTTGAGGATGGTCATATATCTAGGAGACTAGAACTAAGTTTTGAAGCAATGGGCATTGATTCCTTCATTCACCTTTTTATGAGCATATCTGTTTGCATCCCTGGGAATACATCTGAAATGTGTCATGTCAAAAAGGCCAGTTAAAACATCAATTTTGGCTTTTAAGAGCTGAAGTTGGACTGAATGAATGCTTTTTTGGTTTCTCGAGGCTTGAATGAAAATTTAGTCTCCCTAAACCATGAAATTTTTGATGTTTGTTTTGGAGGCCATTTGAAGACCAATTCACAGGCCAACAGCTTTAGTCTCCCTAAACCATGAAATTTTTGATGTTTGTTTTGGAGGCCATTTGAAGACCAATTCACAGGCCAACAGCTCAGCTACATTGTTTGTAGCCTTCCCAATGTCGACACAAAAATCAAGAAGTTTGGATTTCTGGCCGACCATGACACTCCAGCAGCAGCAGCAGTTCCAGGCTTAGACTTGGAAACACTGTCAAAGAGGAGAGCTGGATAGGAGAAGGGTAAATGGTTGGCAGGCTTCTTGGGAAGGTTGTCCTTCTGATGATGGTTCCTTAGAGGCCAACTTTTAATAATGAGAGTTTCAGCAGCCAAAAGATTGCTCAAAAGTTGATTATGCTTAAAATCTGGGTTGCCGGTTTTGGTACTCGATCGGGTTTGAGTTCGGGGGTTTGGTCTGCAGGTTTGGCTAAGATTTTTTTTGGGGTTTGGGTTCGTTAGTACAAAAAACATGTAATAATATATATATGCAGCCTAGAAGCATGAATTAGGATTAGAATATCACATAACATCATATAAACAACAAAACCACCATAAACTTGAATGTCATTTAAAACATGCATTATAAATATTCATCGTTCAAACTTCAAGTTCAATATTAAAACAATAATATCAATCTCAACACTTTTAATCAATAACCATCAAATGGATTATCTAAATCTTCAATATCATTGTCAACATTGACATTAGATGATGTAGGAAGACTAGATGAATCACAAGCAATGCCAATGGCATTGTCATTAGCACTAGTATTGTGCTCATGCTGGCTATCAAACTCTCATATGCAAGATGGTGGGAAGTGGAAGCATCCAAGTCAGTATACTTTTGTTCTATACCCCACAACTTCGTCTCTCCTTCCTTGTCATGTTGTTTGTGTGAAAGGAGATGCAAGTTGGAATGCACATATACTAAGTTCTTCACTCTTTTTTAGAGCAATTTATTGCGCTTTACTATGTGGATGAAAGAATATGTGCCAATCCAACAAGCAAAAATGAATGCCCAGCCTCTTGGAATGCAAATGCTTGTTTGCAAAACAAATGAACAAAAATGAAGCAGCTTTGGTGTTTAATGTTATTTAGAAGTCACTTATAGGGTTCCATTGGGCGTTGGTCAAAGTCAAAAGGAGAAAACAATTTAAAAAATGCAAAAAAGGGTAGTTTTAACTTTGCCTAGGCCGCGGGTTCTACTTGGGTTCGACCTGGGTTTGACCCAGATGAACTGGGCCCCCAAAAAGGGAACCTTGGTGGAACCCACAATAGTACCGGCCCAAAACCCGAACTTGCCCCTTTGATGCACGGACCCGATAATAGAGCTTAAAATAGACTTTGACATTAAGTGTTATCTCATATTTTAATGAGGATGATATTATGATTTATGGTAGCTTTGTGATTGAAAATTCTATGGTTTTTTTTCTAGTTAGATGTACCAGACACAAAAGAAGAGGATGACATTCCAAAGATATTTAGGAGTTTGCTCCAAGTGTGAAGGCAATTCTCTAAATTGAGGTTGGTATGAAGAGTGACTCCCATTGCTTTGGCAAGAGAGATCCAAACTAGAGTAGATGTTGGACATTCAGAAAAGAGGTGAGTAATTGATTCATCACTTTTAAAATCCCGGTGACATGTGGGGGCTCACTATTCCTCTCTTGAGTAAATTGTGGCCATTCAATATTCTGTTTTGGACCTTGGTGTAGTTGTTGAGCTACAACTCATATGGACCAGCTAGGACTCAAACCTAGGACCCAAACCTATGACCTTCCATTTGCTATTGGAGTGCTCTACCAAATGAGCTATTGGCCCCTCTTTGGCCAGCCCATTGTTAGTCTAGGTGTGGCTCATTTCCAAATCCCCCCCCCCCCGCCTTAAGCCATACTGCCAATGCTTGGGGCTCCTAGCCTGGCTCTGATACCACTTGTTGAGCTACAACTCATATGGACCAGCTAGGACTCGAACCTAGGACCTTGCATTTACTGCTAGAGTGCTACCAATTGAGCTACTGGACCCTCTTTGGCCAGCCCATCGTCACTCCGGGTGTGGCTTATTTCCAACAGTAGTAACCATTGAAACATTAGAATTTTGCGAGTAAGATTTATCTTAGATAGAGTGCAGAGATTTGTTGCTTGGGTAGATAGACCAAAGGAGTTTTAATATTGGCTCGAACCATGACATAACCAACATTGTTGATGCCCTCCGGATTAATTTGTATTCTGCATTTGTAGCTAGAGGCCACAAACCACTGAAATGATGTTGGCCAAATTTCTAGTTCTTGTTAGCTAAGACCATGATAGAAGGCTGCCATCCATTGTACAAATTGGGTGAGCCTAATGACCTGCATAGATTGCAAAGATTGGAGGAGGTTAGGAGGCATGGGTCTAGCATACCCTAGAATAGGATTCTCCCAAGAGTGAATGTACTAACCTTTGCCTAAAATCCAAGAGATCCTCTCACAGATAATGGCAGAAGAAGTTCAAATCAAATACCGAATTCTAGAAGCACCTTTAATGAGAGTTTTTTGAGGAGCTCAAGCTCACAAAGGCCATCCATAACATGCACGAGTAGTTTCCTTAACACAATCAGCTACCTTAACCCCAACTATTTTGTGACTTCTGTCCATAGAGATGTTGCTTGCAAGGGATTCAAATAGAATGATATATGAAAAGATAGAAAGAGGACAGTGTTACTCCATTCACCAATGGGGTGATCTAGGGTGCTTTGGTACAACAATGAATCTGGTTTTTGAACTCCATAGGAACCATTTCGCCTAAGATTCAAAGGAGAAAATTGTGATTGACTTTGTCAAAAGGATTTGACATATCAAGTTTAATAGCAATATTTTTCATTGTTTCACTTCCCACAAGTATGTAAGGATTCATGGATGACACCAATGTTTTCATAAATTTGGTTGCCAAGGATGGAGCCTGCCTACACTTCAACAATGATTTTGTGAAGATTTTTTTGATCTTGTTTGCTGTAATAATGGGAGATATTTTGTAATAAGAGTTACATAGAGAGATGGGCTTGTATCTATGTAATGTTCCCTTCTCGAGAGTGAATGTCGGCGAAGACCCTTAGCCTATTTAATTCTTATAGGCTAATTGGGATGTTGCTAAGAGAATATTTAATTAATTAAATTAAGTAGTCTTAAATTATTATTTTTACGAGCAACTTAAAAGAAGTGAACATTTAAATATAAAGTGACTTTTTTGGGGGCCTAAAAGTAAATAAAAAATTAAAAGGGGAGTGAGTAGAAAATCAGACATCTTTTGGTCATTTCATTCTCTTAATGCAAAGATTGGACTTTTGTTCAATTCGAAACCCTAGGATGAAATCCCTAAGGGTATTTAGCTTCAAAGAATGATTTCTTCCTAGTCAATGTAGTGGTGGGGTCAGGCAGGATTCATAGGTATGTTGAACAATGAATATTGAAGCGATTGTGTTAGAATATTTAATAACATTTTTGATCTTTTATGTTGTTTCATTACAAGAGGTTGCAAGAATTGAATTTTTTTAAAGATTTGTGGAACAAATAATAACTTTTGTGGAGTTAATGTTTTATGCCTTGGCTGTACATATGGAGTGCAAATTCTAGTATGTTTATGCTGGCCACCCAACTTCAATTTAAAACTTAATGTTTGTTGGCAGGCCATACAAGGAATGCAGGCTGCCTCACAAAAGTTGTGATTTATGGTGAGTTGTGGCATATTTTAAAGGAGATAGGGGGGACATGAAGTTTAAAAGAGGCAGCGATTCATTATTAGGAAGAATCACTTGGGCTTGAGGATCAAGTGTGCTTTCATATCTTAGCTTATAGCTTGAGCAAATTCTTGGACAGTTTATTCGAAGGGGGAAGTGCTAGTATGAATGGAGACAAGACTGTAGTTTGGTCGTCTGGGTGAATACATAGCAAGACGGAGGGTTAAATAAAAGATATTAGACCTCGTAAGGATTATATCAGTCGGTGGGGAAGTCTGCACTAGCATAGCAAGATTATAAACTGAATAAAATCTCATTCTGTGCTGTACATAACACTCTACTGATCATAATATTATACAACTTTCATGTCCAAATTGCTGCAAGTGATTACCATCCAGCATAATCAGCTAATAATCAAGCAGACCAGTTTTCGAGAATGCTGCAGCAGTATATGGAGACATCATTATATGTATGAGGAGCTACTAACATGACCCAACTGCTAGTATTTTGGTTAGTCATTTGCATTTTTAAGTCAATATTTGTGTTGTGGATGCAATCCTAATATGCAAAACAATTTTATTTTAAAAATCTGCTATTTCTCTGGAGAAAATTGTTCATCATAACCGTGTTGAAAATCTTAGTACATGCCATAGTGCAAAATTACTTGATGTATTTTGTCAAACATTTATGCAATATTGTTGAAATACAATCCAAAACCTATCTGGGTACAAAGAAATCAGTAAGGGGATTTCATAGTGGTATTAGAGCCATGTATCCTGCCTGCTTGTGGGGGTTTAAATAAATTTATGCAAGCAGAAAAATTCAAATGCAGCCAGGGGAAGGCTTGAATAGGTATTATTTGAGAAGACCCTTGAATCCTCAAGGTATTATAGGATGAGGAGATCCTATTGATTTTCCAGTTGAGGGACAGGTTGAAGGAATCATGGCTGAGAGAAGGGATCCTCATGAAGGTAACAACTTGCAGCAGATTTTGAATGATTCGGCTAGAGGGCAGCAGTAAATGACTCAATTGTTAACACAAATGATGCAAAACATGAACACGAACAAAGCTGAGAATAACAATAATCATAATCATGGGGGAGGTAGTAATAGTGAAAATGATTGAAACAACAATATCTTGAACACTAGAGTAGCTAGTGGTACAACTTCTAGACCATTGATGCACATAGTTTTGGGATAATACCCAACTGGTAACAAGGGACAGCCTAATGATAATGAAGGTTTCATGGATTGTTTGCATGAATAACTATCTTTGGGGGACGAGTTTCAGGCTGCCATGTCATTAGTTGAATTTTGCCAACTCGAGATGAGAAATAGACCCAAGAGAGAGAGGCGAAAATCAGGAATTGCAATACAAAGTGGGAAAATTATCCATACCCACTTTTGATGGCTTAGGTAAATATACAAAACGTGCTTGGGTGCAAAAGCTTGATACCTACTTTCAACTCAATCCTATGATTGAAAATGAAGCAACTAAATACGCTACTCTTCATTTGGATGGAGAGGCTCATGAGTGGTTGTATCACGGGATGGTAACTTTGGGTCATGATCTCATTCATTCTTATGCTGAATTTACTTAGAGGTTAATAGATCGTTTTGATAAAAAAGATCCAGAGCTACATTTCAGAGAGTTGGCATAATTGAAGTAGATTGGTTTGGTTGATAGCTATGTGTCAGAATTTCAAAGATTGTTAGTGATGGTTATCGATGTCTTAGAAAGACGGCTCATTGTTCTTTTTATTGAAGGATTGACAAAATCTCTTTGAAGATAGGTGAAAGTTTTTGATCTTCCTACATTATAGGATGCTATTAAGAGAGCAAAGGATATGTAGTTCTCTATATCTAATTGTAAATTTCAGCCTAAGGCATTCCCACCAAGGAAAGATAAGAAGCCCTTTCAAAAGGAGTGGCCTAAGAAAACAAGCATGATAGATGAGGCTAAAAATGAGTTGTGAAGGAAAAAGTTACGTTTTTCATGCAAAGAGCCTTGGGAGCCAGGACATGTGTGCTTAGGTAGAGGTAAAGTGCACTATATTGAGGTCATTATTTTTTGATAAAAAATTCCTTGCTTGCACAATTAGAGTTCAAAGAAGGAGATTTTGGAGCCCTAGGAGTTGGAGATCCATTTTTCTAGATCAATGGGGATTGGCTAGAGCCCAATAAAATGGATGGCCAACACATTAGTGGAAAGGTTTGTGATGGAGTGAAGGATATTTTTGAGATGCACTTCAAACAGTGACACCTTGTCCAGTTTAGGAACAATAGATCCTTGTTTGCTAGGGGCAGAAGGTTGAGAGGAGTCCAAATGAGCAGGATTATCAGATCTAGGAGCAAGCTTGGATTTTAGAAGCTCTAGGTTGAATGGTCAAATGGCAGCAGGGTTTCAAAGAGAACAGAAACCTTAGAAGAGAGCAGATCTGAGGGTTGCCATGCCTTCATAGTTTCTTGTTTCTACTTCTGATTTTGTTGGCTACATACTAACAAAATATAACAAGTTCAATTTACGTAAACTACACTAGATATGCAATAACAACAAGAGATGTTCAGATTCTAGCTATGAACAGTCAGATGTGCTTAGTACCCATAATATTTTGTCTTTTTTCTCATTTCATCATAGAGCAGATTTGTAGGCACTATTCCTAGCTGCTTGTTGAGCACCGAATAAACATATAGGATGGGAACACAACATGCATGGGAACTGTTCTGCCATTATTTCTCAAGCTCAGGTTAGAGATATAGCATCGTAAATTCATCTAGACACACATGTTGTGTACCACAGTATTTAGGATTTCTTGCCAATCCCATTGCCAATTGTAAAAGTGAGGTTGTTATATCCTGATTTCAGTTTTCACTTATTTGCACTTCCGGAAACATACAGTTATGGTTTCAATATGTACAATTCAGTCAACGAACATGCCTGGCCAAGTACCCCGGTTTGGTGTTCTGGCAAGGACTTACATTTTGCAAGAACTTGGTCTTAAGTTCAAGACACAGCTTACAGCTATACCTCTCTTTCAATTCCTAACAGAGGGGAGTGTTTTTTATAATTATTTATCTTTGGTTGTTTTTTGGCTGATAGGGTAGTTGAGGGTGTCAAGGAGCTCTCAGCCAGGGGCCACAATTTGGGTGATAACCGAGCCCAATAATGGTAGAATCATGAATGGGGGGCTCCATCCCTGATAGAGGTGTGATCCAAACTTGTGAGCATGATAGCCTAGCTGCAGTCCAAAGCCCATGCGTGCTGCAGCCCAGTAAGATTTGAACCTGGGTGGATGTTGAAAATTGAAACAATACCACACCTCAACCATTGCACTATGCCCTTAATGGCCTAACAGAAGGGAGTGTTAAGACCACATGCATCGTTGTGTTTCAATTTTACGTAATTAATGCTATGGCCCAACGTTAACCCTAATTGTTAAATGTATACCTGGCTTTAAAGTTATGCTTTTTAAATCAATTCGTGTGTAAATAATTGAACTTTATTGAATTTACAGATGGCTAGATCATAATCAATTGGATGGCACAATTCCAGTAGAGCTTGGGAATCTTGCAAATTTGAAATCTCTGTAAGCCTTTGTTTACCTTCCATTTCTGTTGGAAATTCATCATGTGCAGACTATATATCTTATATTTGATTCTACCCTTAAAGTTCCTGATATGTATGACATTCTGTCTTCTATATTTTTCAATGTCATAAAAGAATGGGTACTATTTTTACTATACATTGCTAATTATTAAGGGTCTGTCTGTTATCGTTTCAGAAGACTTCATGGAAACATGTTGAAAGGATATTTACCAGATAAGCTGAAGACAATTCCCAATCTCAGGTAGTTCACATTTGAAAGAATGGTTTTCAAGTATGATCATGACAACTAACTTTTACAAAGTTCATTAATTTGTTGTTCTTTTGGATCAATCAGATAGTTGGATTTCTTTTGAACCTCTTACATTCTGTCTCTTACTGAATATTTGTCTCTCGGAAGCAGCTATGATCCCACGTACATATGTAATGCTCCAGATGATGAGGCATGTGCAAAACTCAATGCAAACCTCATATCAAGGCAGACCTCAGTTTTTCAAACCAATCTTGCTTCATCACCTGTTCATAGTAGGTTAGTTTCTTCACAAATTTTGGAAATTGTGAATTCTGGAAAATACAGTATGCAGTCTCCTGAGGTTTCTGAACGGAGTTTACTAAGTCAATCAAGTGCACCTCCTCCATTGATTCCATTACCAAAAGCAAATGACAAAGAAAGCTGGACATGTTTGTGCAATCCTGGGGGAATACTTGGGACACAAAACTACAGCAGTAATGGCAATTCTTTTACAGACTGTAACTGCGTATCTGGTGAGAGTCTGAGAGCCTTGTTTAATTCGAATGAATTTTGTCAGATTGAGCTATGAAAACTCAACATCCCTAATCTGCCTCTGTTATTACTAAGAAGTGCAAGAATTTTGACAAACAAGAATTTAATATGGAATTCGTTGGGGGGATTTATAAAATATTTGATGAGTTCAGTATTTCATAATCAAAGGTGCCCAACCTATGATCTGATTGTGTTCTTTGTTAAGGACTAGTTATTGGAAGGGAAACCATAATGACTAGTTTTATTGATACTTGTTATTTCCCATATACCTTGGTATACAGGTAGAGACAAACCTCACTAGAAGATTAGCATCAAACACGACCTATTCTCAAACCTTACATATGATCCATTCATTTACTAACATAAAGCTATTGACCAACAAAACCTAGATATTAATGTAGCATAGTGAACATGGAATGAGAAAAAAATATGAAGAAGAAGCATGCTCATGGTATTCAACTAAGTATTGTTGTATAGCTTCACTTTGGAAAAAATAATAAGAAAAACTGAGTGAATTCTTCTGAATCTACAATGAGCATAAATAATAAAATATATTGGTATAACAATGTGATACATGTCCTGCATCTTGTGTTGTAGGTGTCAAAATCAGTACAAAGATCTAAAACTTAGTGCAATTTCTGTTCCCCTTTCTATTCTATTGCCTTATCCCTGAGACAAGCCACAATAACTAAATTAATGCACATGAAAATCTGCAGAAGTAGTGGTGGAATCAATCAGTCCACTTGATTTCTGGGAGTCCATATGATGCTGATTCTTTATACTGAGGTGAACGGTCTACTGGCCCTTTCAGTTGCCACAATAAGAGATAGAATTGTTCATGGGGTCTCTGAAATTCTCAGAACTAGATTCCACAAACTTCCAAATGTCAATCAGCTCCAGCCACCTTTCTGATGCTGAAAAGCAGTTACAGGAAAATATGCAACCACTTATTTGCAACTTGCCAGCTAACTATCTGAAGTCTTCCAAATGACTAATTGAATCATTTAATAACATTCTGTTGTTTCCACAGTCCATTTAATTTGTAGTTTACATAATACATTTTTTCATTTTTAACTTTTATTTTGTCCCCTCCTCTTTATCTTTCTCCATCATTTTTTGGATTGTGTACCTCTCAACCTCTCCTCCTCTCCTCTTTCCTCACCTTTTTATATCCAAGTCTGCTTACTCTTTTTCACTTCTCTCTCTATCTGCTGGACATCCTGATGATGGATCATGAAGTATGATCCAAAATGTTGATGTAAAAAATTGAACACAGTTTTTCCAAAAATCTGCATACTAATTGAATCATCTTATAGTTATGACTTTGACCACAAATTTGAAATTTATATACCTTCAACTCCTTGCTATGTAACTTCTACAACTGTGTTGGTTCAATGGCCACTTATAATTTTCACACAATGCATTTGCAAATGAGAGAATTTAGTTTAACTATGAACCTTACAATAAAATCCCGACAAATTGGGACTATAATACCCTCATCAAACTTGAATTTTAATTGAAAATTCCTAATGATGGTCTTTTCAGCAAAATTTCTTTATGAAGTCTTTAAAAGTGCAAGCATTCATCATTAATACACTTCAACTCAACTCAAGTACTGCCCGATATATATCTAACAAAGAATGGATAACATTGGGAGTCAGAGCATGGAGCTTTGTTTCACACCATACAATTGAGTGTGTAGAAAAATGGTCACCATTATTATAACCTCAAGGCAGGGGAATCCGGAAGATCCCACTCTTGTATGATAATTTTGTTGATGTGATGTGAATTAACTGAATGAAACTAGAGTGTGAAGATGTAACCCACCTCTGTAATTTTTTATTCATGTCTCCTTTGAAATTTCTTTAATCTGATAATGGTTTAAATTGCTTAATAACCGACACAAACTTGGCACTGATTAGAAATAACTTAATTTCTTTGTCCTGATATTTAATCAATATAAGTGTCCTTGATGCTACAATCTTTTAATTTTGGAAGATTTGTCACATAGTGATGTTGGCCAAAAGTGATGTGGGCTTTCCGTTCTTTTGTTCCCTACAAGTATAATGTTGGTGAGATCTGACTAGGGTAAAAACATCTTATGTGTTTTTCTCGACTCCCTGACCAGGCTAAGAAGATATTTAATGGACTGAAAAATAATTTTCTGTGACTAGGAACATATTCTGACAATCTTATTGCCTATGTAGAATAGTCTCAAAATAAAAAATTAATTATTTCGTTAACTTAGGGTATTAAAATAGACAAGAAGTCAAGTAGCCTTTGGTCTATTGGTGAAGTTGAATGGCTCTCACAAAGAGCCCATCAAGGATCAAGTCTTGCCGAATGCAAAGGCCTGCGACACTCTAAAAGGGTGAGGCTAGGATCGTGCCCCAGACAACTTTTGCAAAATGAATCCCCTCAGTCCTTGGCACTAAACAAAAAGAGGTCAATTGTTTGTGCACTTACAATTTAATAATTTATGCTTCTAATACCAACAAATTGCTACAATGATTCAAGATGTTTATCCTCTCATTAAAAAAAATGGAGGACACAAAATTTATTGGCACTACAAAGACATCAGACAGAAGCTATCACCACATTTATACAACTCATCTACTAGTCAACTTGCTAGCTGTGAGAGTTGAGTGTAAGATCCCATGATCGAGACAAAATAAAATCCACATAAATAGATCATTAATGCACAAGAACACCAAGATATTGGTTGATGCCCCTAAGGTATCCTGAACACTATATAAGCAGTATAGAATCAGGAAAGAATAAATGATATGACATTTCAATGTGTGTATATAGGTGGGGAAGATATATTTATTTTTAAACTTATTCCTAGTACTATGAAAGAAGTGTTAACACACTATAGAATACTACACCAACATCAATCATAAGATATACTACATAAACTGGCAATTTTATGAGTCTGATATGATAATTTTTACGAGTATTAACACCCACTCAAAAACACAATATAGAGGGCTGTAAAATACCGGACCAATTGCTACCAAATTTTTGCAGATTCACATTTTCACAGCTCAGACATTTTGTGAAACAGTTTGTGCCTCAATGGTTTACTTTCAGTTTCTTGGGTTTGCAGGTATTGCATTCATCAAATAACACTTTTCAACTAATATAAAATAACAGTTCAGCTACATACCAAATTATGGTAATTTATAAATAACAAAGAATAATATTCAAACTTCAATATTGCTGATTACAGTGTTAATTTCCAGAAATCACAACAGAAATATTTATCAGACATTAGGCTGACCTGTGCAGCGCCTAACCCAAGATATCTTGGCCAGAAATAAACTTGACACCTAAACAGCTGAATCGACTCCCTCAAATGGTGTGGCAGATTTTACCATGTACGGCTCTTGCACAAATGGTATGGCTGTTTAGAATGGATGTACGGCTTTCCAAAGGTTGGTTTGGCGGCAGAAAAAAAATGGAGTTTATATTTATTGAGTCGCCCTCCTTTGACTTGTCCTTTCCTCCACATCACCCTGGCAGACCACTAAAGTTGTACGGCGCCCATTTTCAGACTGCTGCAATTTGAAATAAAGTGTACGATTTATGTTTGGCTGTGCTGGAAATTTTAAACAATAATAAATGCCTCAGGATACTCCTTCAAACGCTTCTTTCATCATATTGAACTTAATTTGGAATTGTATGACAGTTTAGGAAGGCTGCGCTGAATAACTAAGGGTCATAAACACCTTCAGAAATTGCATCGATTCATTCCCATTACACTGTATGGTACAGCTCATTAATATGAAGATGGTATGGCTTACAAGAGGAGCTGGAAATAAATAACTAATACCTAACTCACCCTAGTCTGCAATTCTTTAATCTGTAACTTTGAAATTTGTCTTTACTAGAGACTTCACAAATTTCAATATCCCAAACTTGACTGAAACCACAATCAATGACAAAGCCTCACTTCGAATCAGAGAAATAATAAATTTTCATTTGCCTGCAAACCTCCTTAAATTTATTTAATCTTCAATCGTTTAGCACCTAGGCAACTTCTGTGTGAAATTGCTCCAACGGAATCCGAGGGTTTTGTCCCCAAATCCCAAATCTTCAGCACTCGGTCGATCCTTGGTTGAAATCGCACTGTCTTTCGGGTTTTCATCCATCTGGTAAGAAATCTGGCCACAGGCACAAATCTCTAGAAGAGAAATATTAATATACAATATCCAGAATGAATGAAATGAACCACTTCAGCCCTTTTTATAAACTTTTCGAGAACTTTTTAAAATTTATTATTTTAAATCACCTTTTTAAAAAAAATAATCTTTACAATTTTGAAGTGATCGAAAATGGGGACATTACAAGGGCCTAACAGAAGGAGGCATTGCTTGCCATACCTCACCTCCAACATTTCCCATAAAATAAAAATATAGAACCATTTGCTCACGGTGAAGGATTTTATAAACAAAGGGGTGGCATTACTAGCATCTCCCTTATCGAGAACTTTCCTAATCCAGAATATGATGATGAACGAACATGTTGAATCAAGTTATCAACTATGATCCAAAAATATTTCAATCATTAAATGTTTCAGCCATAGGATTTGCTAGAAACACTTCAACAATGGGTTAGCTGTGTTACAATACTTGAACTTCCAAAATGAAGATATTTTGAAGAGAAAGATGGAAAATATGCTCAAGCCAAATGCGACAAATTAAGACTTGAGATGTTTTCAGAATTAAAAACTGTAAACCAATATGACTGATAACAATTGCCACAAATGTAAACACATTACAGAGCCAATGCCACTGGGTAAAAGTAGTGGCAGTCCATTGTCATACTCAAAGTCCAAAATTGAAATTTTAAGGTGTCTTGAATGTAGGAATGCATTAAAAATTTGCAGCTATCAGTACTGGTTTATAGTTATACTATTCATCGATCTATATTTTATGTTGGTACATCATATTCCAATATAGAATAATTGTTAAGAACTGACATTTGAGAGTTAAGAGTTTGAAATATTTCTCTGCTGAATAAACAAACAACAGTAGCATTATGTAATGGTAACCTCAAAATAATTTTGAGTCCTCACAGCAAGTGAAAAATAACCTCAGTGCTACAAAAGGATCACACTTATTTCAATTTGGGTACTGTTTAACAATAGGTTTATGAATTAGTATAATATCTTTTTACATATATAGCTTCTTGAAGAGGTAGCCTATGCAATTCATGTATCAATTATAAAAAATCATGTAGGCCTTTGTGATTTTTAAGAACTTTAAGATGTAAACTTTAAACCATTCTTAGGGCAGAAAGGCCTTGACAGTCATATTTTACAAATTGTTCATAAGGTGTAAGAATTAATTGAGAGTTGAGACCTTTGATTGGATTTTGTGATTGTTTACTCCAATTGTCTAAGTTGAGTGGATGGTCATAGTGATTTCCCAGATATTGACTAATCAATTGTTACAAGATGTTACTTAGAATCGCTTCTAGTCATAGTGATTTCCCAGATATTGACTAATCAATTGTTACAAGATGTTACTTAGAATCGCTTCTAGTCATAGTGATTTCCCAGATATTGACTAATCAATTGTTACAAGATGCTATCTAGAATTGCTTTTAGCCCCATGAGCCAAATTAACCACCAAAAAAGTGGATAACATATCATGCTATAATATTGCATGGGGTGATCTAAGCATGAATGATGTGGCTTACCTTCATTGAGAAATTTATTTTAAGAATATGGTACATCTAATATGGGTAGATAAGCCTCAGGTTTATTAGTGCATTCAGTTTTTTCTATGGGCCTTGTTAAGAAGTTAGTGCATCATTTTGGCTTATCAAATCTTGGAAGCCGTTTTTGGTATGTGGAAAACCTTTGGCTTTTCCTGGGTGTCTTTAAGTGTTTTGGCATTTACATACTAGAAACTTCCTAAAATTACCAAAAACTCCTATAAAGTGGTCTAGAGATGAAAAATGCATACTTGTTAGTTATTGTTTTAAGTTTTATGTTTTGCACCTGTTTTGGCTTTCATCACTAATAGACATGACTTGGACCCCTTTTGATCATTTCCTTGAGCCAAAACACCCAGAAATATAACAGTTTCAACTCTAAGTAGTTGAAATATTTTCTTATTGTCAATAAACATTAGCCACACCTTTTCATCTAGACTACAAAAATCAAAGAGTCTTCCTCAAAAACTGTAGGACATAATTACCATATACTATTATTGTCTTAAAGATGTTGAATCTTTTCCTTTGCTCAAACATGCACAACTTTATGTTCATTTCTTTATGATGGTTAGCACGTTTGCTTTATTTGTTTACATGCTTGAAGCCCAAAAACTGGCTATTTCAAACATGTAGTTTCTTATGATTGGACTTTCACTTAGTGGCAAATGGCCATGTTAAATTAATTTTAAAAAAATAAATTTTATGCTCAATAAATTCTGCTTACTAGTTTAGAATCTAGTTTGAGATGTGAGAGATTTATGTTTTACAGGTTGTTTTCTCTTTGATATGCTGTGTTTTGTTTATGGCTCCAAATTAGCAGGGAAGTTGAGAATAACATATTAAACATAAAAGTAGGTGTATTTTCAGGTATAGGAAATGGAATTCTTTTACTTATTTCATTTGTTCCTTGTTGCATGTAGATTGCCCATCATGTGTTGCTGGCCAAGTGTTGGACCCATTGATGACTGAAGATGGCCAGTGTATCTGTGTTAGACCTCTGCTTGCTGTTATTGAATTTCTAAATGTTCAACTATCCAATTACACCTTAAGCATGGAAAGAAACTTTACAAGAAACTTTGCTGCTTCTTTGGAACTGTCTCCTACTCAGGTAGTAGTCTTTTTTTGTTTGAGAGATTGTGTTAGATATATCTTTCTTGTTCCTTCATTTGAAGGGTTACCTTCTTTCATGTTGCTTTACCCTTTTAATGAAGATTTTTAGAATATCTTCTTACTCATCTATATTTTATACCATCCCAGGTGGTTCCTGTAGCAAGACGGGGTGGAAATGTCATTGTAGATATTTATGTTTTTCCATTTCCAAAATCAACTGAAAGTGACAATATGAGAACTATAGAGGCGATTCTGATTCAGAGGAATGCCAGCAGTCAAGGCATCTTGCAAGATCCGATGCTTGGATCTTTTTCTATACTTAGAATAGAGAATCCCCTGGAATCAAGTAAGTTGATGCTTGGGTTTCGTGGAAATGACTGAATTGCTTCTCTATACAAAGTTGTGTGTTGGTCACTTATGGACTAAAATGTACATTATATTTTTAAATTGCTATAAAGGGACAATAGCTTGTCATGCTGTATTAATCATTGTTTTGTAGTGCTTTCTTATGGCATTCAACACACATAACCTTCCTCATATACTTGGACTATTTTCTTTCTAAAATTAAAAATTACTCGTATTAAAGGAACAATAATATCAATGCCCACAGTTGACTAAAATAGGTCACCATGTTGCAAAGAATCCATTTAGTTAAAATAAAGAAATACCAGGGTAAAGTTACTCTAGATTACAAAAAGTAACAAAGTCACAAAGAACCATAAAGAAAACAGTGAGTAAAATTTAAACAGTTAAAACTTGAATTATCAAAAGCTATGCACAAACAATGTTGTGAGGTGCACACCCTTCAACAAAGCAATGTTGATGAAGGCAAAATCCATAAATTACGACAAAAGGCCTGCAATTGCATGTAATATTTGTGTAGCAATGATTGGGCCTAAGCATCAATATCATCATCATATTTCACAACAAAGAGACTAATGTAGGGTTTGATAATGCTCATAGGTCAATGTCCAAGGTTGATAAGATCAGGTTGGACAATTTTTGGAGGAAGTTAGGTGCTTGCTCCAGAACCTGTTATAACATCCATGGCCAATGAATTTCTAGTGGTAGAGAAAAATACTAATAGTGCATGCCCATTTTCATGACCTGGCCTCTAATTAGGGGGAAGATCCTCATCATTGATATGAAGCAGATCCAGTTTTCCTATATTAAGACTGCAATAGTGTAGTAGCAACATTCGAAGAGCAATGCCATTGATTTTCCCCAATCTAAGTGTTTTGGATGTAGACAGCAGATGCTTATTGCCTCCAATGTTTAAAGTGGGTTGAAAGAAGGAAGTAATCAGTGTGACAACTCCAGGAGTCCCTTGTAAGGATCTACATCTGAGACTGATAGTCTCTTGAAGAAACTGGCTAAGCACCTTTGATCTGAAATTCGAAAAAAAAAATGGTTAGGCTACCACTTGAGTGTCTATAGATGGTGGTATATCTCTATCAGGACTTGAAGTATATAGGGCCACCTGAAAATGAAGAAATCCCTAGTCCTTACCTCTTGGGTCATAGACAACAGGTTTTGTTGGCCCACAGAATATGGTCGTTAGTGTCACCTTGTAAGTGGTGAGAGCACACCCTCATTTGGCACAAGCCATGTGACCAGTGGTGTTGGAGATACTTAGGCTTCTAAAGAAATAGTTAATATAGGAAGCTAACTTGTGCTGAGCAACTGTAGAATCCTCAAAGTGAACCTAAATACATTTTCAGTAAATATCCTCCTTGACAACCTTGTGCACAAGAGTGTATGTTGCTTTCCTGATGATTGCGTTCAAGCTGCATGGTGAGGTCTGCATGATTTAGATAGCTGTCTTTGAGTGAGTGCATCTGTCTTTGCCTATGCTTAGATCAATTGCAATATCTTAAGGGAATCCCTAATGCTTCTTTGAACTAAGTACAAAAGAAACACAACTTTTGTGAAGTATTACCCACTAGTGTACCACTAATAGGACTGGAAAATAAGAATTACTGTAAGTGTTACACAGATATTAAATGTTGGCAATTTCTCTTCTATATGCCCCAATAAAATTTCCTGAAAGTTTGAGGATGTCATCCAAGAAAGTGTCTATAGATGTGGCGTTGCATGCAAATCTTGTGCAAGAATTATGTAGGTCATGACAAGGAAAACAAATCTCTTCTGCTATCACAAGTGAGTCTTATATCTAAATGGTGGAAAAAAAATGTTAGCAGTGTGGATGCATGTAGGATTTTAAGAGGTAATAAATTGGATAAATGAGAACCACATGATCGTTTATTATCTGAGGGCTTTAATCTTTTGAATTTTATTCTTTGCTGCAAAAATTTTGGGATATACTTTATAGAAACTAAAGTGCTCAATTATATGAAAATCCTCTTAACAGTGCGTCTTGTGCTTTATCCTTAGGTTATCCGTATTCTTCAAACTCTTCAGGAAAAGGTGCTTATAGCAAGTTGTATGTATCTGCCATCACATTGACCATTACACTGGCATTCATAGCAGTTCTTGTCGCTATTGCTTGCTTTATACAAAAGCGCAAAGGAAAATATCGGTCTCCTCTATTCTCATTTGAAAAAGATACAAGCTCAAGTGGTTTTACCAATCTAATAAGTCAGGGATCATCTTTAACAGATGACTTCCAAGTTTATGACAACTCATGCTTCAATTCTAGTAGAGGTAATATATTGAGTTTTCCTTGGTAGCTTCATCAGCTTTATAAAATAGTGAGGTTCTCATCCATTTAATAGAAAAGTAAGCAGTGTAGAATTTCCAATGTATGATAAGAAGTGCTCATGCATATATTGAGGATACAGATGGGGAGAAGCTACTGATATAAGTGAAATGGTGCTGTGTAGGATGCATAAGAATGGCTTCTTTCAAATTCAACAGCAAAAGTGAAACTGTACCAGGCACAATTGCCCGGCGGTTCTCCTATGCAGAATTAGTAGAGGCAACGGAACAGTTTTCAAGGTTCAATATCATTGGCATTGGAGGAAGCAGCAGTGTTTACCGAGGTCAACTTGGAGATGGAAAAGCTGTTGCTGTCAAGAAACTTGAAACTCGAAATGGACCTGATGCAGATCGTGAGTTTCTGATTGAGGTGTGTGATTGAAATCATTCTCCTTCAGCATAATTTTGCATACTTTCTTGCAGATTTTATCCATAAATGGTACTTATCTCTATTGTTATTGTTAAAATAACATATATACTCTCAATGAGTGTTGAGAACAACATTCTTGTCTTCCTGTCAGATGCTGGCACTCAAAGCACAATTATAGATCCAAATCTTTTCATTATCGTAGGATTTTTAATTTTCAGCTTCTTAATTTGTGTAAAATATTCGCTTCACTCTTCACCATTCCTTGTGGATCTATGTTTGCCTTAAATTAGCTCTTGCAGATATCTTGAGATTAGACTAAAACAAATCAACAGCAGGATGTTTTCTCCTGAAAAGATGAAACTTCTTGGTTTTCTGTGCAGAATACATTTTAGAAACTCTCTAAAAGACATGATTATCTTTGAACATGCTTTCTATCTGTCCTCCATGAAATAAAACTTACTACAGAAAAAATTGTATAAAAAGCATTATAAAGCCTCCTAGGAATTTTTTTAATCTGAGCATAACCTCAACTGCCTGTGCTCTAACTCTGGCCATACAGGTGTGTTCATGCTGCCGGGTGACATGTAGATTGGTGTCCATGAATCAGAGTCTCTGACTGTGCAGTACTCTACTTGGTTGGTGCTCCATGGGCAGGAGCTTGATCATCAGATCTTTTGAGCAGTGCATGATCACCACCAACTCCAGTGTTGAGTAGCACCTGCCTTAACAAAACCTTGGTTGGCATCATCACCATACTCAGGAAACCAAACTGAGACATCAGCAGGAAGATTAACCCCTGACTATAATAGAGCCAAACCATTCTTGAATGTAACTCAATCTAATTGTATATGAACTAGGGCTTGATGTCTAGAAGATGGGGAGAGATAGTTTTCATTCCACCTAGACAAATTGACTAGGATTCTAATCCTCTGTTTCTGATCACTGGAATTCTCATCCGAGTCTTCTGGATTGTTGTGCTTATATTTACCTTTCCTGTTCAGGATGAATCAAAGAGCATTATTCTGCTCTCATTGTCATGAATGTGTATTTGGTTTGCTGTGTGATTATTTGTTATGTAGTTACATGAGGGTTTAGGGTTTAGGGTAATTATTGTGTTGTCCTCTGCACCACCATTCTGCACTTCACAGAGTGGATTAGTTTTTCAGGGTTCCTATTATATTTGTATATATTTACATTGACATCATGTTAATAAATTTCTTTATTGACTTTATTCTTGTCTCGCTGCTGTACAAATGCCTCCTCTACAATATTTCTTGTTTACCTTATTACAGCCACTCTACAATTTATGTTTGTCTTAATAAGGATGCAAGCTTGGACATTTCAAACTAATAAGGAACCCACTCAAATTCATCAATCATCTTAAACCTTATACTCTTACTTCAACATTAAATCTTATTTTCTTTGGTTTTATTTAAGCTAAAGCTGGAGACAAATGCACATATTGTGTTCCTTATCTGAGGTTATATAGATAAAGTAAATGAGCAAAGGAATTTGAAGACAAAATGGCTAGATCTGGCTGAATGGCTGGATGTTTCTATGGCTCCAACATTTGTGTACTTGTATAACTATTTCTATGGTAAGGCCAAAATCATTTCAATCAAGATAAGCAATTTCTTAGATTGCACCGTTTTGGAAGCAAAGCATTTGCATGTGTGAATTTACTCAAAAAATTGATAAAACAATTTATTTTCCAAAGTGAGATCCACATTTTTAAGTCACATTATCTGAAGGTTGCTTTTGAATAAAATTTAGAGTTATTTATAGTTCAAATTAAGTTCAATGTTAGCCAAAAAATTTTCAAAAGTGGGTAAATAAGGATTTGCTGCAGATGAAGGGATTTCTTTTTACGAAGAATACGGTATTATAAAAAAAATAAAAATATAATGATTGCATTTAGTGTTGCTGCAATTAAAAAATTTCCTAAATATTTCTAAATTATTTGAAGGTTCCTTTGTGGATAAAATATAGTCTCTTTTTATAGTCCAGATTAAGTTCAATTGCAGCCAATAAAACTTAAGAGTAGGTAAATAAGGATTTGCCAAAGATGAAGGTATCAGTTTTTATGAAGAAGAATATGGTATTATAAAAATAAAAAATGCAATGATTGCACTTTGTGTTGCAGCAATTTAAACATTTTCCTATATAGTTCCAAAGTGTTTCCCCTCAGTGAACCTTTTGAGAACTTGAAAATTGTCAAGAGTTGTTAAATTACTGATGGATATTAATGTTTTGTGTATGAAATGTACAAGCAAGGCAAGTTTGCAGTGTGCTTATTCTCTTTCTTCAATGCAAACCAGGTTGAGCTTCTATCCAGGCTTCATCATTTTCATCTTGTTCCACTCATTGGATATTGCATAGAGTTCCACCGGAAAGAACTTCAGAGGCTATTAGTATATGAATATATGCCTAATGGTAATCTTCGGGAGCATTTGGATGGAACTATGGGTAAGGAACCACTCAATTGGATAACTAGAGTCCGCATTGCACTTGGAGCAGCAAGAGGTCTGGAATATCTTCATGAAGCAGCTGTGCCCCGTGTTTTACATCGTGACTTTAAGTCTAGCAATATTCTCCTTGATGACAAATGGAGGGCCAAGGTGAGAGCCAACCATTTTGATTACAATTATTGTGTTGTATTTTGAATGCAGTAAATGTAAACTTATCGATTTCATGCTGTAGTAACGTTTGACCTGCCCATTGTAGTTTTTATGTTATAGGAAGGACACAAAGAAATGGTATGAAATGCTGGCAATTAAGATGGTGGATTGATTTTATGCAGCTTGCTGATTTTGGTATGGCAAAGACAGTCACACATAATGATCATAATGGTCCATCAAATTCACCAGCAAGAATGTTAGGGACATTTGGATATTTTGCTCCTGAATATGCAATGATGGGAAGAGCATCTTTGAAGTCTGATGTTTTCAGCTTCGGGGTAGTTCTTTTGGAGCTGATAAGTGGTAGGCATCCGTTAAACATGGCTTTGCCGAAGGGACAACAAAGCCTTGTTATTTGGGTAAGATAGCTATGAAGATGATTATATTGTTTCTGTTAAAACTTTCACAATATGTTTAACATTTTCTGGCATCTCTGTCTCTTACTGTTCCAAATCATTCCTTCTCTATTAGAATCAATGATTTAATTTGTCATTGCTCGTTGTTTACATGTATTTCTAGAAAATATCAAGAGCAATGACAAATAGTTTCAGAACTTGTGTCGAATGCTACTTACCTGCAATCCAATGCATCATCTCTATCAAGTTATCAACTATATATTCAAGATTGCCACTGAATTTCTGGTGCTGTAAGTTTCATTCTGTGCTCCCATGTGCATTTGCCTGTGAGATGTTTTTTAATATGCAGTGGAAGTCAACCTGGAAAATTAGATAAAACTAAATTATATTTTGACTTTTAATCCCTTTGGAATGTTGATAATATCCATCTTTACTTCTTGCAGTTTCTGTTTGCTAGGAGAATCCAATATCTTGCATCTCTTTTCCAGCTTCCCCGTTCTGTTGCAAACTTCTCTATTCTTTCCCAGACTTTCCATAAATAATAATTAGGAAAGAAAAATTACGTTTACAGATTGCCATAGTAGTCAATGTAGCTGAAGACGATAAAGGAGAATTAATTTATGCAGCTTTTAAGTTTAAAGTGATTGGAGGAAATTTATAATGTCTTCCTGATAAAGGACATAGTGATCTAAAGGAGGTTGTAACAAGACACCATGATTTTAAATATTACTACAGAAAAGTTCAACTTAAATCTTAGAAGTATAAGATCTGCATAAAGCAACTTACAAGATGTATGTTGGAAGAAACTTCAAGTAATGTTGGTTATGAGTATATTGAACCCCTCTCTAAAGGGCATAGTGTCCATTTCAGTCAGATTTGGTTACGTTGTTGTATAGGTTACATTGTAATTGAAGGCAAACTATAAAATAATGGAAACAGAACCTTTGCATAAAATTTTTGGGAACCCACAAAAAGTCCATATGAATTGGCAAATGATGCTTCCAAAGCCAAAGATGAGGACACACTAGTGAAGGTTAACTTTTTCATTTCTTGTCAAAGTTGCACTGCACAGCCATGTGGTGCATGATTGACAAGTCCGGCAGCATGATTCCTTGGCTTCTTCCTTCACATAAGCTATTCATTTAGCTCCACAAGTCACCTCACATTCTGTTAGGTTCAAAACTTGGCCCCTCTTGAGCCAATGTGCAGGCTTGATCATCAGACCACTGCCATAAGGACTGGGGATTGTCTTTGCTTAGTAGCAATTTAAAAGTTATTCAAGTTGGTCAAGGAGAATAATAGTAATCTCTATTTGCTTGTTTATTAGAAAACCATCAGGCTCCTAAGGATCCCATGGTCACATTTTTATGCACATTCCTGCAATATGACTGAAAGTGTGCCATGTAAATAAGGGATATCAAAGTGCAACATGGCTGGAAAGGTACATACTAAGCTGCTCCCTTGGTGTGTGGATTGAGGAATTGTATCTAGCAACACAATAATGGCTGCGTTGTGTTACAAGATATTTTCCTCTCATTTCATGGTTCCCTAATAATGGTGGATGTTATTTGTGATTTTGATAAATGTCATTCCTTGTTGTGCCATCTTTTCAGATTGTCTGCGTGCAAACTTTTTATATAAATTACTATAGAAAATGCCTTGAAATTTCATTTTGCTGCTTCTTAAAGTATAAGTTATAACTATAATTAATTTAGTCTAAAAATGTATACATACGTAAGTGCACAGGAGAGTGGTCTCAATATATAGTGTCAAAATTGAGAAATTTTGCTGGTTTGATCTCTTCCTTAGCTTGAATTTGCAATGTAGTTTTTGATGTTTGGTGTGTTATTGCATATTTTAGCAAGGCTTTTTCCATGATAATGACTCAGCAACTTTAGTTATTTCACTGATTATGAATCAACAATGTCAATCATGGTGCAGGCTAGTCCTCTTTTAGAAGATGAGAATAAAGTGCTCAGTGAAATAGTGGATCCAACCTTAAAGAATGTATTTCCAATGGAAGGCATGCTCAAAATGGCTCAGTTAGCAAGGGCATGTTTGCAAATGGATTCAGAGGCAAGACCCACAATGACCGCAGCTGTGCATGTTCTTGCTACATTAATTCCAGAAAATGCAAGGAAGAGCGCGTCATTGCCAAAGAATGGTGTGCAGGTAGTGGTCCTTGACATTTTCCTGATTGAATTCTAACTTCTCATAATGTGAGCTATCCAAAAATGGGTAGACGTTTTGGAACATTTATAGATAGTACATTTAATGTATCAATGATGTTTTGCACCTAGTTTTCTCATTGCCTCTACTGCAAATCTTAATCTCTATATTTAAGAATATGCACTTTTGTTGGATACAAAATGTTTGAAGTAAACAATGAGAAAGCAGTATAGCTTGTAAAATTCTAACTATTTGTTTTTTATTTCTTCATGGCGTACATTAGGATTTTGTAAAGATTGGTATTGTTAGGATCATGGTTCAAAAACTCGGTAATATTTTTGAACATTAAAAACACATTAAAATAATCTTATAAAACATGCATAGAACTTAATTTACAAAGGTCATAAGTAGTTCTTTCTTTATTTATAGATTGAAAAATGAGTTCAATTAACATCAGTTTCATATGATTATAAATTACATATTTGTATTAATATTTTACAAGTTTCATTTGTGGAAAACATTGGGCCTAGAACAAATTTTATTTTTCCTTTTTAAAACAAGAGTTGGGATTTGGGAGTGCAAGGCATTTTTCAAATGCAGTTGAAGAACTCTCTAAAATCAATCAATCCTCACTCCGAATTGCACAAATGTACCTGAAAACAATTGTGGACTTGCAAGTTCTTATGTGATTTTTTTGCGGAGTTACTCACCAGGCTTCTCCTTCTCATGAGTCAGAGAGTACTTGCCCAAGTGTTTGATCTGTGTAAGATAATTTAAAAAAAATAAAATTAACCACTCTAATGTGCTATTAAGCTTAGTTTGCAAAGAGTGTGGAGAATCTTAAATATCCACACTATTTGTTGTAATCTTTTGTTCCTTTGTTTTATATGTAATTGTATTAAAATTAAACTTAAATTGAATGATTTTAATTTGTGTTATTGATCCCTGTCTGATACATATCCATTTCAGATCCTAGTCTAGTATGTACCTGGTTCAGATCCTAATCTGGGTCCCCTGTGAATCCGGCCAGGGTCCTGGGAAGAAAGTCATCACATTTCATGGAAAAAATGAATAAAATGCCCCGGCATCTTGCCACGACAAATTCTGTTTCTCTGTTGATGTCAGGGGGACTACAAATGGTGCTGACTTTGTTTTATTATTGTGTTTTTTCCCAGTGTTTGGATTATGTGACTCTGCCAACTTATTCCTGCACTCTAGAAATTTTTCTAATAACAAGTTTTATCCCCTAAAACTACTCACCATTTTATTACTGCACTCATACATTTTCTTGCAGACATCCTGCCATTCTAATACATTTTCTCACAAACTGTAGTTATCTGCTGTAGACTTCAATATTCGCCCACTGCTTTTGTTCTCTGACTGCATTTTTTAATTTTTGTTTCACTGTGTTTGCACTTTATATTTACTTCACCACACCCACACATCTTTTGTTCACCAAATTTGTATTCTGTGGATATATAAATTAAAGAACTACATATTTATAATAGGTTAAAGATCTGGCTGAGATATTTTTAAATTTATGATAATACCTAATCTCTGATGTATATATTATTAATATTTAATTCATAAGCTTTAGTCAATATATATACAATCTAAAGGCATTAAATCTATATACATGGCTAAAATATGTATATATTTATAACTTTTATATGTTTTCTCTAGGATGTATCAAAAAATGTACCAAACCCTATTTTTCTTGCCGTAATAGCATACCCGAACCTGAATCAGTAACACAGACTTTAATGATTGGACCTTGTTTGATAATTCTTTCTTATTAAGCACATAAGGTTTTCACATCCATAAAATTGAGTATGAAGAAGCTCTTGGAAAAAAACTGTGTATATGATTTTGCAGCAACATTTTGGATCAGCCTTTGTGATTCATCATCATGATGTAAATTTTCATTGTTCTTTTTCACATCCCAATTATGGATCATGGAGTGCAATTTGAAATGCTGATGCAAAATCTCGTACACAGTTTTTTCCAATGCTTCTTAATCATTTTTTTCTAATTGTATCACTTTTCTTTTGCCTCGTAAATAGGTGTCTAAAACAAGTCCCTTGCCCCTGCAAAGAACAAAGTATGGAAAAGAAACCATAAGCGCTAGCTGAAGCTTGAAACCTAAGTTGCCGAATCGGGTACGGGTACGTGGGTACGGGTACGGGTACGGTACGCCGGTACAGCATTTTTTTTTTTTGGTGTGGGTACGTCTGTACAAATAACATATAAAAATCATAGATATAGACATATTTGCAGCCTAAAAAGTAAAAACAAGAATTAAATTTAGAATACCACATATCATGCATATGCTAAATAGAACTTAGAACTACCATAAATATAACAAATATGAAATACAATTATACTAAATTAATTTGATTTCAAATTTTCAAAACTTCAATGTTACAATAGGAATATAATTATATTGAATTCATTGTTCATTGGTTCAACATTTAAAACAAAATAATACAATTAATAGTAGGCATCATATGGATCATCAGGAAGATTAAGATCATCATCATCATTGACATTAGATGATGTAGGTAAATTAGTAGAACCACATGCAGCCCCACTAGCACTTCCACTGGAAGCATGCTGGGCATCCGACTCCACAGAAAGTAAAGATTGTGTGGCAGCTGAAAAATCCAAATCAGTTCGCTCTGGATCTACATCCCATAACCTCGTGCCTCCTTCCTTATACTCATTCTTTTTATGAGTAAGAAGGTGCAAGTTGGAATGCACATAAACAAGCTCTTCCGCCTTACTTGCTGCCAATCGGTTGCGTTTCACTGAGTGGATAAAGGAGTATGTACTCCAATTTCGCTCAGCTGAAGAGGAACTAGCAACCTATTGAAAAAAAGTGAGAGGAACTTATAATTATAAAATTGTAAATCAAACTTTAAATTTGAAGTTAACCACTTTATTATTTTTAAAATAGTAAACAATATAAATTTAGAGAGTGCAATAAAAACTAAGTTAACTTACTTGCGATAAAACTTTGATCGCAAGAGTTTGGAGATGTGGTGTTGTAAAACCATTGATATACCACCAAGAATGAGCATCCATCCTATACTTGTCACGTGAAGCAGCACTACTTTGATTTTCGCCGGCTACAAAATCAGCAAACTCAGCTCTAACTAAATACTCCATTTCTTGATCGGGGAAGAGTCTACCAAGTGCTTTCAAACACCCCACACCAACTTCTTGATCTGAATATGGTTGCACTCTTGATGGCAAAGCAAGAATCTCATCACTATAAAATTTGGGAGTTAATGCAAATGAAAGAAGATGTAGTGGGGTGGTCATTTTGTTCCACCGGTCAACACAAATTGTTTGCACCTCTTTGAAGAAAGTTTCATAGGATCTTGCTCTTTTTCGTTGATGACGATTTTCATTTGCTCAATCATTGAATCAATGCCATCATATACCTCTCCCAAACATGGCTTATCCATGTCAGTAAAACGGATCATACTCATGATGGGCTTTGTGAATCTAAGAAGATATTCTGCTCGTTCCCACCAAGTGTCATCTAGGATCATCCATTTTACATTTGTTGCCCTTTCGGTATTGGATTGCCTCCACAGGGACCAAATTTGACTGATAACCATGCTAGAAAGTGCCTCCCGCACCTTCACAAGTCGTCTCAAGACAATCATGTTCGATGCAAATCTGGTTTCAGCAACCTATTCAAAAATTTAAAATTAAAATTAAAATATAAAGAAGACATGCTTGAGTTTAAAAAATAAATTAGTAATTACTAAAGTGAAATGTAAAATTTAAAAGTTGAAGTGTTTCAATTACCTTCAACAACTCCAATGCTAAAAATGATCTAAAAATGGCCTGTGACATTTGATGGTTTGTGATGAACATTTGGATCTCTTCAGCTTCAGCATACATTTGTTTGATCCAATTTATTTTTGCACCCAACTTTTGTAGCATGAGGTTGAGAGAGTGAACAGCACAAGGTGTCCAAAATATGTGCTCGAACCGTGTCTCAATCAACATACCTGCAGCTCTACAATTCTTTGCATTGTGTGTTATTACTTGGACAACATTTTCAGGACCCACATCCTGAATGCACTGTATAAGGATGTCAGCAATAAATTGTGCATCCTTCACTTGTCCTTCACAATCCACGACTTTCAAAAACATTGCCCCTTTAGGGCTCACTGCAATCACATTGATTAATGGCCGGTTTTTGGCATCCTTCCATCCATCTGAAACAATTGACACCCTTGTTTTTTTCCATGAATTTCTAATGGGAGCCAATGCATTGTTTATGCCTTTTACCTCCTTTGCTAGTAAGGTGGTACGCACCTTCTCATAACCTGGCCCTGTGTACCCTGGTGGACAGTCACTTGCCTTTCTCAACATATCCTGCCAATATGGTGATCTTACAACATTAAATGCCAAACCGTTTGCATATAGACATCTTGCAACGGCTTGATCTGCAAGCTCTCTAACTTCAAGCTTAAATGCTCTTTCTAATGGCCCCTTGCTTCTCTTCACACCAACAAGATCTTCTTCGCTTCTATTCAAAAATGGGTGGCTCTCTACTACAACATCAGGAAAGTCACTATGTGTTGGAGAAGGAGGAGGCCTCTTTGATCCCCTTCCACTTCCTCTTCCTCTCAAAAAAGGATGGTTTGTGGTACGATCAACTCTTGCATCTGCTTCCTCTTGCTCTTTAGTATATGCTGCTACTTTGCAAGGATCTAACTCTTTACCATTTTCTCCTACACATACTGCGATTCCTTGTCTAGGAATGCGACATAAATGGAATTTCACACGACTGTATGAGCTAGTATACTGAACTTTACAATGTTTGCATATCCAAACAAATGTTCCTCCCCCTTTAACTTGTTGTATCATTTGTACATATTTCCATAGAGGTGAATTCGGGTTAGTTTTAAAGACGGGTTGAGCAGTAGAAGTAGAACTGGTTGCCATTATGCTGCTACAAGTTAAAAAACAATTAATCAATTATTAAACAATAAATATTAAATATTTAAATTAAATTGATATACCATTTTCACTTTAGTAAAACTGTAAAATTGAAGTTTAATTTAAAATACACAATATCAAAAATTTAAAAAATTTAAACAGTAAATAAAATATTTTAATATTATTATTTATATATTTAAACTTTAAAATATACAATAATACAAATTTAAAATAGTAAATAACAAAATATTTTAATAGTATATATTTAAATTTTAAAATATACAATATTACAAATTTAAAACAGTAAATAATAAAATATTTTAATATTATATATTTGAACTTTAAATTTTAAAATAATAAATATACAATATTACAATTACAAACTTTAAATTTTAAAACAATAAATATTAAATAATAATTAAAATACATAATATATTAATAACTATTATAAATTAAAAATTAAAAATTATCATTTATAAATTTTAGACCTTTAAAGTTTTAACTTTTAAACATTTCATTTTAAATTTTTAACTTTACAAAGAAAATAATATTAAATAATAATTAAAATACATAATATATTAATAACTATTATAAATTAAAAATTAAAAATTATCATTTATAAATTCTAGACCTTTAAAGTTTTAACTTTTAAACATTTCATTTTAAATTTTTAACTTTACAAAGAAAATAATATTAAATAATAATTAAAATACATAATATATTAATAACTATTATAAATTAAAAATTAAAAATTATCATTTATAAATTTTAGACCTTTAAAGTTTTAACTTTTAAACATTTCATTTTAAATTTTTAACTTTACAAAGAAAATAATATTAAATAATAATTAAAATACATAATATATTAATAACTATTATAAATTAAAAATTAAAAATTATCATTTATAAATTTTAGACCTTTAAAGTTTTAACTTTTAAACATTTCATTTTAAATTTTTAACTTTACAAAGAAAATAATATTAAATAATAATTAAAATACATAATATATTAATAACTATTATAAATTAAAAATTAAAAATTATCATTTATAAATTTTAGACCTTTAAAGTTTTAACTTTTAAACATTTCATTTTAAATTTTTAACTTTACAAAGAAAATAAAAAATGGAGCGGAACCCTACCTGGAGATTTCGTGGCTGGAGATTTTGGTGAAGACTGCCTCATGCGATGCCTACGACGTCTCCTGCCTCACGCGATGCCTACAACGCCTACTGCCTCACATCTCCTGCCTCCTGCCTCACGCGATGCCTGCAACGCCTCCCGCGATTTCGTCGCTCGCTGTTGGAGATCACGCGATGCCTGCAACGCCTCCCGCGATTTTGTCGCTCGCTGTTGGAGATCACGCGATGCCTGCAACGCCTCCCGCAATTTCGTCGCTCGCTGTTGGAGATCAACGTGTTTGGTTGCAGCAAAGGAGGTCGTCTGTGGTCGCTCAAACAGCCCGCATTTTTTTGTTAAGAAAAACGAAGTCAAAAAAGATAATGAAATAGGGTTTCTTTTCATACGAAAAAGAAGAAAAAGGTTTCGATCCCGGCGCCAAACGCCTCGAACACGTTGCAAAAACGCCACGTCACCTAAAAATACGGCTGGATTCGTGAAGCCAAACTTGAGGATGAAAAAATCCGAACCCTGGCGAATCCACAGGGTTTCCAACACGTACCCGTATCAAAACGCCCCATACCCGGAATCGGCAGGGTAAAGGGCCAATTCCGGTAACTTAGCTTGAAACACATTGAAGTGATAAATATTTTTATTATATATAATAGTGTGGATTGGTTACAAGGCTTTCTAAACAACATAAAGAGTGTCCTCAAAGGCCAAAATCTATAATCAACATATACAAAAAGTTACACATAAAAAATGGTCATACAGTCTAGTTCATATTGTTGATACATACCAACACAGAGGATACGGCCAAGTTCTAGCTGCTGCAGATTTCTAGAGGAGTCCACACCACACACTGCCTCCACCCTAATGCCTTACTGGTTTTCCAATATTCCATGTGTGGCATGGTAAAAGCTGGTGAGTGCTAGCTGCGCCACTGTCATCTTCAACCCTAGATCACCTCCAAAATGTTAGAGGGCAGTGCTTTCTGCCTGTATGTCATTTTGCATTTTACCAACCTATGCTTGAAGGGGCAGGATTGCTTTTGCATCTAGAAATGCAACCAGGTGTGTTCCTTAAAGAAATCAAACCCTGTTGATGATAAACTCTATTGCTTTTATCTGTGAAAGGCATAGATTAATAATTGTACCCAGTAAATATTTTATTTTTCATTTCATTTATGTTATGTTTCTCATTAACTTACTCTTGTCTGAATTTTGTATTTGCTCAAATGAGAAACATTTTGAAACAAGTATGATAAGTATCAATGTCTATGTGTTTAATTCAAAGCATATGCTTAAAATCTAGGAATCCATATACCCAATTTAATGGGTATGCTCTTATTTGAAAACTTATTTTGCAACATTACAAGAACATTCTTAAAAAGCAATATTAAACCTAAGTTATTGGTTTGCTGTCCCAAGGCCCCAGGGTCCGGTCTGGTCCGACTTGGTTTTGGGGTCCGGATCTAGTCCCTTGTGGGTTCAGACAGGGTTTGGCCCAGACTGTGGGTCCAGCCCTGCAGACTTGGGGGGGAATTTGGGCAGATTCCGTGGAAAACAGGTGAATTTCACCTTTTTCAAATTTGACTTTATTTCTTTACTCTAAAAGTAAAGTGTCATTTGCCCCCCAAACCCTAAAATGATGTGTGTCATGAAGGTTTGCGTGGCTTTGATGGTCTTAATTTGGGTCTTATTGTGAATGCAAAATGATGTATGCCATGAAGGTTTGTGTGGTTTTGGATGTCTTAATTCGGCTTGGGGGCGAGGGCTCTGCTCATCAACCCCACCTTGTATCACAACAGGGAGCACGCCAAAGGCACTGCCCCTCAACCCCATGGGGGGCATTGCCTTCAAACTCCCAATGAATTCATTTGATTTTCCAAGTACTCTCCAAATCCAAGTTCCCAATTTTGCTTACAAGTCTCCATCTATAATATTGTCATCCAATTGGACAGTCTTCTCTGATGTTACTTGATGATGCTTACCTGCAAGGAGAAATGCAGCAATGTAGTTAATTTTAATATATAATATATCATGACATTCAAGTTTGACTAATTGACATTCTAATTTTTTTTATTTTTATGGTGGTTTTGTTTATTATACAATATATGATGTTGTGTAGTATTTTTAACTTATTTATTGTTGTAAATATGTATATATTTCTGATTCTTATATGTTTTTGTATGGATGAACCCAAATTGAACCCAAGCCCAATTTTTTTTTTTGACCGAACCAAACCCGAACCCAAACCGGTAACTTGGTATTAAACGGATGCATATATATATAACAATCTATGTCTCTTCTTAATTATCAACATGCCTCCAATGATAATTGGAAGGCTTTATTGATAGATTTCTTTTATTTAAATTGATGTTTTTTGGTCCACCAAATGTAATATGGGTTTGTTCAGCTTTATCTTAGAGTCGAATTACCTGTTTTTGCGTTCATTCCAATCTGATCCACCAAATAATATGTGAAGGAACAGATTTAATTTGGATTATTTTGTGGATGACAACATTTATATCAAATAACAAATGGCATGAGTACTATGTCACAAGGATGCATCTTATTATTAGAAATGTTGACAAGGAAACATATTAGCTGCACCATTATTATTGAAACTCCCCATAGAATAGAAATCCAACCTCTTTGGAATCATCAATGATCAATCTTCAACTTTATATGTGCAATGACAAGCAAGAATGAAAGTTCAACAAGTGAATTTGGTTGCTATGCTTTGTTTTCAAAATAAGGTAAATATTTTTGTGTTTGTGTTTTTATTTTGTGAATGACAACATTTATATCAAATAACAAATGGCATGAGTACTATGTCACAAGTATGCATCTTATTATTAGAAATGTTGACAAGGAAACATATTAGCTGCACCATTATTATTGAAAGTTGAAACTCCCCATGGAATAGAAATCCAACCTCTTTGGAATCATCAATTATCAATCTTCAACTTTATATGTGCAATGACAAGCAAGAATGAAAGTTCAACAAGTGAATTTGGTTGCTATGCTTTGTTTTCAAAATAAGGTAAATATTTTTGTTTTTGTGTTTTTATTTGTTTTGAGGTCAAATTTAGTGTTTATGATTGCTTTTTTAGGTAGATCGGTCAATCCATTAGGTGAAAAAAATTAAGAAATAGGAATTAAAAAAAATTGAAAAGGGTGCCTGGGTTCACCTTGGGTGCTGCAAAATGTACCTAATCTTGCCTGGATATGTCCTATAGGCATACCTGGATTAACCCAGGCGCGCTTTGTAGCACCTTGTCAACACCCATAGAGGACTAGGACCTGTACCTGGACTGGGTGTGAACTGGACTCGTATCTGGGCTGAAAACCCAGCAAGTCAGTACCATAGCCAGGGACCTATTTGTAAACTTTGGTTAGATGCTTCATAGTTCATACAACATTTTAAGGCATGAAATAATTTATCATGTTTTGGAGTCACTCATGCCTTTCCAGAAATGGTTCCTCTTATTGTTTATCCTCAAATGTTGGGTTTCAACAACATTCCTCTATATTTTGTGAAAAATTGTTCGACTGGATAATCTACTTTCTCCTTGTGCTTTACCATTATGTAATTATATGGGATGGTTTTCTATGAGTTAAAGCAAAATGTGTCCATGTCCTGAATGGTGCATAGTGATTAGAATTTAGATACATTCATGTTTGCAGAAAGGTTTCTAAAATTGTTGATTTTGGAACCAGCTGTTTCTGCCTTTGTCCAGACAGTAGGTGTTTAAATACTTTGGATGGAAATACACTTACACTTGAGTCTTTTGTGCAGATTTCCTGCCTTGATTTCTATTTATTTTTACAATATTTTTGTAATTGACAATCTGATTCTCATGCACATGTTGAATCTGCTCTGTATTTTTACCTAGAAGACTAGAAAACCAGAGATATTTTCATGGTCGAATGTGATTTATACCTCATAGAATCATCTTATTTTGGCATTTGTCTTGTAAGTATTCTGTGGAAGTCCATTACATTTCTCGAGGAACTTTTATCAATAAGAAAATCTGAAATCGACGAGAAGAACTTGTAACAAGACTAAGAAATATCGTATTGATTTTTATTCAAAAGAATTGAGGTCTCCCGTGTAAGGTTCAAATTAGGAAATGAAGATACATATGGTTGCACTTCATTCATATCTGGGACCTGGCATCTTGTTTCCTTGTTTTGCTCCTAGTTTCTAAAAGATCACTCTAGATAGATTATGTTTCAGTATTATCCATAATTGCATTCGTATTTTCAAGCAAGCAGATTATCGTGTACTCTCTTTGTTTGTTGTGTCATATAGTGACATGAGTCTTGCAAGAACTCATCCTCTATGGCTAAAATATGCTTATCCAAATTTGAATTATTATGTATTAAATTATATTTCTGCATTTTATTTCAATGTGTCTGCCACACTTATATTGTCTATCAAAACTTATTTCTTAATGATCGTCCCTGATTTCTAGTTTACTTTTGAGTGGGAATATCTGTGAATGCAGGTTCCCTTAGCCCTGCCATGGTATCCTGATTGCAGTGACTATAACTTTAGTCGGGAAGAAGATCTTGACTTGGATGAGAGCACAGTTCCATCAGAAAACATGAATGGACCATCTGTAGTGACTGGCTCTTCCTTTGATCCTGAGCTTGAGAAAATTTTATCCCAAAAATGGGCAGCAGGGAACACCTTACTTTTGGGTCTTGAGGAAATTCTGTCCTTGCAAGAAGAACTAAAGCAAGGTATTGTAAAGGGTTCATCTCCCGTATCAACTGCAGACTACTTGAAAAGCCTCACTTCACTAACAGCAGATAATCCAGTTCGCAGGTCATCTGAGGAAGAATTACTCGACCTTACAGAGCCACGTATGGAATCATTCTGGCACCCTAATGTGAACTCAGTTGATTTGGAAAGAGAAAGACATTAGAGATGTTCATGGGGGAAATGTCTTAACTTAAGCTTTAGTTGCAAGGACATGTTACTTTAATACGGAATGAATATGGAGAAAACTATTCTTCACTCAGCTAGGAGATGCTGTTATTTTGTTTATATGTGTCCATCAAATTACATCAATTCTGGCAATCTGGCATTTCCCTTTTTCTAAAATAAATAGCGTGGGAAAGTACCTGCCTTTTGTATTCAGAACTTCTTAATCTTCATGGTCTACACTTGTATATTATGCCATGCAGAGGCAATAGAGCTGGATCTGTGAAACAGGCAGTGAGCTATGCTTAATATTTCAAAGAGGGAGACATCTGTTATTTTCATATTGTAATTTATACTGATCTTTCCCTGGATTACCATGGAAAGGGAATATGCTGTATGAATTCTAGTAAAGTATGAACATCCATTGTTATATAGAGCAGGTATACAATTCAAGCTGCCTCTATATGAAGTAGAAGAGCTCTCAGCTCATTGCTACAGTTTATTGTAAGATATGTATGGAAATGCTTCCTGAGTGGCATTCAATACATGCAATTTTTGCTTATACTAATTATTTATATAATGTTTACCATTTATTTTCAAATTTTAATTTAGACATATCATGTGTATTTGGACATCACTTTAGAGTGTGACTGGCTTCTGTCAAAAATATCTTTGACATAGTGGTTTAATGTTCTTGCAGCATAATGTATGTCAAATGGATTGGAATGTAAATTACTATGCTTGATTCCAAACTGGAAATCAGCTTATGCATGTCGTTTGAAGTTGGGATTTATTCATGTCTTAATGCCTAAAAGACGAGTTAAGGTATTTGTTTTGAGGAATTCAAACTACCTAAGTTAAGGAGTTGAGACCGTGCTAATATTCTATCTAACTTAGTCAAAATTTGTTAAACGCTAATTAAATAGATTTAAACAAGGAAGACGAGTTACTTATCTTACCTTGTCCAGTGCAGGGCCCTGATTTTTCAAGTTGGGATCATGTTCAATTGGGGACTAGGCAAAGGACATATTAGGTTGCTAAGAGATGGGTTTCTACATCCATAGGGGGATAAATGAGGGATTATTCCCTCCACAAGAGAACATCACAATGGAGAAACACAAAGCACAAAAGGCACCATCAAGCTATAGCAGTACATGAGGAGGTCGATAACACAACAAACTTGCCAGCTTGCACCCCAAATGCTGCAAATGGATTGACAGAGCTTTTGAATAGCCACTGTCCAGAGGATAAAGTTTAATATTTATCTGACTAAGTAGGAGCTATAACAATTGTCACACTGCCACGCCAACTCTAGCTTGATGCAGCATATGCATGCATTCTCAAGCAGCTGCATTGACACTAATACAAATGCAGAGATGGACTACTCAGAAAATTGGCTTCTTTGCATGAAATTAAACATATTTTGATGGCTGCAAACTCAGAAAGTGAATTCTAGACTCCAAAAAAAAGTTTTTTTGCGTGCGACCTAAATTGACACCAAACTCCTAGGATCTCTCAACAACAATGGCCATGAAAATCCATAAGCCCCAAATATAAGCAGTTTTAAATTGATAGGGTTTTGATCTTAACCAATGTAGGTTGATTGGCAGGGTTTGGTTCCCGAAAGCTTATTCATGAGACCAAAACCTAGGGGATACAAAATTTGAACACTAAGTGGAAAAAGATCCCCTTGTGTGCTTACATAAGTGGGGTCTTATACATCAAACTGACATATGGCTTGGCTGTGAATTAAAAGAAAACCTTTACCTTTGTTTATGTGGTAAAGTGGGATATTTGAATTATTATGTTATGCTCCCCAGGGTGGCTGGGAAATCTAGGCCCATGGGCAGATAAGGGATTTTGAGGGATAATGTTCTATACCAATGGCCTTGAGAGTAACTAGTAACTTTGAAATTTGGTGCCATTGTCTAATAATTATTGTAGCTCATAGTGAAGAATATTAGACAAAGCCATTAATGGTATCAATAAGCACCAAATCAAGGTATGGAATATTCAGATTCTTAGAAAGAAACACAGTTCCCTGGAATTTTTTGATGGGGGGACGAGGGGATGGGTTTTATAGATGGGGGACCAAGGGACTAAGTTTGGGGATGGTGGGAGGTGGTGCAAATACATATAGTACTTGAAAAATTAGTTATAAAAGCATGTAGAAGGATAAGAATAAGAATTACAAATGAAACATTGGCATAGTAGTAAACTACTAAATAGTTAAGTTTTAAACACACTATAATGATTGCATCGAACATTTGAGTTTTGAATTTTGAAGTGAACATTAACAATGAAAATGTTGAATCAAAATTTATATTATATTCAAAATTTCATAATGATGATTAGAATGACAAAAGTACAAATAATAATATGGCTCGAAGTGATACATCTAATCATCGCCAAACTTCTTGTCGCTATATTTGTTGGACTCCACATGTTCAAGTTTCTCCAAACCAATACCAACCAACCCTATTTGTGTAGCATCTTCATTGACTTGTGTTGGCTCCTTTGGCTCTACATCTCACCATGATGTTGGACTCTCCTTGTCTATAAGTGTTGCAGTCAATAAGACACAATGCACTATGTATAACCACAATTTTTTTTGCCCTCCTAGAGGTAAGCTTGTTCCTCTTAATGGAGTAGATAAGTTATAAGTAGACTAGTTCCTCTCAACAACAAAAGAAAGAGAAACTTGAGATAGCAAACAAATGGTTAGAGAGGTAGTCAAAAGAAGTAGGCCCATGAATAGTCTAGCACAAAATTAGGTCATCCTTTTCCATAGTCTCCCTATCTATCTTAGTCGTCTCATAATAACCCCTAAGAGGCACATTTTGTTCACTCAATAGGAATGATGATGGCCTTTGGAGATTCATACATCTCTTAGATAGCCTTCATGAACTTTGCCTTGACCTCAATATCTTGTATAGGTGGAATTCTATCAGGATTTTGCAAATACCACTTCAAGTTTAATGCATATGTAGCTATATGCAAGGGAGTGTTTAGCTTCTCCCATCTATGATGAATGATTGGTTGGATATGTTCATTTTATAATAAAAATGTGGGGTCTTTTTGTCGCACACCAACCTTTATTTGGTTAAGCATATTATCAATGCACTCATACACCTCTCCAAGGCTAGGTGCCTTGGCTTCCCCATATCTAATCACTCTAAAGACTAGACTAATGATGGAGACTATATTTTGCTTTATCAAGGAAAAAAAACACTCTTCACCAAATTCTTCACCCTCTTTTCCTGCTCTATCTTGGACTTAGGCCATTTATTCCATTCTACTATTATAACCATTAGTTGCAATGCCTCTTGCAACTCAAAAATCCTCTTCAAGATAATGAAATACAATGCATATATAGTCTCTATAGGTTCCAAGAATTCCAAGAATTCCTTTTTAGAGGCGGTCTTGAAGAATGCATTTGAAGTGTGGTGGTTGTCGATAAATGTTTACACATCTCTAACATTATTAACAATTGTTTTGACCCAATCATTTTTTCTCATGTCCTTGAGTGAATTATTTATGTCATGCATACAAGGGGTCCACCAAATATGTCTATAAGCTACCTCTATTAACTTCCTCGTAGCTTTGCACACATGTGTTGCATCTATCACTATTTGGACCACATTTTGTGGCCCAACCTCCTCTATAACATCTTTAAGGATTTGAAATTAAAAATCAACCTCCTTGTGATGACTTAAACAATCAACAACCTCAAGAAAATAAAGGCTCTTTGTACATGTAACCATGATATTGATGAGTGCACGATATCTATTGTCCATTCACCCATCCATGATTATGCTGCATCCACTTATGACCCATGATTCGTTATTTTTTCCATTAAATTTAATTAATCTTGGAATAGTTTAGATTGTCATCTTCAATTTAGTCTCCCTTGTGGCACATATGATGGTCCTGCCTTTGCTATCTTTGCTAAAACTTCCTTATAACAAGGAGAGTGAGCCACATAGAATGGAATGCTAATGACATCATTTGCTTAATTGATCGGTCACACATTGAAAAAGTCTACTAGTGGGTTTGGAGCATCACTTGTCACTTTGTGTTTCCCCTTAGTCTCTATGGCTGCTAAACTAGAATAAATTGGAATATGTGTAATTGGCCTTTGTAAAGTAATAGAAGTAGAAATAGAAGCCTACTTTGATAACCCCTTGCCCTTAGTATCAAATATGCAAATCACAGTGCATTTTCTTCACTACCACTCCATAATTTACTCATCTCAATACTATATTTGAGATTTGCAGTCAACTTCTCACATACTTCTACATCTTTTCCTTGAAGGTGGAGGAGGTGGGCATTAACTCTAGCAATGTTACCCTAAAATTCAAGCTTACAAAAGTGGCACTTTCACAACCTGGTGCTCACAAATACCTTAGGATGTGTTCGTAACTCTGTTGCAAATTGCTTTAGAGGGGATTTAGGATCAAAGGGACCTTTAACATATTTTTGTAATATTTTGAAAGGCAAGCAACATTTGCACTCCTAATGAAACTAGTGGTTTCACCCCTATTTGCATCTATACTCTCATTAGGCCCATAATTGGATTCAGTTTCAACTTTTAAAATTGGATTTAGTTTCAACTTTTTCAATTTTGGAGGCTTAACCTCATCTTCACTCATGTTGTGAGAACTCCTATTCATAGTGACACTACAATAAACAATATCCAATTTATAAGCTTATAATTTTAAAATTAAAATTCAATCTTTATATAATGCAAGGGATTAAGATAGAAGGATTTTCTTTTTCTTTTTCTTATTTTGGATCACACAAAATGTAGAAGCAGATGATACACAAGAATTTTTATTTTTAACCTTTGTCAAACAAGGGTTTTACTTTTATTTTCCTTACTTGAGGTTGGATGAAGCATATGATACACAAAAGTTATAATCCTAATTTGACAAAATGAAAAATTAAAAAATTGCTACTTGTTGTAACATTAAAAAATTGATCGTTATTCATTTGTAATACTAAAATAATGAATTTAAAATTTAAAATCGAAATTAACAACAATGTAAATGGATTGATGTTCCTCTTCCTCAATCCAAATGCCTTCATTCTCACTCTTATAGTTTGATGTTGCAACTTTCAAACTCTTCTATTGAAAGTCTGGAGTGAGTTGGAATGAGGCTTAGATATCTATTTGTAAGTTTTCTTGTGAGTGTTTAGGGTTTGGGTGGGGCCCATAGAGCATTAGGATTAGGGTTTAGGGCACACATTTCCATTATTATTTTTCAAATGAATTTTTATATTGTGTATGTGTGGGACATCTAGACATCTTCAAGACATTCAAGAGACTCTTTGGAGTCCCTTGGACATCTCAAAGATACCCTAACTCCCCCCAAAAAGGGGATGTATTGGAAACATCCCTTATGAGAGGGGGACATCCCATAAACCTTGGTGGTGGTGGTGGTGGTGCTGGTAGTGGTGGTGGTGGTGTCATGACCTAAGGACATCCCCATCTTGAAAATGTGAGAATTTTGGAGGGAATGTGTCCCATTTGGAAAGAAAGAAATGTTCTTAATGAAAAAGTTTACCATATGAAATTTTTTCATTGCATGGAGACAATAAAGATGTTGAATCTTGATTATAAGGTTAGATATTGTGTTGACACATATCATAAGTCATAACCGATAAAGTTGTGCACTGATAAAGAGCTGAAAAACCAAAGACAAAAATCTTAAGTTTTGTTAAAAAATTGTATTTGCCAAGCCAAGTGCAATGGTAGATTATTAATATGACAAAATCACAATGCTAATTGTTATTATTTTTTCACTTTTAACTTCCTTCTTACCTTTTTGGAGATCTTTCATCTTATGATATTGCTATCAGAATTCAACTGTGATCTTTCATCTACCTTATAAATAACTTATGCAATAGTAAATACATGAGAAACACACATATTTTATTCGTTAATGTCTTTAGGCAAGTTAATGGCTGTGGGAAACTTGTTATTCTTTTGGCACAAAATTGCAATCTTGTAAAGAAAACATTTTGCAATTTAACTTTGAAATCTAGAGCCGAAGGAGAATATAACTGGAGAGATTGGATTTAATTATCTAAGGTGTTCTTGTTTTAGTATTTGCTTAATTTGTTTCTATTTCATGAAAACTTTGTTGTACCCAAACCAAAATTTTTGCTTCATTAAGGCATTTTGCTTAAAATGGTCTAAACCTTGTAAAAATGGGGTCAAAACTTAGTTTTTGGGCAAATAAAGTATGGGCTTTTAGTCAATGTCATGCCACGGAGATATTGGCAAAATTTGAAAATTTTGAAAATTAGGGTTTCTGAAGTCTATTTTTAGCTCGAAACCCTAAAAAATAAGAACTTGTCAGAATTAGTTGAAATTAATTTTGATTGGCTTATTTCACATCATGATCACAGTGGTGAAGTCAGTTTCAGTTAAAAGTCAGTTTAAGGCTGGTGGGTAGTTATAACTTTTTCAGGAGAAAAGTTAGGACCTCTGAGGTCATTAATGGCAGTTGGCCAGTACCAGGTGTTAATATCTAAGCCTGAAACTCAAAGAAGAACACTCTACGATGAAAGATGTTGAAAATTATGCTTTTTGACGGAGGAGATTTTCAACGAGGTAAAAGTATTGTGAAATTGGCTAAGTCTGGATTGAAAATATTCTAAGTCTGGAGGTCAAAAGCGCCACTCTCAGCTAGGGGCGCCCATCATTATGGAAGCTGTATTCAAATTTTTGTGAGATTTTCTACCAAGATGACTTCTTCAGTTTCCTGATAGCTTCGCAATGAGCTAGCCAACCAGTTCGACGGAGGAGTAAAACACCTGAAAACGAAAATTTAGTACAGAACGAGGGAAATGCAAAGTAGATAACTTTGAAGGGAAAAAGCGCCCCTGGAGGCCAGGGGCGCCCATCTTTTTGAAGATTCAAATGAAGTCTTTTGATCAAGTGACACCCAGGAAGTTTGTTTCTATTTTTGGTCCAGCTCCGCGACGCATCTGTCAGCAGGTGAATCTGAGTTGCCGCCATCAGTGGTCAAACTTGAGGTTCCAGACTTGATCAGAAACTATTCAGAAAGGAGGTCAAAAGCGCCCCTGGAGGCCAGGGGCGCCTAAGGTTTTAAGACCTTTAATAAAATCTGTTTAATGATTTTAGATACTCATTTCGTTTGTGTCAGTTTCAGCTTTCCGTTCCCTGTCTCAGCCGGTTCAGAAGATGTCTTGGCATTTCGCAGCCGGAAGTTAAGTAATTCTTGGTCAGTTACAGTAATGGTTGACATGGTTGGCAAAAGCGCCCCTAGAGGCCAGGGGCGCCCATGATTTAGGGAGGTTAAAAGATGTTTTTATACAAAGTGTTCATCAGGAGCCTTTGCTCAGAATTCAGTCTGTTCTGCAGTGAGTCAGTCGGCATGTTCTGAAGTTTTGTCAAATACCGGGAAACGTCAAGTGAAATATGGTCAAGTTATCTGTGAAAATGATGAAAATGCCTAAAAATATTCTAACACTGAGGTCAAAAGCGCCCCTGGAGGCCAAGGGCGCCCATCTTTTTGAAGCCTCAGATGGTTGAATTTTGAATTGCCACCTCAAGGAATCTTCTTGTCAGATTTGGTCTTGCTCTTCATCAAGATTGTCAGCCAGTTGATCTGACGTGACAGTCAACCAGAATCAGTGATCGAACATGAGCTTCGTTTGAGGTTTTAGATTCTAAATTTTCAGAAAATGTCTAAGGAAGGAAGGACGCCTAAAGTCAAAGGTTGACTTTTTTGAAATTCAAAAGTAGAAGTGCGCATGAAGAGAGTTTTCAATTTACCAAATTTAGATCTTCAGTTAAACTCTTTGCATGTCAACTTCTATTTTACCTATTTTTAGTCATAACTGGCTAAACTTAGTTTGCATGCACTAGTTAACTAAATCTTCAAGATGGCGCCCTAACTTGGGTTGGTTCTACATCCAGTTAACTGAGTTTGAAGCCAAATATAGGCCATGCGTGCGTTTTGAAGCACTAGTTGTACTTCAAGCGCCATTTCCAATGCTTGGCATGTATTTCACACGCCTTAGAAGATATTTTTCTATATATTTTGCTAATGGCGTCCATTATTCTTCATCAGAGTTGACAAGAAACATCTTTCTTGACCATAAAATTGATTTGCAGGTGTTACAGGTGTCAGATTTCAGTATTCTTCATAACTACAGATTTAGATTGTTCAAGGGAAGATTATTTCAGACTTGGTTTCTATTTTGCATGCAGGTTTTATCAGTTCTACTTCAAGCATAGGCGAATTTTTACAGAAGAAGAGAGAAAACAAAAAAATAAAACTTCTATTCTTCTGTCTTACTTTCTTCTATTTTCGTCTTATGTTTTTTTCGCATGTCAAAGAAAACGACAGATTTTTCAGAAAAGCATCATCTGGGTTCGAGTATTTCAGCATCAACAACAATACCCATGTCTTAGATTATTTTGCGAAAATTGCCCCGCTGCCTCTTTTCTAGAAGCACTGTGCTTTTTTCCAAGATTTTCTTTGCATGTGGGCCTAAAACATGTTTTTTCACAGATCTGTCGATCTGGGTTGTCTTAGGATTCATTTCTACACAAAACCCATGTTCCAGATTTTCGCGGGAAAAATTGCCCCCAGTGCCCTTAACTGCCAGTTCAGATCCAAACTGAAAACCCTTTGCATGCCGGCCTAAAACTCAATTTTTCAGAAAACGGAGGATCTGGGTCTTTTCAGCTCACCAATGCCTACAATACCCATATGCTAGTTTTTCTCGCAGAAAATGTTCCCGAGAACCCCCTACGGTTGTTAAATCTCTCAACCAAAAAAGCTCTTGCATGCCAAGGCAAAAGGTGTTTTTTCGAATTTCTGACGTTGTGGGTTTGTTTAGAATCATTTTCTGCACAATACCCACATCTCAGAATTTTTCATGAAAATTGCCCGTTAATAGGCTATTTTTAGCCTCATCATAAGTTGGTTTAGCTTTCCAGGAAAAGTTGTCAGAACATAGCCGTATTTACAGTCAACAGGAGAGTTGATACCATTGGAATTCTGCGTGTGCGGTGAGTTCGTGTGCATTTCTCATAACCAGAGTGTTCACGGTCAAACTTCGCAGTTTCGTCATGCAACACTCTTCCATTGAGAGACATCAAGAAAAGCGTCAGAGGCGTCAAGCTGTAGAAGGAACATAGATCATCACTCCATTTATGGAGCCGCCAAAGTCACTCAGATCCCATGCCATTATCTTCATGAAGATGGTGCGTATCTTGAGCTTGATGCTGTACAGACTGAGTTCGAAGAGTTAGTTCGTGATAACCTATGTGGAGGACCAGAGGCGTCCAAGATGGAGGAGTTTACAATGCTGACTATCAGTTTCAAAAAGGTGACCACAAAGGTTAGAGATAATCAGAGGGAGATCCAGGATGGAGACAAAGAGTTAATCATCGTGGACAGCGTCAGAGTGCCAGATGATGATATTATTGATAAATTCCTGGAGGAGATGATAAACTTGGAGTAGACTTTGAAAGAGACCATGCAGTTGCTTACAACGATGAGTCATCAGAAGTAGTTAACTCGAGGCTTCTTTTCGAGTTAACTTACTGTTGTATATTGCATGCATGTCTTTCTTGGAAACATCTACATATACTTGGAGATTAGATTAGATTTTTCAATTGACTGATGATAGCATTCCAGTTGACTTGCTTTCAATAAGGACGTGCATGCTTGCACCTTGTCCATTTAGATTAGATGTTTCAGTTAACTGATGATAGTTTCCTAGTTAACTATATAGTTTCATTCAATTAGGGTTTAGGAATAAGATCTTGCATGTCTTGCAAGACTGTAGTTGACTCAAGGTGATTTTAGGGTTGCCTACACCTTGAAGTCTATAAATAAGAGCTTTAAGCTCATTTGTAATTTAGCTTTTCCTGGTGATAGAGAATTGCTGCGTTGTCGGCAACATGCCTATTCTCAAGATTGGTTCACCCTTGTAAATTAGAACTTTTGCTTGATAGCATACATGCTGCGCCTACCTTGCCTGTAGTATTGCTATTATTGTATCTGTTCAAAGAGTAATTGTTGTTATAATAAATTGTTGCGCCTACCTTGCCTTCATATTATTGTTATGGTGTTTATTCGACTTTAGTTAAATGGGGTTGCTGGTTTGATCGTTATTGCATGCGTGTTGCGTCTATACAATCTACTGTCCCAGTTGCTTACCTTGTGTTTTGTTTATCATGAGCCTATTCAGAAGAGCAAATAGTTGCGCCTACCTTGCCTTCATGTTGCGAAACTGTACTTAAAGCTTATCGTTTGATGTGTGTGATAGTAGACTCATTCAGCCAAGCAGATAGTTGCGCCTACCTTGCCTTCATGTTGTGAAGTTGTACCAGGTTTACCGTTTATTTGTTTGTTTTAATAAACTTCTTCCCGGATTAGCAAATAGTTGCGCCTCCCTTGCCTTCATGTTGTGAGCCCGCACCTGAAGTTTATCGTATAATACATTCCTGCTCCATTTCCTCATGCTCTGTTTCTTGAGGAAACTGGATAGATTTAAAGAAGTTAGCTTAGTTGTAGTTATATGATCTGCGAAACCAGAAAATACTTAGCTGCAACGTTCTAGGTTTTCTTAACCTTGTGCCTCTACCAGCTGAGAACAAAAAGATAGGACATTAGTTTAGTTTTCTATTTCATGTATTCCAGCACAACGAAGGAGCTTCCCCTCCTAATTTGAAGAGCACTCATTGCGTAGTGTGCATAGCTGTACGTACAAACTCACACTCCAGAGGTGTTAGTTCTTACGCCAACAAACTTACAACCATTTTTTTGTTGATTGGTTTTCTTGCACCTCCCGCGTCCTTGCAATAATCATTTGCGACCTGGAATTCGTGCAACATGATGATCGTTGAAATTCTATCTTGATTTTCTTTTTACATTGTAGAAGGCACAATTTATTATGAAAACCCTAATTTCCTGATAGAAACAGTTACTGTTTGTCTATTCGAACCGCCTAAATTAATCAAGCATTTTTATTACAACTGGTATCAGAGCCTTTGGCAGTCTGCGTTGGAGTAAAATCTACAGCCTAGGATGGGAAAAAGAGTCATCTTTTGAATCTTGGCAGATTGAAGCAGCAACTGTGCGAAGATGAATTGAGAAAAGATTATCACTTACAGGCCAGATAATTGTTTTGCATTCAGTTTTCCCAACGACAAATGCCGAGAAATATTTAAGGGCTTGGCATGAGAAATATTTGGTGTGTCTCTTTCATTTATTTACCTACGTACTCTATTATTCACCGAATTTGCAGCTTATGATTTCTCAGGGTGAATTGCTGCTGTAGAAGGGCTTTATAAGGTTTTTCAAATCCGTTTAATAGAGTAACCATTTAATAACAGTGGAAATGGCAAAAGCTGTGTAGAAGTCCGAATGCATGAAGAAGTTAGGGTTTAGAAATAATATTGGAATTTTGAAGTAATTGAAGGAAAATAAAAGGGATATATCATTATGGAGATTGTAGTAGATGAGTTAGATAAGTATTTTGGTTTTAATTTTCATACTTGAAAATGAAAATTCAAAAGCAATTAATGAATAAAAATTTATGGGGAATAATAAGTGGAAAAGAAAACTCACCTACAAATACAGATAAGTTATTAGATTGGAGTAGTAGAGATGATAAAGTCAAGGCTATTATCAGTCTTGCACTTTTTGATTCTGAGTTGCATCACATAGATTTAGACAAAACATCAAGTGAAATTTGGGATGATCTCAATAAGTTGTTTGGAGCAAAAGCGTTTAATGCAAAGTTTTCTTTAAAACTTCAACTATTCATATTCAAAATGGAAGATGGGATCACAATGTCAAATCACATAAGTAATTTGAGGTCTCTCCTCAAGCAACTAGCAGAAGTCAAGGCTCCGGTAGATGATGATGATATGATTTATTACACAACCAAATAACCTCTCAAAGTTTAGAAGATACGTTGAAGATTCAAAAGGTGTTTCTCAACTGGAGAATGTATTATATGTTTGAAACCATAATAAAAGATCAAGTACAAGCAATGCGGAAATTAAATGTTATTATTATAAGAAAAAAGGTCACATATCTTGGTCTTGTAAAACTCAAGCTAGAGATGTTCTTAAAGGAAATCTCAAAGATAAAACCAATGAAGGTAACATTGCTTGCATTGAGAATGAGGATTCATCAAATGATGAAGCTACTATTTATGACTCTCTTAGTGATCCCGGAGAAGTACTATAAGCCTTCACTTTACTGGAGGTTGGTGGCATCGAAGGATGGAGGAATTTCCATCATTTCAAGTTAGCTTCTCGCTTTGAGATGATGCTTTGCATGAGAAGTGTTTTTGGTGTTAGTTTCTTACTTTTCTTTATTGTTGCTAACAAATTTGAAGATACATGTATTGTGAAGTTTGTTTTTTGGAGATAGATAAAAGGGTTTGGTGTAGAGCTCAATTTGGATGGTTGTCCAAAAGCACTCGAGGCTATGGTTCGGGAGTTCATGGGAGGAAGAACTCAAGAATTCAGCTAGGGGCTACACCTTTCCGAGGGTCACGAGATAGCTTGATGGAGTTCCACCTAATCCAAAATTTGTTTCTTCAAAGAAATTTTTCACAAAGATGTATATATATTTTGTAATCAACAAGTTTTGTTATGTAAGGCTTAAGGGGGGGTTCCTTGGCAAAATGTTTTTCTAGTTTTCAGGGGTACTTTTATAAGAACAGTGTAATAAGGGGGGGATTGTTAGTAATATATTATTACATTGTTAGCATTGTTGTTAGCGCAGGTAGTTTGCATAGGTAGTTTAACTAATAGAAACAATTAAATTGTTTGTCTCTTCGAACCGCCTATGCGCTTCCTATGCTTTCCTGTATAAATGCATTTTCTAGTGATGAATAAACTAATCAAGCATTTTTATTACAATATTTATATATATTACAATTTCTATGTTTTTAAAATATATGATTAATAAAATCAATAAAAATGTTCTATTATAAAAGATTTTATATAAAAAAATCATAAATTAAATGTTTTTTAAAAGCATTTAAATGATCAAATCATCACATGTCACAAAATTTGTATATCACAGATAGGGTCATCAAATTCTATCCCGTTTCTCCCTTCAACACCCTGGAAACTAGTCAACCTGTAGAATTACTGGCTCCTAATATTATAATTCCATATCACATTTGACACCTGACCTTTCATATATTCACCCCCTCAAATAGTGGCTTCAACAAAATATGGTGGCGGTCTATAAAGTGGTCACAAAAATTAATCATCGATTCCTTTAAATGAAGCCACTCATCAATAGACACTCCTAATTCTTTATTGCATTTAGATTCCACAGGCATTAATCTTTCATTTTCAAGCCTTCTTTGGTGTTATAATATTATAGTGTAACGGTTCCTTCGAGATATTCGGTAGGCGATGGTTCATCGAGAAATATTCAGTAGGCGTACTAGAGCTATCGGGTACCGATGTTATATTGAAGTGCCGTCTATAAATCCACACCGTGAATATAATGTCGCTGCCTTATTATATGGATTTAAATTCCTTTGGATCCTAAAAAGTAATTCGTAGCTATTCAACATGCTACGCCGGTAAATAATTATAGTTGCTTCCTTACACGCACCATATCATGTCCTTTGTCTAATATATCCCATTTAAACTTAGACTACCAATTACTAGCATTAATAAGCTGCCCGGTATAAAATCAATACTCCCACAACTTCCAACAATTGACCGCCTATTCTATAGTAGTTGTAGCAATTCATGGGCTAGGTTATTAAGAAGTATTCAACCTTCATACAGGAACCAAAAAATCTTGATTTTGGCAACAAAAGGCCAAGAAGTAACATCAATCTTGAAAGTAAGCATATGCCCGACAAATCATAATTCTAACATACCACCTCACTAACTTTTTATATGATTAAATATCTTCAAAAACCTCTACAGGTTTCAATAATAGTTTTCGTTGCCTTCCATTTGTTGTACCCAAAATTAAAACTTTTGCTTCATTAAGGCATTTTGGTAAAGATGGTCAAAATCTTGTAAAATTGTCGTCAAAAGTCAAAAAGGGTCAAAATTTCTAAAAATAGCAATTTCATGTTTTTAGAAATTTCTGGAAAATAAACAAAGCATAAGGTTTTTCTGGGTTTATTGTCAAAAGGATGCTCACAAAATTTTAAAAAAAAATGAAATTAGGGTTTCATGCCCTATTTTTAGGAAAAACCCTAAAAATAGAATCTTTACAAAAATGGCTAAAATCGATTTTGATTGGTTGATTCTGGGTGATCCCACAATACTGTCTCCCTTTTTTCCCAAGATGGGCATTTACATCAATATTTTTAGCTGAATCTTCATCTTTTGAGACTTATAGAAGCTAAACCATGAAGAATTTCAAGATGATGCGAACTAGTGATTTGTGGTAATTTCTATGTAGATTCTAAATATATATATTTTAATTTTTTCCTAAAATAAATTATGAATCTTTCAACATCTCCTTTAATAACTACTTTTAAACAAAAAACAACATTTTCAAAAGTAATGTTTTTATCGTAAAACATAACTTTTTTCTATAAAGAATAAAATTCTAATTTTTGAAATATAGATTCTCAACATCAATACAAAGGGAATGGACATTTTTTCATAATTTTTGGTTACATATTCTTTTTAAAATAAATTTTTGAAGTCACTATAACTATAATTTGGACATACGTGTGTGTCGTATAGCATAACTTGTTATGTATATGTTGAAATCCATTTTTTTATTTTTTTTGTGAAACAAGAACATCAATATGAAGGGAACGAATATTTTTTGAATATTTTTTATAATGTTTTACTATTTTTCAACCTTTGAAGAATGAAGAGCTCGATGTTTAGAGAGAAAACCTATGTTCAGTAAAAATTAAAAATTAAATACATGATAAAATGAAAACATATTAAAATTATACTTGTTGGAAAGCTCGTTTCGAGGGCTACGATCTTGAAAAATATCTTGTCAAGTTAAGATCATTTGTAGGTCCAACCCAGGGTTTGAAATTAAAAATTTTAAGGAGATTTTGATGTAGATACACAATTTTTCATTTTTGGCACTTTTGCTAGAAGGTACCTTCGATCGAAGGTCTTACCTTTGATAGAAGGTACCTTCAATCAAAGGTCTTACCTTCGATAGAAGGTCCCCATGTAAAAAAAGCCATTTTATAGCAAAAAAATATTTTATGGAAACTACCTTCTATCGGAGGTGTTTAGTTGAATACCTTCACTCAAAGGTACCTTTGATTGAAGGTTTTACTTCGCTTGAAGGTGTGCAAGTGAATTTAGCCCAACCACTCCAAAAATTTCTTCTTTCCAAAAGTGAGACACAACTCTATGATTTCACCTTTCTTCATCACGATCACATTGGTCCAATCAGAATCATCAAAAAGTTAGGTTTTCTTTGGTGGGTCTATTTCGCTTTTTCAAAAGAAAAGTTAGGACCTCTGAGGTCATCAATGGAGGATGGCCAGATACCAGGTGTCAGAATCTAAGTCTCAAATGTTGCATAGAACAATCTACGGTGAAAGATGCTTGAAAAATGATGAATGGAGGAGGGGAATTCAAAAAATTAAAAATTGCAAAAATAAACTGTCTGAAAAAGATGGATGCCTTATCTCAAGGGAGGCACTTGGTAGTCAATGCCAGCCAAATTTTCAGTTTTTGTAGATCACATGCGCACAACGATGAATACAGTCAACACATCAACAACGATGATTGACACAATCGACAAACACGTGAATGGTTGGCAAGGAATGGTTGCAAATCATCAAAATATGGCTAAGTTTGGAGCACAAAAGTGCCCCTGCTAGCCAAGGTCGCCCAAGATTTCAAGAAATCAAAAGTGCTTTTAGGGTTGGCATCTACAAATGGGTTCTTTCTAGATTTGAGCAGGCTTTCCAACAAGTCCAACATCTAGGCTGTGGGATCTGTAAAACGCCCAGAAATGAAGATTCAACGAAAAATGAAGAAATTCAATTTGAAAAATAACTCTAGTGGATAAAAGTGCCCTTGCAAGCCAAGGGCACCTAGGATTTAGAGCCATCAAAATTTACTGTTAGGGTTTGCAAAATTGGTTACTCTTCTCAGAATTCTTTAGGCTTTCCAATGAATCTATCAACTAGTTCAACGGATCCATCAAACCCCCAAAATTACAAATCAAGTAGAAATGTCTCATCAAAGGGGGAAATTGCAAATCACGAGAATCATAAAAAAATGGCTAACTCTGGCAAAGAAAAGTGCCCCTATAGGCCAGGAGCTCATAGAAATTAAGGCATTCAAAACCAATTTTTAGGGTTAGTCACTTCCAAGAGATTCATCCTAGATTCAGTCCATCTTTGCAACGAATCCATCTGCCAACTTAGAGGACCTGTCAAAAGTCAGAAATCGAAGATAGAATAGACACCAAAAAATGAAGATTTTTTTTTGAAAATCATCAAAAATGGTTAAGTTAGGAGCAAAAAGGTGCCTCTACAGGCTAGGGGCGCCTAGGATTTCAAGCAACCAAATGCAGTTTTTGGGGTTTGTAACCTCTAAAAACTTCATCTCATAATTCTTCAGGATTTTCAACGAATCCAACATCCAGTTCACCAGATCTCTCCAATGGCCGAAATTGCGGACCAAGTAGAAAATTCATCCAAAGATCCGAAAACATTGAAAATTGAAAAAGCATAAAAAATGGCTAACTCTGGTGAAGAAAAGCACCCTTGCAAGCTAGGGGCGCCCAAGCTTTCAAGGGGATAAATGCGGTTTTTAAGATTTGCAGCCTCCAAGAGATCTTTCTCAGATTTGATCATGCTCTTCAATGAATCTGTCAGCTAGACCAGAGCATCCATCATACGTCCTAAATCGAAGATCAAACGAAGGCGTTTCATCAAGGAAAAGTTGAAAATCTTGAAAAATGTTCTAACATTGCAAAGTTGGACGCCTTATCTCAAGGAGGCGTCCAAGTCAACTTGAGTTAGAAATTTTTGAAAGAAGTCTTCATTCTTTGACTGCCCTATTTTTTAGGGATTCTTCAAGTCGACAAATTTTTTTCACATGATGACTCCTAAATTTAGGGCTTTTGCGAGTTAATTGCTTCTTTCACCTCCAAACTTTACTTTAGAAGCATTTGGGCATCTATTCTTCATTATTTTGCAGGTTAGCTTCAATAAGAAAACACAAAATTTTCTTCTCAACAACATTTGGAAGATCAAACGAAGGACATTTTCAGAGTTCTTCATAGATTTGAATTCAAGTTGCACAGAAGAACACTTTTCCATAATCCATTTTTCAATTGCATCATTTTTTAGAAACAAAAGGTCATCATTTTTAGCTTTCATCGATCTGGGTCAACTTCTTTTCCATTCTTCTTCAAAGGTTGAAAAAAAAAATCATCACTTCTTCGGCTTCCACTTTTCTAGGGTTTCTTGCATGTTCAAGAAAAAACAGTTTTTTGAGAAATCTAACAATTTGGGTTTATTTAGCACGAAATTGGTCACAAAACCTAGACCTCAGATTTCTTTCAAAAATTTTGCCTCTACTACCTTTGCTGCTTCTACTTTTCAAAATTTCTTTTTCAAAAAACTCAAATTTTTGAAAAATTGACGATCAGGATCTCTTCAACACATAAGCACCTACAAAACCCATATCTTCAATTTTCTTAGAAAAATTTGCTTTGCAACTTCTATTTTTGAAGGGTTCTTGCATATTGGTGAAAAAATCAATTTTTTGAAAAACAAACTATCTAGGTCTATTCGGAAGGACATTCTCCACAAAACCCATATCTCAGATTTTTCTCCAAAAATCTACCTTTTCTCTGAAGAAGACTTAGCGAAGCTATTTTTAGCTTTTGTGCAGAACTTGTCTGAATATCCGTGATCACAGTTTAACTTCACAGTTTCATCATGCAATACTCTTCCATTGAGAAAAATCAAGAAAAGCACCAAAAGCATAAAGTTGCAGAAGAAACAAAGGTCATCACTCCAGTTACAAAGCCGCCAAAGTTACTAATCAGTGAATTGCCAGTTGAGGCATGCAACGTTCTTCAAGGATAGAATTTAAAACAACAATTAACTTGATATCTTTTCCAAGTTAACTTCTTGTCCTCTTTTCATGCATATCTATCTTTGGAGATATCTATTGTATAGTTGGGGTTTTCTTTAGTGTTAGATCAGTTAACTAATGTTATTCATTCCAGTTAACTGTTAGTTATCTTTGTTTAGACATAGGCATAAATCTTGCATGTTGGCAAGACTGATTGTTAACACAAGGATATTTTAGGGTTCCCTACTCCTGTGTTTGTGTATAAATAAAATCATTTTTGCTCATTATCTTTTAATCGTTGTTGCTATAACAAAATTGATGAGCCTATTTTTCCTACAAGTTTTCCATTCAGTATTTGTTCACTTTGTTCAGTGTAAATTTGGTTTGATCGTAAATTGTATGCCTATTGTAGCTACAATCTACTATCCCAGATGTGTTTTTACTGTTGGAATTTGAGGTAATAAATCTTATGCCTACCTTAATTTGATCCACGTTCTCAAAGTCTTTTGGTGTTATTGTTTTATGTTTTACTTTCATGAAATTTATTTCAGCTTACATCTAAAAGTATAATGAGTCTTCAGATGTGTTTTGGAAACAAATTTATTTAAGTTTTGTGTTAAATCAAACATTCCCTATTTACTTCTAAATTATCTTGCTTTGAATTTACTTGAGAAGTTAGGAGCGTCATTAGTTTAGGCCTAGTTGTAGTTGAAGTTACGAAACCAGAGAAAACCTCAGCTACGACACAAAGAGTTTTATAACCTTGTGCTCTCAATTGAGATAAAATATTGGCAATTAGTTTAGTTATTTCTTTTTATGCATAATCAACAAAGAGGGAGCTTCCCCTCTTAATTTGAAGAGCAGTCTAACTGTGCATAGCTATCTGTTTCCAATCCACACTCTAGAGCTACAAATAGAAACACCAACACTATTATAAATGATCTTAATGATATGATCAAATCTTCTATGCTTCCTCAGATATACAATATAAGAAATATTATCATTGATACCCTCATTAGAACTCTGGAGACATCCTATTGATTTCTCGAATAGTAAATTCAAGAAATCTCCACATTCAACAATTAAACTTTTGCAATTAAATCAAATCCCTAATTTCAAAATTGATCTTTTTCCAAAGACTTCACCCAATTTTGTCAAAACTCCAATCATTTAAATTCAAGAGAGAAATTAGAATGATTCCTGCCGCAACTAGTTAGGGTGGATAATCTACCATTGAAGCTGATATTCTTTCGGAGGGTTTTCATCCTCCAAAAGGTTATGGTGAACTCTGTTCAACCAACGAATTTGTGTTCTCCAAAATCAAAACCAACATGCTTGCAAAAGACTCCTCCAAAAAATTTATTCATCTTCTCTTTGTAACTCCTTCAGCTTCTTGAATTCTTCCTTTTTCCCTTTTAAATTCATTCTTTTTAAATTCACCCAAAAGTAATTTATTTAATTTATTTTACTTTTAAAAAATTCAAATTACTTTTGGACCATTAACATAATTAATTTAAGTTATTTTTAATTTAACCCTTTTTGACAACTTAAAATTAATTGTTTAATTATATGTTGACTCATAAAAACTAGGGACATTAAGATGCAAATAGAAACTGTTGCATGTCACGAAACAAGTTCTTGTTAGAACAAAAATGAAACAAAGAGATCGTAGTGAACATAAAATATTCAAAAACAACATAATACTAATGAAACTAATTACTTTAAATAAGAATTTTGATAATAGGAAGAGAAATAAACACAAATAAAAAAATATCGCCAAGAATTTGTGTTGTCCTCGAATGTAAACCTACGCACAAAGAAGAAGAAAATGTTTTGTTGATTGTTTGAGGAGCTTGCCTTAGTCAAACCTTTGTTTTGGTATTTCTACCTCCATGATAACTTGTATTTTTGAAAGATATAGAGAAATAAAAATGTGATTGCTTCAAAACGAAAATACAATAGACTGTGATACAAATTGATTTGGTTACACTATGTTAACACCAATAATTTTTAAAATGTCAACATATAATAGTGAACAAAATAAGAAGAGACCAACAAAATGGAAATAAATTACCTGGAAGTTGTGAACAACCTCCAAAGAAAATGCCATTGCATCAATATTGTTGTTCTTCATAATCCCATGAGGGTGAAAATCAAAGAGCCTAAAAAAATATCATGCAAAGTGAGATAAAGCTTGTTGTATCTTCAAAATGATAGAGCCTCTTCAAAAACTCATAGAGCCAAGCACATGAGACAAAATCCAATTTTTTTTCTTTTCAAAATAGCAAGTTGGATTGATTTTCTTCAACACGACTGCATGTAGGAGTGTTACTTCCATAATATCCATGGAAAGGTAATACTTCAATGGCCACTAGATTTGTGAATTTTTTCAGGACGCTAGCACAATGCATAGACTTTTGAGTGGAGGGTTCTCGTCCAAAAAATTCAAACTCAAAAATTCAAAAAATAGAATAATTTTGTAATTAAGAAATTTTATATTAGAGCACTAAAGAGGGGAATCTTGATTAGAAGCAAAAGAATAAAAAGAAAAAGCCACATAAATAATTTGAATCCTCTCTCTCTAGGGGAATCATCTAAGAAGGAGAAGCCTACATGTGCATATTGCAAGAAAAGAGAGCATGATGAACATCAATGTTATTCAAAATAAATTGATGAGTTGAAGCATCTTCTTAAGAAGAATCAAATCAATTATTCTTCATCATCAAAGCATTCATCTTCTTCTTCATTATCAAAGTCCAATAAACATAGGGGGCAAGCACCTATTACTATTGCAAATTTTGAGACAAAGAGGTGGATACTCGATTCAGGAGCCTCACATCACGACTTCATCAGAGAGTATGTTCGCTTCATTTGAGACTTGTTCATCACTAGAAGTTCTTATGGATAAAAAAACATATGTGCATTCTTGTGGTAAGGGATCCATTGACATGCATGACAAAGCATTTAATGATGTTCTTTATGTGCCTTCACTGTCAACCAATAGACTTTCTATCTATTATATCACACATGGTGTAGCAGGTAGGCGTGTTGAGTTCACACCAGATTTTGTAATAATTTGGGATTTGCATAGTAGAGATATAGTTGTAGTTGGGGGGGGTCGATCACCAATCTCAGGTCTACACCTTCTCACAGTTTTTGCCTAATTATTTGATAAATGTTCATATTGTTAGAGTAATTGGTTATTTACTTTATTATTTAAACAATATTTGTTTAATTACTTAAAGTTCCCTTTTACCTCTTTTACACTTAAGCTAACATTAGGTGCATAATAATTATTTACTTTATTAATTATTATTGTGCAAGCCTAGGGTTTTCCTTTTTAGGGTTTTGACCTATATGTGGTTGAAAACTATCTTTTGTATCATTATTCATTTTACATTTTGGGTGAATACATTGCTCCACATTCTTGAGCATTCTCTTTGTTGCTTCTCTTTGCTTCTCCTTGTAACAGGTATTCTTTGCTTGCAGAGGTCACTGGGCTCCTATGAAGTTGTATCTTCTCAACTCCAATATGGTATCAGAGCTTCAGATCTGCAGCTGCTTGTTCTTGTTTTGAGTTTTTTGCATTGGAAGCAGATCTAGGGTTCTAAAGTTTTTTTTGGTGGATTCAGCATACTCCTATTTTTGGGTTCACTTTGGGCCTAAATGGACAGTGTCATTGGATTTGCAGCACCCAAAAACTCCTAAATCGATTGTTCATTCGTCAATTTTGGTTACAGTTGATTAGGGAAGCAAAAAAAATTTGTGCCCTAAGGCCATACAGCCCCAGGGCGCTCCGTCTGCAAAAAAATCGCAAAAAAAATTTAAAAAATATAAAAAAACTAAGGTTTTTTTAATTTTATTTTGCGTGGCCTATGCAAATTCTGTCGGCCACCGGTTGCACTGCCCGTTGGCCACCGCCTTGCCACCGCGCCGCCCGGCCACCGCCCGCGTTGCTTGGCCGCCACCCACTCTGCCGAGCTTTGCTGACCCCCGCGGGCTCCAAGCTCCGCCGACCCCCTGTCGGCCCTTCCAGCACCCGCCCGTGGTCACATTCATGACCAAGGGCTGCGGATTTACCCTGGCTGCCAAACCCCTTGTCGCTAATAGGACCAGGGGCCTTTTTTTTAAGCCCTTGAGGGTCATGGGGGTCTTCTTGGGCACATTGGAGCAACTTTCATTCAAACGGGCATAACTCGGGCATTTTAGCTCTGTTTTTTGAATGGAAATAGGCGTTGGAAAGCTGGTTTCGGCACTGATATGATGGTGTAGAATTTTTTTCAAAATCTTACCAGTATGGATATTATTTTTTCAGTCAAAGTGAGGTATTCTTTCTTCACTTCCGGGGTCGTAAAAGGTGCAAACAAACTCCGTTTTGCGCAAACGAATAGGCGTTGGAAAGGTGTTATAGTGCTCTTTCTAGATATATAGTCTATTTTATCAGAATATTTACCAGGTATTTTTTTATTCAGCTTTGTGTGTTTTTACACTTTGCTCAATTACTTGGTCATTCTGGCTCCTACATGGGTTTTGTTTGTGTTGGATGGGTTATGTTGATATGATTTATCATTGCTGAAATCATTAGTCTCTGAATTTTTCATTTGAAGTTATCATGGGTTTTTCTACTCACCCTTCAATTGTTATTCTGGAACGGGGTAATTATGAGTCATGGGCAAAGGCTATACTTACACATTGTAGGTGGCTTAATCTTTTGCCTTATTTGTATGATCTCATACCTGAACCAGCCACTTTATAGGGAAAATTAGCATGGGACATCATTAGAAATCACATAGTAGGACTTATATTGTCTAGTGTTGATCATGACACTGTGTTGGCTATATCGGACATTGATTGTCCTCACCCACTTTGGACACGTGTTTGGGAGATATATGGAGACCCAATTCTCTCTCCATTCCCAGAGGATCCTGATTCAGATTGTCTCTTACCCATTACTTGGAGAGAGAATACACCCTTTGATCATGATACTTTAGAGGAGCTTGAGTATTTAGACACCCTTACATGTTCTGATGGATCAGAGGTTTGTCTCACAGTTCCTACTCTTCAGATTGAGACTTCATCAACATCTCCTATTGTTCTTGATTCAGTGCAGTAGGGAATCATACATCTTCCAGACATAGCTACTTTGGACTCTTATGTTGCAGACATATCTTTCTTGTTTGTGGAGTCCTATATTGCAGATTTGGAGGATTATTTTGAGGACATTCATCTCCTCTACCTTGATAGTCAGGTTATCGCTGTTCGCCCACCATTATCCGTGCATTCAAAGGTTGCATTTCAGGATTGTCCACATTAGTTTGGATTTGGCATCATTTGTTTCAGTTCAGATAGTGAGATTCTTCAGCATCCTATCATGGCACACATCTTGAGACAGATTGGTTCATCACTCTTCACAGGGTTTCTTCGACATCGTCCTTTGGATCCATTTCTTCCCAAGGGGAGGAATATCATTTGCCACTTCAGGATCTCCTTTTGGATTCTACATCAGGCATCTACCATTGTGACAAGAGTTTCTTCATTGTGGGGGGGCCTTCTTCTCTCTTTCTATCTCTCCTATGGAGACCATTGTACATGTACTTATATGATAGAAGTTGTCTAGGGGGGGTATCATGTTATCCACCTCCTATCCTTCGTTCATTAGTCCATTGAATTCCTTCCTTGCATTCTATTTTGGGGAGGAGTTTTGTTCCCACTGGGTTTTCTCCTTTACCCCGTTTCATTTAGTTTGCATTGATTTTGTACATGGGTACCTGATCTGGCCTTGTTGTTGGGACCCATTGCTTTTGCTTTCAGTAGCTTCTTCTAGGTTTTAGCTTCTCCCTAAGTCTAGCTTAAGGGGGGGTGTTAGAGTAATTGGTTATTTACTTTATTAATTAAACAATATTTGTTTAATTACTTAAAGTTCCCTTTTACCTCTTTTCACTTAAGCTAACATTAGGTGCATAATAATTAATTACTTTATTAATTATTATTGTGCAAGCCTAGGGTTTTCCTTTTTAGGGTTTTGACCTATATGTGGTTGAAAACTATCTTTTGTATCATTATTCATTTTGCATTTTGGGTGAATACATTGCTCCACATTCTTGAGCATTCTCTTTGTTGCTTCTCTTTGCTTCTCCTTGTAACAGGTATTCTTTGCTTGCAGAGGTCACTGGGCTCCTATGAAGTTGTATCTTCTCAACTCCAATACATATTGAGGCATTTTGCGTGGAAATTTTTGAGGAGATTCAGTATGGTCATTTGAATCTTGGTATTATTTTTAAGGTCGAGTGACATGTGTTAATGTTCCATTTCCTTCATCTATTGTTGTACTTGAGGATGCTTGTGATTCCATAGTTTTGGCTCCTTGTGATTTAGTGCAACAGGACATACATCATCTTCGAGAGATGGATACTTGGGACGAGTAATTGACCAAATTTAGTTTATTTTGAGTCTCACATTTCAAATTTTGGAAACATCATTGATTGCATTCATCTTCCCTTTGATGAAGATGATCCTTCTTTAGTTGTTGTGAGGGAGCACTCTGACCCTCTTGTTCATTCTCTAAATGATCATACTTCACAGATTGACATGAGTGTGGATTATTTTGGACATAATTTGGAGGATGATTTTTTGTCTTCAAAGGAGGCATCTTTGTCTTTGGAATCATTTCTAGGAAATTACAGATTGTCTTCTTTTGCACTGTGGCCTAGAATTCCTATTTGGAGGGTGACACCTTTCGGAATTGACATGGGGCACTTGAGAATTCTTCAAAGACATCACACATCATCCTTTTCCTTGCATCTTCCTTTTCAGGAATGGGAAAACATCTTGCATACCATATTGGTCTTGTTTCTTCTTAAGTGGAGGAACGTTGTTCGATAGTCTTAGATCATCTTCAACATTTTGTGTCAAGCATCTACCATCATTGTAGCAAGTTATCTCATTGGGGGGTTGAATGGTCTCTCTTTCTATCTCTTATGGGTGGGTCTTTTTCCTCACATGGGGTTTTTTCCTCTCATTCTTCATGGAGAGTATTTTTGTATCTTTTCTCTTTTGGGGAGGAGTTTTGTCCCAATGGGTTTTCTCTTTTTTATTTGTTTGTGAGAAATTACATTGCATCTGTACATGGGTACCTAACATGGTCTCGTAATCGAGACCCATCTTTGCATCAATTACACAATAATCATTTACCTAAGTTGCACTTAAGGGGAAGTGTTGGTGTAAATAGGTGTTTTACTTATCTAGTCATTAGTAGGTCTTATTTACATGTTAAGTCCACATAGGTCCGAAGAGGGAATCTTTCTAGATGGTATTAGTTGTATATAGATCTTATCTTATCTTTTGGCATTTAATGCTTGTATCCTAATTAATTTAATATTTTTCAAGGAAGTTGTATATGTTACACCCCAATTATGTAATTACTATTTACTATTACTATGTAGGGTAAAATGTGAATGTAATGTGAATTCTGGAGATGAATAAATTGTGCTCGTACCATATTATCAATGTGAATGTTATCTCATTTTATCTTAGATGATGTTATTTCATGGGGAAATACTGCATTTATGTGAATAAATGGTTATTGGATTATCATTATTCTAATGTTGGAGATGCTTATATATACTACATATGTTGTGAACAATTGACTATTGTGTGCATGTGTTAGTGGATGTAGGTATGTGTTCATTCCTCCAGGTGGATGGGAAGTATCACTCAGGAGAAGATTTTGGTCGAGTAACCGGTAAAAGTAAACTATTTGAGCATATACACACACCACATTAGAATTATTGAGTTGAGTCAGTTTGTGGGTAGTTGGTAAGTCATCCTTAGCTATTATGTCTACATTTGAGAGTCTTGTTTACTACTGCATGCATTATTGGGTGATGTTTATCTATTTGAGCTTTTGAGATCTTTCTTGTACTTTAACAATGATATTAACAAGTGGGATGTATGTGGAAGTATGTGTATATATATGCACATACATGTCAATGGGATCTAACGACATGTATATGCACATGTATAGATGTACCACATGTAAACACTTGTCAATATGATGGTAATCATGAATGGCTATATGTGAATCAAATGTAAACATATATATATGTATAGTATATACACGTATCCATATGTATATGTATAACGATACATGCGAACGTTGATGAATAGAAACGCTCATACAAATGCATCAATATAGATATACCTACACATACGTATACATAGAGGCATATACATTTATACATACATATATATATATATATCCAATATAATGTGTTTATTATATACTATTTTGCATGTACTCATATATATATATTGATTGTATGGTTACATTATTGGCTTATGATATATATATAAATATATATTTATATAATTTATATTTAACATATTATATATGTTAGTAAGGGAAAGGCGACGATGGCGGCCCGAGCAACAAGCAAGGGCGACGATGGAAGAGTTCTCCACGGCGGCGGTGAGGGTTCGATGAAGCTGCAAGAAACTGCAATGATGGAGAAAGGCGGCTCTAAAGTTGCGGGGGATGGTGAAAGGCACAACATATTTAAGGGCAGAGGCCCTGTTGCGAGGCAATGACGACGCCACCGAGATTAGGGCATGGGCGATTGTCGTATGGTGGGTTCATTCTCGTTGCAAATGCCATCTCTGTTAATCTGAAAGCAGAGACGGTAGAGGAAATTGATCATAATGCTTTTGTTTTCTCCTTACATGGGGTGATTTGTCGGTTTAGGGGTTTTTGGCCTAGCCTCCCTCAGCTACACACCTGGATCTCAGAATAGTGGGAGCCTCTAATTACTGGTAAAGTTCATATTTTCCCCATGGCTAAGGGGTTTTTTGTTGCTAAGTTTTATAATGCTCAGGACAAAACCAAAATCTTATGTGATCATTTCTTTAGTTGGGAGGACAGATTTTTGTCGATGATTAAGCCTTGGCATTTTGATTTCAACCCTTCTTTTGAAACATTTAATAAGATCCCGATTTGGGTTCGAATTCCTAATCTCCCCCTCCATTTATGGGATGATCCTCTTTTAGAGGAAGTGGGTGATGCCCTTGGAGATTTTTTGTTGGTTGATGATGAATCATCTGATATTTTTCACTCCACCTTTGCCCGTATATTGGTTGAAATGGATGTCTCAAAAGGGCTGCCTGCTGAGATTTTACTTAAATCTTCTAAGGGTTCTTGGGTTCAATATTTGGACTATGAATGGATTCCCTTTCGTTGTAGAAGATGTTTTAAAATAGGTCATGTGGCTGCATAATGTGGATTTGAGAAAAAATCAATGAAGGCTACATGGTGGAAAGGTACTTCTCAACAACAGTATACGGTTGTGAAGAAATCTGAGCAGCATAGGAGTTTTTCTGAGGTGGTTGCGTTGGAATCACACGGTCTTGGGGCATCCTCTTCAGATGTCACAAATGGTGGGGTCGTTGATGTTGTGCAAGATTATCATGTTGAAACCCCTAAAGAGAGAGAATGGGCCTCAAGCTGCCATTTTTGGTGATAGTGTTTCAGCTATCAATTCTGGTGGATTTTCTGATAAGGCCATGCGTGCAGGGAGGAATACTGATGAAATATGTGACAGTGGTTGTAGGCATTCATTTTCAGGATAATGGTGCACTGGATTGGCATGATAAGGCAACGCAAGTGAAAGAGGGTTGGATCTCTATTAAGGGCAAGAAAGCTAAGTTCTCTAAGCCTTCTTTTGATATGACTCTCCGCTCCCACAAGAGTAGCTCTAAATGTAAATCTTGATGGTTCTTGGTTGGGGGCTGGTTTTTGGCTGGTTGTAGACTGTCCTTCTTGCAGCTTTGTTTTTGGTTGTGGGAGCCTATTTTAAAATAAAATAAAAACCCATGTTCTTTGGCTTTGGATGCCTTTTTTACCCTTGGTTGTCTGTGCTTTCATTGTCCTTATGTTAGGACAACTTTATGATTGTGGGTTCCAGATCCATTCAAAATCTAATTGTAAAGGGTTTCGGGTCCCTTCAAAACCTATTTTTACCTTAATAAAAAACATATTATATATGTTATTAGAAATCGACTATCTCTTACTTTAATCGAAGCCGATTTATATAGGCTATTTATAGTCGATACAGACTATGATAATGGAGGTCGATTATAGTCATTATATACTATAATTAATGAGGCCGATGAAATATTTTATGATTGTTTGTGTAAATCAATTGTCATTCTGAATGACACGATATAAGATATTGTATTGCATTTGATATTGTTGTCAATGATAAGCTTGGAATTGGTCGATGCCATTAGTAAGACCAACCTTGACTTTGTCAACTGTTTTAAAAGCTTGGGTCGATTCATCCTCTAAATTGATCAATGGATACTTGTTGTAATGAAATAGTTGTTGACTGCTTCTATTGGCAGTTAAATCGTGCCAAATAAGAAGGTGAGAAAATGGAAATGTCACTACCTTTGAATTTAAGTTGTTGTAGATGTCTTTTGTTTGTGGAAAATCGAATTGAGCATGAGCAGATTGAATAAGTCTTTGGATTGTTGTCACTAAGCAAATCGACCTGTAGGTGATTATGGTGAGTATTAAGCTAGGAAGTCGCCACCTTTCTATTGTGTTTCATGTGTTTCTTTGCATGGATCTTTCTATCCATTAACATGCCTAACTTGTAGGCTGTGAGGTGACCATGTTGCTCTATAAATAGTTGAATCATTTCATTTGGAAGGGACACATTTCTTCCATAAGATTATATATCTTTTGCAATTCCTATTTCTGCATTTAACCAACCATACTTTGTTTTACATTAAGAGAGAGAAAGGAAGTGAGTTCTTTTAGTTTGTGAGGAAGATATATTTTGAGAGGAATAAGCTATCAACTTGAGAGATAGAGTTTTTAGTGACATTCTTGAGAAGTCATTTACCAAGCTTCCTATTATTGGAAAAGGCTGCATTGCTACCATTTGATTGGATAAGCAATAACAGGCATGGGGATCTCTTCTTCTTTGTTATTTTACTTTTAAAATGACGTGTCTTGCATGCATGGTTGAGATTTATTTCCCAGTATGTGCATTAGAGAAATTAGAGTGTTTTGGAAAGGAAATTGAATCTTTTATGTTGTTTTCATAATATTTTTTTAAGTACTCCATAGTAGGAGATGGGTGTTTATTAAAAGTATTATATACTAGGTATGATTGAACATGAAAGGAACATATGGTACTTTTAGCTAAGTTATTTATTTAACTAGGAAAAATTGTGTTTACTCAGTATGGGAGAGAGTTTGTGTACTTACTTGTAAGTAGGGTTATTCCAAGTATGTAGGTTATCTCTGGGATGATGGACTATCCATTGAAGGAAATACCTAGCTTGAGTACTTATCGGTTAAGTAGGTTTATTCCAAGTAGATTAATATGGTGACAGGTTTTCTCTGGGATGATGGACTATCCATTGAAGGAAATACCTATGCGTAGCTTAAGATAGTCTTAAGTCAAATCAGCCTTGAGTAGTGTATGTGATAGATGACTTCATTCAAAGTATTGAATGAGAACTCTTTGGCCAAATTAGTGTGAATATCTGAGACTCCACTCTAGATTGTGTGAATATCGAGACTACACTGTCAGTTCACCATGATCCAATATTACATGCTAGACAGAGATTGTGGGTTTACAAGTTCTAGTTATGTAGGACACATCACTATGCTCAGTTGGTTGTCGTTATCGGTTACTCTACCAATATCTTCGTCAAAGGGAAGGGCCATCTATCAAATGATAGATGTGCAGGGGACCACATTATGAGTCAATGGTTGGCAGAAAAACGCTTGAGTGATGCTTCTCCTCCACATAAGGCAACAAAAGAACCTAGATTTGAAAGGAAGCATCCTAGACCGTCTTACAGCTATTTGTTCTAAAGTTCATTGGAGCTATGTATGTAAATGTATGTATCCTTGTATTATTGTAACTTGTGAAGTTATTGTAATGAAATGGAATATTTATTGTAATTTGATATGGCATCTTGTTCGTATATTCTCAATAAAGGAAGAAAGAAATTATTGCAATGACTTGTTACCTGATTTATTTACTCGCAAGGTGTAAATTTAGAAATTTTTACTGCATTGAAGGGTTGGCATGTTACATGCGGTATCAGAGCTACCAGTTTCAACACTAAAACCTTTGAGCTCATTATGCAAGCAATGCGTAAACCTTATCAGAAGATAATGGTTGAAAATTTCTTGTGCCACAACGACAAGAGAAAAGAACATAGGGAAGTGAAAAGGAAGATGAGAATTTCTGGAAATTTGTGTAAATTTAGGACTAGTTAATTAAGATTCGTCCTTGGAGTAGGAACTCCTAAACCAACAACTTATGATATTACTTGGGATTGCGAAAGATTATGCAATTGGGTTATGTAGGAAGGTTAGGAAGAATAACCAATATATACCTTTATCCTACGAAATAGTTAAATGACTCTAAGGGGATGGGAAGAAATGAGATAACCACTTAATAGTAGCAACCTATAGTTGTAAAGAGTCAAGAATTCTTGGATTTAGTAAAAACACTACAAATATATGTGTATACAATTTCAACATAAATTAGATTGAAGTAGAGAGCCAACGAAGAGGTATCCACAAGGTTGGATAACTCTTGACATAAATCTAATTCTTGCGTAAAGATAGGATCCTGCAAGAAAAGATTTAGTACCTAGGAAAAGGGAAAAGACCAGAATGGTCAGAATGAAGTAATCAATGATGTGGACATGGTTCCATCAACCAAAATTGATGAGATCAATTTGGAGTTTTGATTAAAATGAGAAAAAGAGACCAAACAACTTTGGTATCTTTAAAAGGTTATGAGAGAATAAATTATCAAGTGGGGCAAGTCATTTGGAAATATGATTATGAGAAAGAAACCTGAAAAACGTAAATCAAGTTAGCCCAACAAAGGTTTGAATGGTGCATAGATTGGTTGGAGTATTAAATGAACTCACCAACATGACAACGAAAACCAACATATGTTTAGAGGTTCCAAAAGGAAATGGAATACAATAAGGCACTATGTGTCAAATCTATAGAAGTTGTAAGGAAAAAAAGGTTCTAAGTTGAAGGGTACATCAACCAATAAGGCTTTGAGAGTATGGATATTTCTCCACAAAAAGGTTATTGGGAAGAATTGGAATATTAGTGTGCCTCCTAACTTCTAAGTTGTTGATTATTCATTAGATCTCCTATTGAATGATCCAAAATATTGAATCTACAGGACTTGAAATCAATGATAAATCTAGCTTTGGGAAAAGTATATTCGAGGTATGCCATTGAGGCAAGAAAAAGGTAATAAAAGCCAACAACAAGGAATGACAAATCCTTTCAAATAAAAAAGTGTTGCTAGGAGTCCAACTTTGAGTAGATCGAAAGTAGTAGAAACACTAAGGGGGGAAGGAAGAAAGTGGATTGACTCGGATTAAGTACCCCAACCAATGAAAAATGTGGATATGTTTTCAATTTGGAAGAACTAATGACTTCTTCGTAAGTCATGATGTCAATTAAGTTGTACATTTTATGACCACAAGAATAAAGTATTGGAGATATTGGAAGATAGTAAAAATGTCAAAACTTGTGACCAATGAGAAAGGAATATCACCACTCAATACTTTATATATGTTGATTGGAAGATCAAATGATATTATCCTTGATGCCTTAAGGAAAGGATAGGCAGATTACTTGGTCATGAAAGGGAAGATCATTGTCTATGGGATTGGCAAGGGACTATCTAGATTAGTCATGAATTGGAAGAAAGTGTCTCTACACTCCTATATACCTTATATGGGGAAATTGGATAACGATGTTATTTCTATACATAGATAGTAATACTATATATTATGAAATATATCCATGTCGTAAAGTGACTTGACACGGTAGCTTACTATGCTAAGAGACCTGTGGATGATAAGGTTTAGCTATAAAGCCATAAAGATGGAGTGAAAGATAAGGTAGGATGTGACATTATGTGAACCACATAAAAAATCTCTTTATGAGAATGATTATTTGATCATACCTTACTCTTGAATGAAACCCTAGGATTGGAATAACCTATTTGGAACAAGAAGTTCATTTGATTTAAGAGAGGAACCTTAGGTTAAATTTTAACCTATTGAGTTGGGTTATGTACTAGACTACTCATTAAAACCTTTAAGTTGGGAATAACTTAAGTGGTTGAGTTATAAATTTGGTCTTGATTGGAACATATAGGTGTAGAGAAACCTATAACATCGGACCAGTCATTGACTAAGGATTCTATCCTAAGATTTGGAAGGGAATATTGAGATTGAGATTCGCCCACGTGAATGTGTAAATCACTTGAGCTTATGAAATTCTATATGAATGGGAACAAAGGTGGGATACCTAGTGAGTTAAAGTAGCTACTTGATTAATTACTTTACACTCTTGAAAGGAAGTCATATTGTTGACAAGACTCTACTTTGATTGGCTCTTTTATTAAAAGGGATACACTCTCAAAGGGAAGCATCTATTGTTATGTCGGGACATCATAGAATTTTCACTTAGCATGAAATGTTGGAAATTTTATTAAGTAGAACACCAAGGTTGTTACATGTGCTCAACTAGGATATATCGAAGTTGGGACTCTCCTACATGATTAAGTGAATCCATGGAGTTAATAAGAAATGTTCGTGCTTGGTAATTAGATATGCAATTAAACTTGATATCTTCTAGGGACCAACATGATTGAATGAGGATTAATACTCGAAATTAGTATCAAATCTTATCGGGAAAAATAGATTGAGTTAAAAGATGGATTACATCTTTGAAAATAATCCAAGGATAGAAGAAATCCAAGTTATGGATGTCCTAATATAAAGGAGATTTATTTCCGCAAAACTCTTAACCATTATTACTTGGAATTAAAGGAGGTGTGAGAGCATAAAATAGGTTTTCACTTAGTCAAAGAATAGACTATTATTGGATATAAAAGAACCTATGTACCCAAAATTTTGAAAGATTAAGGAATGAAATGAGGAAATTAATGTCAAATTTAGGACATTGGAATGACAAAGTGAATTTTTGGATGAGGAACCACTATAACCTAGGGAAAGATAGAGCAAGAGGTTGCATGGAATGTGGCAAGATAATGTCTAGTATGCCAGGAAATGAAGGTTGGATGTCATCATCGGTAGCACATGTGTACTCTCTTGAGATTCCAGAGGGAAAGTGGTAGGACACAAGACAAATGAATCTTTCTATGTCAGTAAAACAAACATAATGTTCTAGTGGATAGACTCACTAAAGTAACCAACGTTAAATGGAAACATGAATTTTTAGGATTTCGCTCCTAAATAATATATTGAGTAGTTTCTTAGTATTCCTGAGAAGGTTGTCTCAGTTTTGAATGAGAAAATAATGATAGGGTTGTGTAAACCATGATCATACTATGAGACATTCAATTGAACAAATGTGCAACATATTATTATAGCCAAATAGGCAGGAATGGTAAAATCAAATCTTGAATGATTTATAAACTTCTAACATTGAGGTTTGGACCATTATATGGAAGGAAAGGCTGGAAACTCTATTAAGCTAAAATAGGCTTAGAAATAGGGTTAACCATGGACTTGATAGATTGTCAAAAAGGAGTAATAGATCAAAGAGATCAATTAAACTTTGTTGATACAAAGCTTAAGTATGAAGCAGTATTAGAATTTGTCAGGTGTCCAAGAGCAATGTTATGCTCAAGATGGACAAGTAATTAAGAAAAAGTACTTTAAATGGTAAGAAAAATGGTTGTGTAAGTGACAGACGGACTCGGTTTATGAGTTGTCTAAAAGTGTAAATACAAAAGGGGAAGGATGGGACCCACAATGTAGTGTGCAATACATCGTTATTCCTTTTCTATTTGGATTACACTAAGGATAAATTCATGGGCCAAATAATTTTTGATCACTATGTCTTAGGTGTCATGTATAGTTACCATTTAACCTAGGATGTGTATATATGATAATGTAATAAAGCTCTTTGGGAGAGTAAGTATGTGTGAGGCATATAAGATCTCCCTATGCGATAGTGAGGGCACTTGAAGCAAGGTCCAGGATGGACAAGGTTGCAAGGAGTAATGCTACATAGGATGGAATGTTTTATAAATCTTACATATTTTGAGAATGGTAAGTCAAAGTTTATTAACTTTAAATGTATGTTAAAGGGCTTTAGATCATCGGGGACAATGATTCATGAGGGGGGAAGTATGTTACACCCCAATTGTGTAATTACTATTTACTATTACTATGTAGGGTAAAATGTGAATGTAATGTGAATTCTGGAGATGAATAAATTGTGCTCATACCATGTTATCAATGTGGTTTGTTATCTCATTTGATCTCAGATGATGTTATTTCATGGGGAAATACTACATGTATGTGAATAGATGGTTATTGAATTATCATTATTCTAACTTTGGAGATGCTTATATATACTCCATATGTTGTGAACAATTGGTTGTCGTGTGAATGTGTTAGTGGATGCAGGTATGTGTTCATTCCTCCAAGTGGAGGGGAAGTATCACTCAAGAGAATATCTTGGTCGGGTAACCAGTAAAAGTAAACTATATGAGCATATGCACACCACATTAGAATGATTGATTTGAGTCAGTTTGTGGGTAGTTGGTAAGTCATCCTTAGCTGTTATGTCTTCATTTAAGAGTCTTGTTTACTACTGCATGCATTATTGGGTGATGTTTATCTATTTGAGATTTTGAGATCTTTCTTGTACTATTATGATGATATTGACAATTGGGATGTATGTGGAAGTATGTGTATATATATGCACATACATGTCAATGGGATCTAATGACATGTATATGCACATGTATATATGTACCACACATAAACACTTATCAATATGATGGTAATCATGAATGGCTATATGTGAATAAGATGTGAACATATATATGTATAGTATATACACATATCCATATGCATATGTATATCAATACATGTGTATGTTGGCGAATGGACATGCTCATACAGATGCATCGATATAGATATACCTACACATACATTTACATAGAAGCATATACATTTATACATATATATATGCATGCATCCAATATAATGTGTTTATTATATACTATCTTTCTTGTACTCTTATATATATATATATATATCGAATGTATGCTTACATTATTGGCTTACGATATATATATAAATATATATATTTATATAATATATTATATATGTATATAATAATATATATTTACCATATTATATATGTTATTGGAAATCGACTATCTCTTACTTTAATTGAAGCCAATTTATATAGGTTGTTATAGTCGATAAAGACTATGAAAATGGAGGTCAATTATAGTCATTATAGACTACAATTAATGAGGTCGATAAAATAGCTTATGATTGTTTGAGTAAACCAATTGTCACTCTGAATGGCACACGATATAAGACATTGTATTGCATTTGATATTGTTGTTGATGATAAGCTTGGACTTGGTCGATGCCATTAGTAAGACCAACCTTGACTTAGTCAACTGTTTTAAAAGCTTGGGTCGATTCATCCTCTAAACTGATCGGTGGATACTTGCTGTAATAAAATGGTAGTTGACTGTTTCTATTGGCAGTTAAACCACACCAAATAAGAAAGTGATAAAATGGAAATGGCGCCACCTTTGAATTTAAGTTGTTGTAGATGTATTTTCTTTGTTGAAAATTGAATTGAGCATGAGCATATTGAATAATTCTTTGGATTGTTGTCACTAAACAAATTGACCTGTAGGTGATTATGCTGAGTATTAAGCTAGGAAGTCCTCACCTTTCTATTGTGTTTCATTTGTTACTTTGCATGGAGCTTGTTGTCCATTAACATGCCTAAACTGTAGGCTATGAGGTGACCATGTTTCTCTATAAATAGTTGAATCATTTCATTTGGAAGGTACACATTTCTTCCATAAGATTATATATCTTTTGCAATTCCTATTTCTGCATTTAACCAACAATACATTGTTTTACATTAAGAGAGAGAAAGGAAGTGAGTTCTTTTAGTTCATGAGGAAGATATATTTTTGAGAGGAGTAAGCTATCAACTTGAGAGATAGAGTTTTTAGTGACATTCTTGAGAAGTTGTTTACCAAGCTTGTTGCTGTTGGAAAATGTTGCATTGCTACCATTTGATTGGATAAGCGATAACAGGCATGGGGATCTCTTCTTCTTTGTTATTTTATTTTTAAAATGGTCTGTCTTGCATGCATGGTTGAGATGTCTTTCCCAGTATGTGCGTTAGAGAAATTAGAGTGTTTTGAAAAGGAAATTGAAGCTTTTATGTTGTTTTCATAATGTGTTTTTAAGTACTCCATACTAAGAGATGGGTGTTTATCATAAGTATTATATACTAGGTATGATTGAACATGAAAGGCACATATGGTACACTTAACTAATTTATTGATTTAACTAGGAAAGCTTGTGTTTACTCCTAGGATAGATAATCCAATATGAGAGGGAGTTTGTGTACTTACTTGTAAGTAGGGTTATTCCAAGTATGTAGGTTATCTCTAGGATGATGGACTATCCATTGAAGGAAATACCTAGCTTGAGTACTTATCAGTTAAGTAGGTTTATTCCAGGTAGATTAATATGGTGATAGGTTATCTCTGAGATGATGGACTATCCATTGAAGGAAATATCTATGCATAGCTTAAGATAGCCTTAAGTCAAATCAACCATGAGTAGTGTATGTGATAGATGATTTCATTCGAACTATTGAATGAGAACTCTTTGGCCAAAGTAGTGTGAATGTTTGAGACTCCAGTCTAGATTGTGTGACTACTAAGACTACACTATCAGTTCACTGTGAACTAGTATTACATGCTAGACAAAGATTGTGGGTTTACAAGTTCTAGCTATGTAGGACACAAGACTATGTTCAGTTGGTTGTCATTATCGGTTAATCTACCAATCTCTTCGTCGAAGGGAAGGGTCATCTATCAAATGATATATGTGCCAAGGACTGCATTATGAGTCTGTGTATGGCATAAAAGTGCTTGAGTGATGCTTCTCCTCCACAACAGGCGACAGAAAAACCAAGATTTGAAAGGAAGGATCCTGGATTGTCTTACAGCTATTTGTTCTAAAGCTCATTGGAGTTATTTATGTAAATGTATGTATCCTTGTATTATTGTAACTTGTGAAGTTATTGTAATGAAATGGAATCTTTATTGTAATTTGATATGGCATCTTGTTCATATATTCTCAATAAAGAAAGAAAAAATTTATTGCAATGACTTGTTACCTAATTTATTTACTCACAAGGTGTAAATTTAGAAATTTTTACTACATTGAAGGGTTGGCATGTTACAGTATCATTGTACAAGATTAAGACATATTTCAAGATCTTGTCTAATTCTATCTCACAACTTGCCTTTATAAGCAATACATCATTTGTACATCAAATATTCAATCTACCAATATTGAATCTATAATCATTGCGTGATATTTATGCCATTTCTCTCTTTTGGAAGTTATTGTTGTCTTGTAGGTGATCCTTTGGTGTTGAGGAGTTCACCATTAACTCCTACACTTTATTTTTGTGTTGTAATATAAACAAGAATGGATAGTATATCAAATAGATGTTAAGAGTTCCTTCCTAAACGATGACGTTCAGGAGGAGATTTATATATATTAGCCATTTGGTTTTTTTTAGGACTCTTTATTGGTTTGCAGGATTTGACATTCATTATATGGTATCAACTGAGCCCCTTGAGCTTGGTATGAGAAGATGGACACTTTTTTATTTCTTCTAGTTTAAAACGATGTCATTCTAATCCCATAGTGTATACTCAGAGATAAGATGGTGATGTTTTGATCCTTGTGATGTATGTATATGGTTTAATTCTTATATGCAATTCATCTTCCATGATCTTGAGTGTTCATAGAGCATTGATGGAGTGGTTTTCTATGATAGATCTCAACCTTTTGCATTACTTTCTTGGTTTAGAGGTGTTTTAGTATTCAAATGGGACTTTTATTTTTAGTAGAAACTTATGATCCTTATATGCTTCAGATATTTGGTATCCTTAATTTCAAGCATGAATTGACACCATTTTAGTCAGGTTTTGTATTGTCTTTGAGTTTTTGCACTCCTTCAATTGATGCTACATTATACTAGAAACTGGTTGGCAACATTTTGTACCTCACACATTATCATCCTAATATCTCTTTTGTGGTTAGTATTTTCTCTTGTTTTTCTCACAATATACATGAGATTCATTGGAAGGATTCCAAGCATATTTTGAGATACATTCAAGGCACCTCTCATTATGGTATTCATTATACATTGGGAGATTATTGCATTGTTGACTTGGGTTGGTGATATTAGTGATAGGAATTTCACTTCTAGATTTATTATTTTCCTTGCTTCTAGTTTCATAGCATGGTATTTAAATAATCAATATATTGTTATTTTATCATCTACAGAGGATGATTATGAAGCAACCATTTCAATTAGCCAAGAGGTTCTATAGATTTTTCAATTATTGGCTGAGTTCAATTTCCCACCTGATGGTCCTACTATTCTTTGGTGTGACAATTAGAGTGTAATTTATAGAGGAGCATTAAAAGACTAAGAACATAGAGATCCACCTATACTTCATTCAACAATTGATTGAGGATGGTTTTCTCACCTTGGAGTACATTTCTATAGAAGAGAAATTTATTGAAATCTTCATGAAACCTTTAGCATCACCTTGTTACCTCCAATTGAGATTGATGCTTGGGGTGAAGTTGTCCCCAGGGGGAATTCATAATGTCTTATTTCTTTATATTTTACATGCCTTCTTTCATGTTTGCATCTCCTTTTTGGACAGGATTTTTTTCTCGTGAGGTTTTCTCATCTTCTCTAGTTATGAGAGATTCTTTTTCAGTTCTACATGGGTACCTCATTAGGCCTAGTTTCCAGGACCCATCTTTTTTTATGCATTTTTTTGTGCCACCATAAGTTTCACCTAAAGGGGAGCATTGGTTTAATTATTTATTTAATTACATTTTATTACCTTTATTAATATAACATAGGGATTTTTTAGGTTTTACTCATCCTTGCACATAAAGTAGGGTTTTCTATTTTTAAAAAAAATATATTATGTAATTATTATTTCCTAAGGTAATACAAAATTTCATTTGTAGCTCTCATTTGTGAAGGGTTTCTAGGTTTTTTTGTTTGATCTTGCTCTTATGATTACTCCATTTATTCAACATTTTATCTTTTAGATATCTCTAGGAATACCCTCTTAAACTTGGCAGGGCTCAAAATGCTTATCTACATCTTATTTTTAGCCTTTTCTAACCCTTAATTAAAGCATATGTTTTCTTCCTCTATTTGAACTAGTTTAGTCATTGTGTTTGGATATTGTTATAATTTCTTTAGAATTGGGGTTTCAACAAAAAAGAGAGCCAATATATTGGTGAATCTATTGGGGACTAATTCATGATTTTCAAGTATTTCCTTCATTATTGCAACTTACAATTTATTTAATCATTCATTTAAATTCAATATTGTTATATATTTCTAGTCCTATTCCCATTGAAGAGTGGTGACTTTGTTGACAAATCCAAAAGATATTTTGTGAAATTAATATGGATGGAAGAAGATCAATATTTAGAAATAGTCTTGATAAGGCATTGATTGGTGAACTAAACCAAAAGGAATGAATTGCTTGGAGAGTAAATAATGTTGGTAAACATTGTGCTTCCATTTTTTAAAAATTAAAACAAACACATCTAATCAAATAATACTAGAAAAATAGAATAAATATCAAATCAATAGATCTACCTTTAAATTTTCAAAGTTAGAAAGTGGAGATGAGTGGAATGGCCTTAAGTATTAGATAATTATAAATGAAATAATGAAAACAAGGATCGAAAGAGAAGAATAATCTTGTATAAATGAGGAATTTAGAGATAGAAAGCACATGAGATTAAATGTTCTTTATGATAATCTTGCAACTTCACTTAATGCCAAAATGATACCATTTATTAGTATGGAGATGGATTTTCCCATGAAAATGGTTAAAATAATAAAGAATATGTATCATTGCGCTAAAATAGATATCAATTAGGGTAATCAAGGGGAGGAATTGAATTTATAAATGGAAAATTTAAGAGTATAATTAAATAGATTGGATGTTGTAAAGAAAGCCAAGGAGGATCTCCAAATTAGATTTGAAACTTTAAGAAATATTAATTAAAAAATGGGAGAATTAAAAATCCTCTAGGTAGAAGATCTAAAGGGGCCCCTAAACATATCGGAATACATGTCCCATAGAGGCCCCCTTTAATTTTGGATAGATATAGACAATTAAATTTCATAGGAATACTTGGATAACAAAACCCCATTCTGAAGGAGGTATGAAGAACTTTTTAAAATTTTAAAAAATAATGTTATCTCAAGGAAGGGTCATCTAAGGGCATTCAACAATATTGTTCATGGTTATGAGATTGAGGATGAGGATGTACTTATGAAATTATTTGTTTAATCTATTAGGATTAAGGTGCCATCAACCTTCTAAATCATATGCCATTTAATTTTCCTAATATTGTTTGTAAATCATTCACAAGGGATGAAGGTTTCACCAACAATGACATTTTTTTTTACCTTCAGGGTTTTATTGGTACAATAATTAATTTCTATTGAGGGTCGATAACTAATTTTTTATCAATGACTACTTAATATTTATCTAATAAGCATCTTGGAGGTTAAGTTGGTTTTAGGTGCCCAACTTCTCATGAGACTATTTTAGACACTTTTAGTGATGTTTTGTATGGTTATAACACCTCCACATGAAGACATAAACTATCTTGTAAGATAGGATAAAAGGTGTTCATAAGAACAAATTAGTTGTCCATGTGTAAGAGGTGAGTGATAGGGTTACAAAATACATTGTTTTATGTAATAAATTCTTGGATTTTACCACAAAAGGAATTGGTATATGATAAACGGCTTGGATACCCCATTTAAGGGATAAAAAACTATTTAAGAGGTGATTAATTTGGTAGTAAGTAATAAATTTTTGTTTGTAGTTTCTTGAAGGAATGTTTGAGATTCGAGGAAAATATCTATACACAACTACTATTATATTGAAGATATAGGAGTGATGGAAATGAAAGTATTGAAACCTTTCTTTTGAAGATAATACATGCTTGGCCTCTCTTCTTAGTAAATTTTTTCCCCAAAAGGGTTTCTCTATGTAATTCTTGTTGAGAGATGATATTCTAGAGTTTATTGCACCCATGTTGTTGATTTGTGCCTTTTATTTATGCTATCTTAAGGTGATGTTATCTTCCTTTTATTTCTATTTTAAGTTTATTGAAAGTGGTTCATTTAAGCATCATAAAGAGGTTGAACCTTTACAAATACTTCCATATTAAGGTAAGTTAATTTTAGATTTCAATATAGTTTTATATATTTTTATGTTGTATTAGTCTAATCCTTGTATCTTTTCAATTGATATCGTAGCATGAATGGATATATGATGATTAACAATTGGATTAGAGATTAACATTTTATCCAATATTTGGTATGAAGGCTAGTATTGTAGGCTTATGGATTGTAATGGATTTTCTCTGTGTTAACATTGTTTTATAGATCCGTGAGACTGGAAGACATAGCATCTAACTCTTATATGTTTATTGTCAATGGGATATATGGTGAGTACTAGAAGCTCATGGTAGAAGATCTTTTTTTTTTGGAGTTGGTAATGTGTTCTCCTTGCATGGTGGTGACCTCCAAAGCAACTTGTTGATGGTGTTTTTTATGCACTTTACAACACAGGTAATGCATAGGTGCGTTACCTCTCTTGAAAGACAATCTTCCACAATCAAATTGCAGAACACTATCCCAAGGTCTCTCGGATGTCAGGTCTTGACAGTGCTTGGAATATTTCAGTTGTTTATGTGATTTGCTGGAATCACAAGGTGGGCTTACGTAATTAAAGCTGTAGGGAAATTGCGTCAACCAACAGAGTCCTATAGATCTGGAATTACATGCTTTGCTGCAGGTTCAAGCAACAGTCTTGGACTCTAGTATTTCGTCTAGTTTGGCTTTTACAATGCACAATGAACCTTGATACGAACAGTTTCTGAAAGAAAGGAAAAAGGGGAAAGGGGCGAAGAAGAAAGATGTTTCCTAAACCTGCAACTACCGATGAACAGTGATCATGGAGATTCTTGCCGTGGACAGTTTCCTTAAACGGGATTTCACTTAACCAGAATTCTCACAATATCATGAAATCTGTGCTATCTTCTAGGGACTGCAAATATTCATTGTTCATTCACTATGGAAGCATGGATGAAGATGAAATTCAATGAGCAGCAATGGAATAGGAGTCCAGACTAACTTTACACAGTCATCTACCCTCAGCAGATGACCAAAAGTATGGACAAGGAAAGCATACACACAACAATTATTTCCAAGATCAGAAATATCATATCAAATCTATCTAACTCAAAGTGAAGATGCTAGAACAGCAGAGTAACTTAAAACAATCTATAACTAAAAGGGAGAAGAATCATAAAACTTATTGAGAAACTCAGAAAATACACCAAAATTGACTATATTTGCTATTTATAATTTCTGTAGCAAGTCTTTACAACAACTCAACTCTCTAAAATGAGAGGAGGAGAGCTCTATTTATAGATTCAAATAACAAAATATATGGCCAAGATTTGATTCTATTATGTGGCCAAGATTCATCTTACATTAGGGTCTCACCTACCCCCCCAAATATTACAATTAAGAGCTCATTTTGTCTCTTCCCAATCTCGTCATCTAGTGACAACACTGTAGTGGATTTATCTTTCAGCTGTTTACTCTTGGCTGTAGCTACTCTTTAAGGTACTGTTCTTCGATGACCGGATTGCCTTCCTACTTCCTTAGTGCTGCATACTCCATGAAGCTCAAGATCAAGGTTTGGAGCTTTTCTACCTCCATGATATCAGACTTTAAGATCTGATAACTCCATTCTTGAGAGTTGTTGTTGAGCTTCTCCCAGTCTGCTTCATATTTGGTGCTATTTTCCTTGCAGACCTCTGATTGTGCGAATGCTCGAGCAACAAAACTCATGAATTCAGTGGTGACCTCAGCAGACATCCCATCCTCCATGGTCTTCAAAAAGTGGGGTTTGAGGTTCTCAGGATTGATCTCGGCGGTAGGAACCTCATACCCTGTCATCAATTTAAGGTATTGGGTGCACTCCTCCCTGGATTCCCTCGCCCATTCAATATCTGGAGCAATTCGCTCCAAGACCTGCTCCAGCCTCCTTTTTCTATGGTTGTAGTCCCTCTTCCAGGTATCCACCAGCCAGTGGTCGTCATCCTTGAGGGCGAGATCCTTCTCCCATACATCACTTGGCAATGCGAGGATAGGCTCAATTTTCGGGTAGGCTGCGTCGTACTTCCCTGGGAACTTTTCACAGATTTTTCTTGTGTCCTCAAGAGTTTTTTGGACCTCTAGAAACCGATTTGCTGATCGAATAGCTATGTTGATACCTGTGTTCCCTATATCCAAAACTTGACGGAACCAGTTTTCTGTGGTTTTATCCAGGTTTCGTCTCCTCTCAAGTTTCTTAATTTGTTCATGGGAAAGCAGCTGAGGCGGGGCTGACGAGGTTGTAGGTTGCTCATCCGGAGACGACCACTGCTGGATGTAAGCTGTTAGATCCACAACCTGCTCTTTTAACTCGTCCTTTGAGCTTTTGTCTTGTCGGATGAGGTGTACGACCGTGGTGACCGACTCTTGGAGGTGTTCGACCTTTTGATCCCTCATGGCCACTCCCAGATCAATGGTGGAGACGTAGTAGGTTGTGCCTTGTTCCCCAACCACCGGCGTTGCTAACTGTACTGCTCTTGATCCCGAGGCGTCCATAGTTATCTTTGACCTGACCTTTGGCTTCTTCTCCTTTCGGGTGCTGATATGTGCCCTGACCATGATGGCTTCCAGCCTCGCCTTGGGATCCTTTGAAGTGGGAGTCTTTGGCTTTAGTTGTCTTTGCAACCAATCGGGCGTTTGGGAGTCCTTTCTTGATCCCTCATCTATCATTCCACTGTCCTCCTTTTCTAACCCAATAGTTCGGACGATGATGGCCCTTTTACTGGTTTCTATATCTTCCTTCTCTTCAGTGAGAACCTGCTTGGACGTCTCATGTTTAGCCGGGGACTCGGCGTGTGACTGTCCTTTTGGAGAATCCTCCTTTCTTGCATCCTCTTCCTCGCTTGAGATATTCTGATATTTCTCTGGACTTTCTATTTGTTTGTCCTCGGGGAAGAGGGTTTCTTTATCATGCTCTAGAGTCTGGCCACGTTCCTCAGCTGGAGATCTATCTCTTTCTGCCTTTGTAGCAACAGTCTCCTCCTCCTGTGCGAGCCGATCCTCGGCTTCCTTGTCCTCGATTTCTTTGAACTGTCGTCCCCATTCTTCATTGAGCCCGGGATCATTTGATTCCCGGATTAGCTCAGCATTACGGTCTCTGCTGTCCTCACTGTCACCGCTTGAAGCCTCATAAGCTACCGTGTCAAACTGCTGACGCTCAAATGGGGGATTCTCAGGACCCTGAAACTCTGCGGGCTCTGGCGCCTTTTCAGCTTCTAGCTGTTGTCGTTCCCACTCGTCCGATATTTGCATCGTTGCTTTCATTCTTGGTGACTCGGTAGAGGGGGATGCTGCTGGGGTGGAGGTCATAGCTTGAGCTATTGCAGCCTGGACCATTGGATTGGTTAGCATCCCTGAAAGCTCTGATGGAACATTCTGCATGTATTTTGCCAAGGACTCTGGAAGGCTTGAGGTTGGCGTTGTGGCAGTGGGAACGGAAGGAAAGGAAGGAGACATGGAAGGAGAGGTCAAGGGTGAGGTGGCAGCAGATGGTGAGTCTGTATGAATAACCTGCATCCCTTGAGAAGTAGGAGGGAGGTGAACAGAGATATCCACCACAGGTGGGGAGGATACTGAAGCTGGAATCGAGGTAAGTGGAGTGGCGGGTGTGATGACGATAGGTGGAGATCTAAATGAGATGGATCTTTTGCTGGCAATCCCAAGGGGTGAATCTTTGGACATCATAACCGTCGCCATGCCTCCTGCTGTTTTCCTTTTCTTCTTCGAAGGTTCCAACTCAGATGACTTGCGGACATAAGTCTTTGGCTTTGGGAGTTGTTGGCCAACGTCCTTCCTTTTCTTGGACTTTGGAGAGGGTGGGGCTTGCGATGTCTCCCCAGCTGCAGCAGTGGCTTCTCCACCTTCGGAACCGCTTGGTTCACTAACGTGTTCGCTGGCAAGGTCGGTGTACGTTAGTGCGATCCCTTGTTGTTTTAGTTGGGCAACCTTGCTGTTTATCCATCCTCTTGTCCTGGCCTCGACGGACCTAGTGAGTACACTAACATCACTGAGTTCTGGGGTATCCCAGTTGATTGTAGGCAGCGGCAGGTTGGACACTGTATCGTAGATCGGGTCTAGAATTGTCTCCTCATCCTCCTCTACCTGATCAGGAACCGGGCATAAGTTTACCCTTCGCACATGGACTACGGTCATATGCATATAATAACGCATCCGTACTTCAAGATCGTCCTTGCAATTAGCTCAGAAGTCCTCGATGTTGTGGAGGTGGGCATACCCGCGTCCCAACGCCTTGCGGACATGGCCATAAGGATCCATCCATGGCCTTGTTGTGTATTGCTCGAAGTTATACTCGGCCAGCTCCTTTTCGGAGTATCCTGCACATTGGGAGGTATGAACCTTATACATTCCCTGACCCAGATTCATTGGATAGACAGGGCCTGCCAGATGTTTCTCACCTAAGAGGTTGTGGATGGATCGCAGTTGCCGAGTCAACTCCAAGAGGATAATTCGGTCGTTTGGATACCGAGGCAACTTATTTGGCTTATTCGAAAAGCCCTCTGCACGGATGTAGGTGAATCTGGGGAACTGGATGTACCAGAAGGCATACTACCTAAGGAGGGCTCTGGCACTGTGGGACATCCTCCTATGGAAATCCCCGCCTATCGACCTGATTATGTGGGCAATGAATGCATCATTCACCCTGCAGTAGCTGCTTTTGAAGTTCTTGAATTGCAGCTGGGGGTACCTGTCGTAGGGCTTTAGCTCCGGCCCTGATGGGTCACTGGGCATCTGTGTCAATCCCTGGTAGTGCCTCTGATTGGCAAGAGAGTACACCAAGTAAGACATCATGAAGAATTGATTAGTCTTCTTTACTATGGTAAACTGCTCATGGAAGCAGTCGCTGATTATCTCTCCCAAGTAGAAGATGATTCCTTTCCCTCGGAGAATCTGTTCTATGAAGTAGAACATCCATTCCTGGAAGAACATTGCATCAGGCAGGCCCATGACTCTACTGAGCAGAGTCACCAGATCATGGTAGTCCTCATGGAAATCACTACGGAAAAGCTCATGGGGAATTTTCCCGGCGCTGCCCCGTTTATTCTTTAGCCAACACTGATTAATGAGTCTTTTGCAGTCCAATGGGTCGTGTTCCCATATACTGATACAGTCTTCCTTGGTAGGGACCTCCATGCTCTCGAAGGTGGGAATGTGGAAGGTTTTGGTAATGCCTGACGGAGACATATCTGCGAGGAGATTTCCCTCGTGGTCCACGATAGTTCTAGTGTCGGACTGATACGCCTCGACACACGCCATTACTAGCTCTGGGGCCACTAAGGCTGGTGGGAAACTTGCTGCCTTGGCGAGTCCACTACTTTTAATAGCTCTTGCATTTGCCGTTTTGGGGTTCATCCTAACCCTCTGAATGAACTCATCAACATCGACCTGTCCGATGTTGGTATCTGAAACATCCCTCCAAAGGGAGGTAATCCGGGATTGGATGGGGACTCCCTGGAATTTGTACTTCATTAGATCCCGATCTTCTTTGCCCCTTGGTGGCTTTGCGGTTCCTTTTCCTTTCCTGGCAGCACTGAAAGTTTCTGGGCTAGATTCCATGAATTCTGCACAAAGGGCAAGAGTCAATAGTGAAGAACCTGTCATAAGAACTATTGACGAATCCCTGCACGTCAAGATTAGTCCGACAATCATAGTAGATATTTAATAAGCACTTGAAGTTAGATACTTTATAACCCTAGAAGTTTGTACAATCAATCTGGGGTTCTCAGGCCGGAAATCCCCTGGCAGAATGCCGTTTGGAGAGGCAAAATGAGAATGGAATTCCCATATGCACCTCCCGGGGTTGGATTTCAAGTTTGAAGGTTGGAAATAGAAGACAACAGAATTTTAGCAAGTGGGTTGAAGTCCGTTTCGAATTTGGAGGTCATTTGACCCCCCATTTGAAGGTTCGGGTATCAGTGGCAGGCAAGCCGTCTGAAAACGGTGCAGAAGAAACGGAAATCCGGGAAACGGAATCTGGGTCTCGGAATTCCGTTATCGGGAAGCAGTCATCGTTCGGCCGTGAGGAATGGCGGGACGCAGGAGGAAATCCGAGGAGGGAAATCCGGAGGCGGACTTCCGGAGAAGGAAATCCGAAGAGGGAAATCAGAACAAGGAAACCCGAAACGGAATCCGGGAGAAATGTGGAAGAAAATGGAAGTTTGAGTTTGGAAGAAAATTCCACGGCCGGGAAACGGGATCCGGGAAGCCGCCAACTGGATGCCGTGCAAAAGGCGAAAAATGGACAGATTCCCAAAAAGAGAAGTCCGAAAGGGGAATTCCGGGAACGGGATCCCGAAGACGGAAATCCGAAGGAAAAGATGGAATTTGCGAGCGAACTTATGAAATTTTGATAAAGGTTCCGAGGAAAGGCATCCAGAAAGCTGCTCGGTCGGGGCCGTTAAAAACGGCCAAAAGGAAACGGAGTTCCGGAGCAGGAAATCCGAACGAGGAATCCCGACAAAGGAATTCCGGAGAAGGAAAATTAGTAGGAGAAGAAAGGGCGGCCGCGAGAAGACCCGGGCCCGGAAGATGCCGGCGCTGTTCCGAAGAATGGCCGCGACACAGGAAAGTTCCGGATCGATCCGGAGGTCGATAGAAGGCGGATTTTTGATTTCAAAGAAATGGGTTTTGTGCGTAGTGAGGATATCTACTAAGTTCGGACTTCGTTTTTTATTTATTCTTAACAAAATCTCAAAAAAATGCGAAAAGAACTTAGGGCGCGGGACGAAAAACCTACCTCAAACCCGAAGAATAGGCTGGTCGGATGCGCGGATGTTGTCGGAAGAAACAGCTTGAAAAACGTCAGAAAGGAAGCTAAATCGTCGGGAGCTCTGGAATGCGCTTCTGTTAGTCGAAAATTTGATAATGACAGCCGAAAAACGTTTTTATAGCAGAAAACGCCATTAGTACAGCAATAAATGCTCTGTACGGTTGCAGGTGGGTTGGTGAACTCCGGAAAAAGGAAGGCAGTGGGACGTCCGGAATCGAATGTCCGGAAAGCCGTTCCCGAAAAGACGTTGCCTGGATGTCGTGAAGAACGGTGAAACCTGAAAGGAAACCCGAAAGGGGAAACGCGATGAAGGAAACCCGAAAGGGGAAATCCAAACAAGGAAACCCGAAAAATTTCAGAAGATGTAAAAAAAACTTTTGATGCGAAGTTTCCGGTCAAGGCGAGATTTTTTAAAATATAACATTGGGAAACGTGCCACCTTTATTGAAGGGAAAAAAGAGGGTCCCCATTCCGAACGGGGCGTGTGTGCAAAAAAGGGCACAACACAACTATTTGGAAACATTTGACTCTCCTCTAGCATTGTGGTTATATTTATCTTCCTTGTGGTCATGGGTAATGAAAGGGTCATCATGTTGGGTGGGTGATTTAATGGTGTATACAAGATAGGGGGTCTTATCAAACTACCCAGTATTGCAACTTTAACATATTATCCAACCCACACGCTTGCACACATATAAAAGACAAGATATATTGCAAAAAAATTGAAAATAAAAGTTTATCCAAATCCTCATGTGTACTTAAATTCAAAGAATCCTTCAATAATTAATTACATACTTTCAAGATCTTTAATAAAAAATTTAAAAAGAAACTTTAAGGGTTTCTAACACTTCATAACTTCGAATTTGTTGGTGTAAATAAAGTCTTGTACCTAATTAATTCATTATTAGGAGACTTATTTACATGTTAAGTTTACTTAGGTCTTAAGAAGGAATCTTTTTAGTGTTAGTTGTCATCTTATCTTTTGACTTGTAACATGTGTCCTAGGTAGTGATAAGTTGTCACATGACATAAGATTAAGACACTTGGCATTATCCTATTTGATCTTATGTCTCACCTTAGCTATATAACCAAGTGATATCATATGTATATTGTTGTAGTGTAGAAAAAAGTATCCCTTTTTCACACCTAATAAAGAATTAATATTAAAATGAACTTAATTATGCCTTAATTTAATATTGTAATATGTATTTTACATATTCATATTAAGTTAAGGGTCCTATTAATTAAAATGGACTTAATTGTGCCTTATTTTTAATGTTGTAAAATATACCTCTTTACGCTTTCACACTTATTTAAGGATCTTTTAATTCCTTTAATTAATTGAGGTTAATTTGCCTTAATTGGTCCTTTTAATTCAAATCCAAGCCTAATTAATTGCTTTCCAAAGAGGAAACTCAACATTCATTAATGCTTTAACATAACACTTCTTATTGAGCAATGTGTGTCATAAGTGAGTGACCTAGGACCCATTTGCCCATGGGTGAATGGGTCCCTGCTTAGACCTAGGACCTGAATTTAAATCTTGTTTTTTGCGGTATTTTAACAACTTCAAATCCATATTCACATGTCGGCTTTTGTTATTTGAATTTCGAGAAATTAATGTTACATATCTATAAATGTAAGGTCATTTCACTATGTTTCACCTAAGACTTTCAACCTAGCATTTTTGAAGTAAACATTCCTATAGTAAGTTTGTGAGATCAAGAGCATTTCAAGGCATTCAAGGGCAGATTTAGTGAAGAATTATTGCAGCAATCAAGATCCAATTATCATATCAAAGTCTTCTTGCATCATGCATATTATTGGAGCTAACATGTTGATATAGAGTTCATGATCCATTCAAGCATTCAAGGCATTGTTTTAAATCGAGTTTCAAAATCAAGATCCACATCCATTGAAGCCATTTCATGTTAATTGCAGATCTACATTCCAAGGTTCATTCAAGGGTTTGGTGAGTTGTAACATTGCTTTGTTCATTCATCATTCTTTTCATGCTATTTTGTTTCATTGCAAGGTTTAATTACCAAAACGGAATTTGACCAAGGCAAACTCCCATTCACCATAAACAAAACATTTTCCCTTCTTGATTTATGGTTGCTCCATCAAAATAGAGGTTATTGTACCCATTGGAGTATTTAGCCATTTGACCTTTAGCTAACACTTCCTAATGCCACCTTCCCCTTTTATAAATTGTGGTATCAAGATTATATCATTTATGCGTAATAAACCTATAGCATTTTAATGCTAATAAAAGTAAAACTAGATTGCTTTAAATGTATAATCATATAAGCTTATCACCATTAAGGAATAATACAAAAACAATTGTCAATATAACAAAGCCTTGGATTACATGAAAGAAAGAGGCAACATATTCAAGAAACAAGAGGTGTGTTCATATTATGAATTGGTTATAAGCTAGGCAATATTCTCTTCTATTTTTATCCATTTTGGATCAATTAATTATTCAAATTCCTAATAGATGTTTGAATTAACTTTTATAAGTTTGAATTAACTTTTATATTTCTTGCATCTACACTCAATTCATATTTGTGGAGATAATTAGTATTTTTTTAACTGATAACAAATGTAACACAAAAAATGGGACAATTGTTCAACACCGTGTCACACCCGTTGAGGACTCCATGCCATAATAATATCTAACTAATAACATTTCAGGATGATAGCTTGTAGGTTTCATGGTGTTATGTGACAAAGGATTTGATACTCAATTTTGTTTGTCACGTTGTGATTCAAACACTCGTAGGAATAATCTACCTTGCAATGGAGCTGACAACCTACTCAAAATAGGTCAATTACCACGTGGCAAAACCAAAAGATGACAATTATCATTTAATTAGATCACTGTTGAAACATGGTAACATTAGAGGCTTACATATGCTTGGTACCTAGTTTATAAGGACAAGGGGCTATGACTTCTAGAGTGACAGTGGGCTAAAGTTCACAAAAAAAGCTTGGAAAACAAATTATGTTGGGCATAGAATATAAATATTGTGACATGGCTTATTGTTTTGCATACAATCCAAATTTGTAGTCAATTCTTAGTGATCTGGCCATCTTGAGGGTATATCTCAGTTTAGTGGCGTTTCATGTGGGGAGTTGTAAGTTTATCTTGCAACAAAATCATTCATATTAGCAAAGATTGTCCACTCCTTGACAAGCTCAATTGCAAATAAATAAATGGGTGGGTAATCAAACGTAATTAGGTTTTAGATTAATGGTATCTTGATTCTGGTGTCTTTCAGCATATGAGAAATGGTGTCCAGTTGATTGAGAACAAATCTAGAAATATATTGTGATTAATAATGACTAAATGGTTGTTGCAGCTTACAAAATGGACTGGAATTACTACTTTGATAATAGAGGCCAGAGAAGCTGCGAAGCATAATGAAAAAAATAGATCATACATACTAGAGACACAAAAAATAAATTATACTCTTCAAGAGCATGAGCAACAGACGGCAGGAAAGAGACTGAAGGCAAAAGATCTACTTGCTAGTGACTCCCTTTATTAGCAAGGAGCAATATACCTGCCGTCGGTTGAATAAGTCCACAAGCCATGAAAATTAACAAATACAATTTGGCAGTTGAGACAAACATGTACACTTGAATCACCCATAAAATAGCATGCAATGCATATATTAACATTTTTGTGGTAGGTTGATAACACATTTTCACTGAACAATGCTTAATTAGAATCTGTATTACATGTTTAAACAAAATGAATCGTTTTATGGTAGACATCCTACCAAGATAGTGTTTTGCAATTAGATATGTTCACCTTCAGAGTTATCAAGATCTTCTATGAATTTGGTCTCCTGTTGAAAGTCCTCTTTCTATTCCCTCATGTCTTTTTCTTGGTTGATCGTCTCTGTGTTTCTCACTTTGATAATCTTTTCTATCCTCTTCTTTCTTTTCCTCTTTCTGTCTCTTTTTTTCTCTGTCATTCCTCGAAAATTCTTTGCTGCTTTTGTCCCTCTGCATCCCCGATTCCCTTTGTGCCTTGTATCTTTCTTTTTCCCTGCGATCTTCTATTTCCTCTTCTTCCCTGTCTCTATGGCCCTCCTTTCTTTCCCGATATCTATTACTTTCTCTCTCCATGGTGTATTTGTCTTGGTCCCTGTCTTCCCCATATCTGTCTCTATTCCTCATCACATGATCAGTGGATCTGTCTCTGTTCCTGCTCACATAATCAGTGGATCTGTCTATGCTCCTGCTGTTAAAATCACTGGACCTGTCTCTGTTCCTGCTCTTATCATTAGTGGGTCTGTCCCTGTTTCTGCTTTCATCATTTGTAGATTTGTCCCTTTCCCTGTCTTCCCTGTATCTTTGCCTTGCATTGTCATCCCTGTACCTGTCTATATCCCTTTTTCCCCTGCTTTCTCTATCCCTGTCTCTTTCATGACTTTTGTTCCCTCTCTCTTCTTGATATATCCGTGACGTTCTATCATTTCTGTCTCTGGGGTAATGATCAGGTTCTCTTTGTTTACTACCGTGTTCTGCCTCCTTGACATTACTTTTTAGTTCTTTGGTTTTTTCCTGTCTATAATCCTCATGTTGAAACCTCCTATTGCTAGTAGCAGGCAAGTCTTCTTCAAAAATCATGTCATAACTGCATATGCCATGGATGCCAGTCTCAATATACTTTCATGCTTGGCAATTTGATTGATGTACACAAAAAAATTACCACTCTCTGATTCTCAATTATAAATCCATTTAAGTAAATTACCTTTTACCAGTGTCTCCATGCTGCCTGTTTGTGTCTTTCAAAACATATTTGGGTTTCTCTGGAGCTGCATCTTTGGGTGCTTCATTGGTATTCTCAGGACAATCCTTGGCAATATGACCTCCTTCTCCACATTTAAAACAGCCATGACCTTTCCCTGTGAATCAATACATCATGTTGAAGTTAAATCAATAAGGACAAAGATACAACTAAAGAGTGATTGGAAATATTAATCTAATTAATTAATGGCAATTTTCAAGTCATAATTAATTATTAATAGCCTTATTAATGATCATATTCACAGTACATCGTAACAAGAGGATTTCATTAATGTTAATGACATCAGATATTGCTGTAGTTCAGTCTTATTAAATATGGTATGGTCTCATAATAAGGTTAAACCTGGCAAACCCAGTTCTGTTTAAACTTCAACCAAATACAATTTAGAGTACATCATTGTAGCTACTGATATAATATCATCTTGTTGATGCTTGTGATCTTATGTGTAATCTTATCAGCATACACATGTGATGAAATTCCAACAAGTGCCAATATGAATACAAATACTTATAACATAATTAACCATCTTAGGCCTCCAAAGTGATCCGCCTGGATTACTACTCTCGACAATTGTTTTCATAAATGAACAATCCCAACAGGAGGAATTAAACTACTAGAACTATACGTACTAGAAATCCAAAGCATGGGCATCAAAACTGGTTATCTCTTAATGGAGGCATAAGTAGGCCACCCAAACATGAGAAAAAAGCCAATTTGTAATATATAGTAACAGGAACATTCATGAATTTAGAACCAATGCAAACTAAGTTTTCGTGTAAAGAATGTTCACTAATCTAGAACTGAAGTCTGGGATCAATGCAAAACCAAACAGAAGAGAAATAATACTGATAAGCCAATGCCAAAGAAGCAATGCTAACAGAATTTTAATGCAATAGAAACATAATAATGGCACTCACATTATAACATGATTATTTGCCTTGGGAAAATATTTTTAGAAGAAACATAACAAAAATAACACTGTATAACTCGTCTGTTCACAATACAATAAGATATTTCTCGTATGTCTTTAACCCTAATCCACGTGCTATTATTTTTAGGCACAGCATTATAAGAAGCTGCTAAATTATTTTACACTATAATGGGCTGTAAAACCATGAGCCAAAAAACCACCTCTGGAAATGGGCCCAAATGTTTTCTTTGGGTTGCAGGTGGGCAGGCGTTGGGGGGAGAGGGCAGGGAATTGCCATCCCTGAACCCTTGCATTGGGGAACCTCTAGCCCCCCAAATCCCCCAGTGGGGACAATGCCTGAAGTCCTACTAAGTGTGGGAAGGTGTACAGTCTATAAGGGATGTAGAACATGCAATGCATATAAATCTAACATAAACCACAAATTCCAAAATCTGCAATACTTTCGCTTTCATTTGTACAAACAAATCAGATACTCATAATTCAAGAATGGGTTTATTTTGGCAATGATCGGCAAGAAAACTGCAAGGTTGAAATTTTGACTAATATATCCGATGTCATTAACTGTTTGTCTTAGTATATTGTCCTAACAAAGTAAGATATTTAGAACACCTTCACCCCATCTCAAAGCATCAAGGAAGCAAGTAATGAAGATAAATAATAGGTATTCTTCCTTCAACGCTAACAAGAGGATAGAAAACAGAGTTTTAGAGACTAAAATTCCAGCAAGCCTCTATGATTATTGTATACTTGGAAATTCCACTATCCCCAGCTTAGATAAGGAGAACGCACTAAAGAGGGAAGTTGGATACCCAAGATGAGTCCTTAGAGTAACGATTGAAGGGAAATATTTGCTATAATCAAGTCCGTTGCAAGGCCATGCTTATTGACACCACCTTGACAATGATGTGTCCACAATCAATTCTTAGAGAGGAACTACTTATTTGCTTAAGGAATTATTAAACATAGATGTTGCTTAAGTAGCATTGTGCATGGCAATGGCACCTGCTGTGTGTTGTGCTTTTGTACCTTGTAGCTTTCATTTATTAAAAAAAATTATTAGTCAATTTTACATTGAGTTTTGACTTGGCTTTTAATGGGCATTATAGAAAGATTCTGAAGTGGGGTGATGTTAAGAGACATTGTTTGGGAACTTAATAGACAAGGATTCTTGTTCTTTGCTCAATTCCCAAGCAAATCAATTTAACAGCAATTGGGACCAAGTTTGTATCCCCAAGGAATAGGGATGCCTGGGCCTTCAGAAAATGGCAGAAAAACTGTGTTTGAGGTGGTTCTTGGACCTACAAACTTTATGGGGCAAGATATTGACTGATAAGCACCAACATCTAGAAGGCTGTTTTGATATCTCAAGAAATCAGAGGAGCAGATCTAGATCCCATTTTTGGCACTGCATTTGGTTGGGTACAATATAATTAAGAAAGGTCTCTTTTGGGTAATCAAGGATGGCCCTAGAGACTTCTAGAAAGATGCATGGAACTAGCATCTCCATGGTCCAATCTAACCCATAACTGCTCCCTCTGAGAAATCTGTTAGCCAAGGCATGTTTTGAATATGTGACTTTCTGGAGCTTGACAGCTCATTCTCAGATGCGGTAGATGGCAAAAAAAAAATTAAGGCCAAGGGAGGAGCTCTAAGACCTGCAAAATTTTCTAAGGAATATTCTGCAGGGGTGAATTCTACTTCAAGATGATGAACAGGATACCCTGATGTGGGGTTTGGATTGTAATACTTAGTGACAGAAGGGTTATAGATGGTTGATCAGTCAAGAACATGGGAAACATCTGATGTTTTCAGACAGTTTGGAACTGTGAAAAAATACTGACATATACCCAAAGGGATTTGTGAACCATCTCAATGTGTCTTATGTCAGAACCAATAGGAAATATTGACTATATGTTTCCCCCATATCAAATAGCAGATTACTTGCAGAGTCGATTGTGCAATTTACTATGAATCCCAAAAAACATCCTTTGCTTTTCTTAGAAACGTGTAAGAATCTTCAACAAATCTGGTGCATCTCTTGTTCCTCGGTCTAGAAAGGCAACCACCCCACTTCATTAACAGTGAAGGCAACCTAGGCAGACATATTACTAGGCATATCTTGGGTGTTAGGATATTTTGTGAGAGAAAGGTTGTGCTCCCATGATTGCCCAATTAGGCTTACTTTGCCCAAGCCACTCCATTATCAAGTCTTGTATTAAAACTTTCACAATGACTGGACTATTGAAATTTGATAGTGTTATTCCATGCTTTGATTCTAATGTAGAACTCTCCATTGCCTTATCTTTTGTTCAACATCTTTGGCAAAGGAATTTTTTTCTTACAAACAATTATAATATTTATAGCAATTATGATATTTGCTCTATCTCAAATCAGGTTAATATGCAGTGTTCCATGGAGTTTCAGAATGAGGGAACTTAGGGACATGGGGACGGAAAATGTTTTCTGAAAATTTGGGGATAGCAGTGCAAATAATATATAATACAATATATTTGAAAATTTTATTATAAACAATAGTCAAAGAAATTACAATTTATCTTCAAAAATTAACTAATAAATATAAACATATTGATGATAAATTTAATATATTAATATAATAATTGAATAAGTTAGCAATAAAATCTATTAAAATGTAAATTTATTTATATTTATAATAAAAATTTTTTTTTTGCTAAGTTACCGGTTCGCCCAGTTTGAAGCCTGGGTTCCGTTCGATCCGGTTCAAATTCGCCAAACGGGTTCGGTTCAATGCAAAAACGCTCTTGGTTCGGATTTCTGACTGTGGGTCCAGCCAGGGTTTGAAACCCTGACTGTGGGTCCGGTCAGGGTCCGTTTTTTTCGAACCTGGGTAGAATTTACGCCCAAACGGACTTTTTCAACTTGATTTTGCAATTTTTAATTAATTTTTTGACTTTTAAAGACTATTTTATTCCCTCTAATCCTAATATTTGCCTCTAACACATAAAATAGGTAAAAGATACTCATTTATCAATTTGTGAATGAAAAAAAAAGGTTTTTTGCCTCAATTGCTGAACTTCCTCTCTTGCTTGCACAAGCTTGAATAGACTTGAAGGTTGATCATAGATTGTTTGAAGTTGGTTGTCGTGCTATTCCTAAGCACTTGCAAGTGCCCGTTCGTTGCCAAGAAGATCATAGAGCAAGATTTCTTCAAAAGAGGTAGGTTTTTTGATTATTTTTTTTTAACAAATGAACTCTTTTGTTTTGTTTTCATTCCTCTAATGTTTATAAAACATGTTCAATTTTTTCATTTTTTTGAAATTAATTAAGTCTTAGTTTCAATGAATCAATACCAAAATTTCAATATGTTGTGCCTTAGGTGTTTCGTATTACAATGGCAACCGGTACCTCCTCAGGCTCAACCCAATCTCGTTTCAAAACAAACCCAAACTCTCCCCTTTGGAAACATGTAGAAATGGTTCAGCAACTTCCAGGTGGTGGAGGATATATTTGGATTTGTAGTCATTGCCATGTTCAATATTCAAGCTCATACAGTCGAGTGAAAGGGCACTTGTGCGGGATCCCTGAAACAGGCATCAAAAATTGTCCAGGTGAAAACAACGAAGGCATTCCAAAAGATGTAGTGTTGGGATATATTGCTGAGCAAGAAAAAGCAAACCAAAAAGCAAGCAATATTAAAGAAAATCATCCTTTGACGAAAGGATCTTGATTGATGAAGCTCCCTATAGCGCCTTCTTGTTTTCCACCAATAGATAGCCATCCATTTATGTCCATCCCTCAAGAGCAAACTGTGCCCTTTTCAAATAAAAGATCTAAGGGACCATTGGAAGCTTCATTTCAGAATGAGGCAAGAGAGATTACTGATCAAGACATAACAAGATGTGTCTATGCCAATGGATTGGCATTCAATGTTGTTCGTTCACCATATAATGCCCAGGTTTTGAGAAGGTGTGTTGCACCTTGTAATGTCCCCGATTTAGCCTTACGCTCTACAATTGGATTTAGCCTATTTCCAGAAACTCGTAGGCTAAGCAGAATGGGAAATTAGGATTTCCTATTTTATAGGAGGTTTCAGATGCAGTTTTGAGGGCTTGCATGTGTGTTTTTCTGACGCATGTCTAATGGAGTTTTCAAGGTTTTTAAAGATCTCCAGGGTGATGTGACATGCATCTGAATCTGACATTCTTTCTGGGCACTTACTATTTATAGTAAGTCATGATGGTTGCCCGATTTGTGCTTAAAAGATATTTGGAAACACTTACTATTTATAGTAAGTCATGATACTGCTCAGTTGGCATACAGATGTGGTTTTGGCAAACTTACTATTTATAGCAATATGCTATTTTTAGTAGGTATATTTATAACAGTATCACTCTAGCAGCAACTCAATCTTTTGCAGTTCAGTGTGGCCGATTAGTTTGGCTTTCTGTTGAATTGAAGTGAATTTACTATTTTTGGCAGTGGCTTTTTTTAGTAAGTCTCATTTTGGCAGTATCATCATCTGCAGTTCAGCTCAGGTCATCATGCTATTTGTGGTAATCCTTCAGTTTCAGTATTGGCATTGGTGTTGGTTATCTCCTTGGACTAAGTGTTATACTTAGTCAATTTCATGTTTTTAAGTTGTACCCCCATGCCTAGGAGTGATAACTTCATGTTGTTTTAAAGAGGGGGCATTAAGGGGGTCATGTTGAGCATTTAATGATTTATTAAATGTTTTATTGTTGCAAAGCAAAATGGACGCCTAAAGGGAAGGGGAGTAATGTTTTATATTTTCACAATAAAGTGAATGGTTGAAGGTGGCGTCCCTTGGGAAGTTGAAGTGATTCGACTTCTTGGAATTCAGAGTGTTTCATTTGCCCATTGAAACTTATATAGTGTTGCATTGTGAAGAGCTGAGCATGTTATGTTTTGGAAAGCAAAGTTATGCTGCTGGTTTGAAATCCAGAATCCGGCTAAAGGAAAGCTTAGCAATTCTATTCCACTCTTTGGGCCTGAAACTATGGTTCCTTAGATGATGGATTGAGAGTGTGCTTCATTCAGAAGTACATATTGAGCATTTAATGATTTATTAAATGTTTTATTGTTGCAAAGCAAAATGGACGCCTAAAGGGAAGGGGAGTAATGTTTTATATTTTCACAATAAAGTGAATGGTTGAAGGTGGCGTCCCTTGGGAAGTTGAAGTGATTCGACTTCTTGGAATTTAGAGTGTTTCATTTGCCCATTGAAACTTATATAGTGTTGCATTGTGAAGAGCTGAGCATGTTATGTTTTGGAAAGCAAAGTTATGCTGCTGGTTTGAAATCCAGAATCCGGCTAAAGGAAAGCTTAGCAATTCTATTCCACTCTTTGGGCCTGAAACTATGGTTCCTTAGATGATGGATTGAGAGTGTGCTTCATTCAGAAGTACATATTGAGCATTTAATGATTTATTAAATGTTTTATTGTTGCAAAGCAAAATGGACGCCTAAAGGGAAGGGGAGTAATGTTTTATATTTTCACAATAAAGTGAATGGTTGAAGGTGGCGTCCCTTGGGAAGTTGAAGTGATTCGACTTCTTGGAATTCAGAGTGTTTCATTTGCCCATTGAAACTTATATAGTGTTGCATTGTGAAGAGCTGAGCATGTTATGTTTTGGAAAGCAAAGTTATGCTGCTGGTTTGAAATCCAAAATCCGGCTAAAGGAAAGCTTAGCAATTCTATTCCACTCTTTGGGCCTGAAACTATGGTTCCTTAGATGATGGATTGAGAGTGTGCTTCATTCAGAAGTACATATTGAACTTCATTCTTGGAGAAATTGATGTTATTTCCAGAATTTGTGTTTGCTGGTCCTTTCATGGCTGAAGGACATTTCTATTTACAGCTTGGAGAGTGATTTTTATTTTTTTATGGGTGTTTTCTCTTTCCATTCCTAGACTAGAGACGACCATTCTTGGAGATTTGCAGATTTAAATTTGAAGTTTATGATTTTATTTACTAAAATCGCCCTTGCAAGGAGGTCGTACCTTTCTATTTGCATTGGGATTCATGCCATTAATTATTGCTGGTATTTTGGAGTTGTTTCTACATCTCAGCAGGGGCGCCTATCTTCTAGTTGATCATTGCCTTTGGTTTCACACAATTCAGAGGTATTTTGGTTGAGTTATGAGCATTTGATGATTTTCTGTAGTTGCTGATTATCATTTCCAGAATTGCAGATTTCTAAAACAGAGTTAATTCATTTGTTGTTTCCATCTTCTTTCTTCATTTCTCATTATGTTCTAACATGGAAACATTGTAAGACTTGGTGCTTTGAAAAATGGTGAAAAACATTGTAATTTGCAGCTTTCCTATTTGTACAAACTGTTAACAGTAGTACTATTTCAGTTTTAACACTGTTGCATTCTTATTTAACTTCACATTAAGCATCCCTGGATGGTATACCGCCAGTGAGGATAAATTGAATTGTAATCTCTTTTCATACCCACTTTCAAGTGGTGAATTCCCACTCTTCAGTGGATGCCTGCCGCAGCAAAAGAAGTATTTTAATTGTAATTTTTTCCCCCCACTGTTTGGTGGTAGCGTGGAAAGTTCCTTTGGCTGGTTATCCGCCTTTGTTACATTCAATTTCAGCATTAGTACTCCACCATATGTTAGCATCTCGCCTATCAAAGGATCTTGAGTGCACATTCTTGGTGTCGAGTTTAATCTCTTTCTTTCAGTGTAATCATTGTAATATTTGATTCAGTAGAGCCTAGGGATCCTCTGACCATATGCCTGCCCCTCCTCCTTAAGTGGTTTTAGGGCGCATTCTTGGTTAGAGTTCTTTCATGCACGTTTTGAGTTATGCTAACCTTAACGGGTGCTTGGTTACATTGTAAATGTTCATTTAAAAATCAAAAAATTGAGAGAGTATATTTCACACCTTATTGGAGAAAGAGGTGAAACATGTAGCAGACTCTTTAAAGCCCATAAGGGATTCGTGGATTGAAACAACAGTGACCATCGTTTCTGATGGATGGAAAGATGCGAAAAATCGGCTACTGATCAATGTTATTGTCGTGTGCCCTAAAGGGGCAATGTTTTTGAGAGCAGTGGATTGTGAAGGACAGGTGAAAGATGGTCCATTTATTGCTAACATCCTTTGTCAAGCTATTGAAGAAGTGGGCCATCAAAATGTTGTGCAAGTTGTAACCGACAATGCAAAAAATTGTAGGGCTGCTGGGTTATTGATTGAGAAGTATTCACACATTTTTTGGACACCTTGTGCTGTCCACTCCCTCAATCTAATGCTACAATAAATTAGAACCAAGATTGAGTGGATCAAACAAGTGTATGCTGAGGCCGAAGACATCCAAATGTTTGTCACAAACCACCACATGACACAAGGCATCTTTAGACAATTCTCAAAATTGGAGTTGTTGAAGGTAAGTTAATTCTCAATATTTTTAATTTTAAAATTTGATTTTGTAAATTTAAATTATATTTTAATTTTAATTTTGATTTTGAAATAGGTTGCTGAGACCCATTTTGCCTCCAACACAATTGTTGTTGAGACAACTTATGAAGGTTTGTGAGGCACTTTGTAATATGGTCATCAGCCCCAATTGGTTTGTATGGAGGCAATCTAGCACTGAAAGGGAAAATAGGGTTAAGCAAAGGATCCTAGATGATGGTTGGTAGGATCGTGCTAAGTATCTCGTCAATTTCACGAAGTCCATACTGAGCATGATCTGTTACACTGACATGGATAGACCTTGTTTGGGTGAAGTATATGATGGTATCGACTCAATGATTGAGAAGATGAAAACCATCATCAATGCAAAAGAGGAAGATCCTAAAGAAATTTTCTTCAAAGAGCTACATGAAATCATTGTAGATAGATGGAACAAAATGACCACTCCGTTGCATCTCCTTGCTTTTGCATTGAGTCCCAAATATTATAGTACTGAGATACTTTCTGCTTCATCAAGAGTTGCTCCATATAGAGATGGTGAAGTGGCTCAAGGGTACAAGGCAGCACTTTATAGACTCTTTATTGATTGTGACCAACGTGATCGAGTAAGGGCTGACTTCATGAGTTTTGCATGCTCTAGCGGTGTTGGTCTCGATGCTCTTCAAGACAAGTTCAAGGTGGATGCTCATAGTTGGTGGTACTTCCATGGCCAAGAATACACGTACCTACAACCTCTTGCAATAAATTTTTTATCCCAAGTAAGTTTTATAGTCAAACTCTTTTATCTTTTAATTTTTTAAATTTAAGTTATATATTTTGTAATTTTAAATTTTAATTTTAATTTTAATTTTGTTTAGTTAAATTTTGTAACTCTTAACAATTTGATTTGGTCTTAATAGGTTGTTAGTTCATCTTCTTCTGAGAGGAATTGGAACACATACTCTTTCATCCACTCAATAAAGCACAATAGGCTACATTCAAAAAAGGTAGAGGACTTGGTGTATGTGCATTCAAACTTGCGCCTCCTCACACACAAGCAAAGTTCCTACAAAGGAGACACAAGGAGGTGGGATATTGAGCCAGAGCAGCTTGACTTGGATGCTTCCACAAGTCACTTAGCTGCACTTGATATTGATGATGACTGTGAGCCTGAAGCAGTTACTGAGCGTGAGAGTGGTAGTGTTAGTGCTAGTGGGAGTGCTTGTGTGAGTGCCACTGATGTTGTTTGTGGTTCTACACAAAATGTAGCATCTAATGATGCTGATGAAGCTTTTTTTGATGACCCATATGATTCAGATTGATCAATGATTAATAATGGCTGATTGTAAACAGTTGACATTTTTATGTTTAAACTTTAATTTATAATTTTATATCATGACATTCAAGTATCACTAATATTTTAATATTTGACTATGAAAGTGGTGGTGTATTTTTGCTATGTTATTTGACTATTAATATGGTGGTGTATTCTGAACTTAATTACTGCTGCAAATATGTATATATTTCTGATTTTTATATGTTTTTGTATTACCAAACCCAAAACGAATCCAATCCCAAAAAAATATTTTGCCCGAACCGGCGAACCGGATTCTCAAACCCGAACCTAAACCCAAAACCGAACCGGTAACTTAGTAATTTTTTTGCTAAGGGTAACTAGGGACATCACCGAGCCCTCAATTGGATGTTGGGAGGAACACATAGACTCTCTGATGTCTATAAAGGATAATGTTGCTAATTTAGAAGCCGTCTTGGGTAGTATGCATGGCATAGCCAGTTATCTTTATAATCTGGAACAACTGGTACAGCATTGAATTTGAACAATACTGAGCATTAAGATGATGAAGAATGATTTTGTTGTAATACGATGCAGACAGGGATCTGGGGCATAGTGAAAGGCAACCAACCCAAGCAGATCCACAAACAAAACCAATTATAACAACAGCAAGGAATAACAGTTATTCAGGATTTAAAGGTCAGAATTCACATTATAATTTATCCATAGGCATGCAGCCTAGCAGCAGGCTTTACAATGATCTGCCTGGACAGTCTACAACAGGCCAGCAAAAGGAATAATTCTCAGCTACCTTACACAACCATTACAATGAACTCACAAATTTGCCTGGTTGTTACTATCTTCCATTGAAGGCCAGCAACTGAAAATTAGGTTCTTTTCTCCATGACATCCCTCATTCATCCTCACATTCATGTATATCATAAGGGCCAGTCGCCCATAATAGTCAGCCAACCAGCACTGAAACTGACAGAGGTGGCTTGAATGGTAACTCCACAACCTAACTAAAAGTAAGACTCCAGCATAAAGGAGGTCACCAGCCTTAAAGGCATATTCCATGATAAAGAAACTTGGCAAATGGTAATCATTACCAGGAGATTATCCACTCTCATTAACAACAAATGCCCAATAAAAGGAGATTGTTGCCATCATAAAAGGTTGACCCACGATCAGCACATGGAGAAGGCACCTATCAGAGAAATCACCACATGAAAATACCCATGACCTGCAATTTGGTATCGCTCAGCAAGGATAAAACGCCAACCAAGGTAAATATTAGCAGCTATTGGTGAGAAGGAAGAAACACAAAGATTATTGGTGAGAAGGAAGAAACACAAAGATTAAAGATTCCTTTGGCAGCATTTAGGAGCTGGGAGATCTGTGGGCCCCAGGAAATCAACTTATCAAAGATGTATGAAGACAGACCCACATCAAACAGAAATGCCCCAGTAAAAGACAACTACAACAAGAAGGATGCGGGTCCTAGAGATATGTGAGAACTAAAGTTAGAACCCTAGCTGCCAAGTCAATATGTAGACCTTGTCAATACCCAATTTAATACCCCATAAAAATTGTGTTTAATCATATCTATAGCCAAATATCGGGTCATTCTTGTCACATCAATGTCAACTATTTTATCTTTCCTATCAAAAAGGTTAAGTCCTTAGGTGTTGGTTTGTCTTGGTCTACTAATGATATTTGCAAGTTGCTCATCACAAAGATTATCAAGCTATGAATCCTAAAGCAGGCTCCAACACCAACAAAGGAAAGAAAAGGCAAAGCTCAAAGAAAAACTATGAAGGCAAATACTAGGCACATGCAAGAAGGATTGAAGCTAAGGTAAATGTTGTCTAGCACATTGAGATAGAATCATATATAAAGATCACCTGCCAAGCATAAAGTTGTCACTTCAGAGGGTCCAATATTCAAGACAAGTTTCAATGTATAACAAAGATCAAACTTTCTATTTTTAGAAAAAGTTGTTTTTTTCTTTGCTATGTCTTGGATTGAGGAGATAAACATGAAAATCAAATATTTGTATTTTTCGAAAGTTGTTTATTTTGTTCTTTTCCACAAAAAGTGATGAATGGTAGAGGCAAAAGGTTATTAGAGTAGTTTCAAGCTTCATGATGTAAAAATGAATTTCAGAAAGATAAAAATCAACAAGAAATAGAATGCTAATTAATTATTGAAGTCAATGTTCAAAAACGAAAAAAAGGAAAAAATTTAAAAGGAATCAAAGTTATAAGTTTATCATTTGAGAATTAGCATTGATGGAAAAAAAACCCACATGTTTCACTTTTTGGCATTAAGTAGAGAAAGTTCCAAGAAGCACAAACTTTGCCAGTTTTCACAACTTGGCATTCATGGAAAAAACCTCCACAAGTTACACTTTTTTGGCATCAAGTGGAGAAAGTTCCACCAAGTGTCAGCTTTGCTAGTTTTCTTCTACTTGGCATTAAGTTACAGAAGTTCCACATTTTAGCATTAATTGGAGAAAGTTTCGTAGAACACCAACTTTGCCATTTTCCTCTACTTGGAGTTAAGTTATAAAAGTTCCATTGAACACCAACTTTGCTAGTTTTCATTTCTTGACATCATTGTCAAAAAGTTCCACCTTGGCATAAGCAGCGTAATTCTCCCACTTGGCATTAACTGGAGAAAGTTAGGCTGAGTGCCAATTTTTCATAACATGGCATTAATTTCCAAGACTCCCACCAAAATGCAAATGGGTGCCTAAGCTTCATCAGGCACCAAAATAGCATGGTTTTTCTTGTCGAAATGAAGTGGAAAGCAAAGAAAAGTAATGCCCAAGTTAGTATGCAGGACCAAGTGAAAGAGGGACATCAAATACAGCAAAATAAAGGAGAAAAAACAATGAATCTAAGCCCTCCATTCAAAGTGACACCCAAGACAAAGCATATCAATATTTTGATATTTTTTTGAGATGAGGATCAGTTAAAGAAAATTAAAAACAAAATCAGAAGATCAAAGTCCTTGATTTAGATGGACATCTAAAATGAGAAGAAAAAATGGAAAGAAAACAATATTATATATTTATTGAAGGATGAGGATAGAATTGCTTTTAAAGCAGTTATTTACTATTTTTGAAGCTTCAAGAATTGTTGAGAAAATATAAATATGTGCTATTTACACAAAATTTGTAATGAAAGTCGATGCCAACTTACAATAAAAAAATTGTCATTCAAGTTCCAAGTAAGATTAAATAGTTTTATCATTATGTGTTTTTGTGTAAAGAATGTGCAGTTGAAGCTTGCTTATATTGCCAAGATTTCCATTCAAGTCCAATCTCAAGTGTTTTAATCTTTTAAAGAGGAATTCAATTAATAAGAAGATCTATATTTGACATTAGTGTTCAAATTCATGAAGTAGCTTTGAATGTTTTGTGATAATTAATTGTCTTTATCCATTCTTCTTCTAGTCATTGTTATTTGCATGTGTTATGTTTACTCCAAGATCAAATTAATCATTGATACAACTCCAAAGATCTTTTTTTTAATCTTTGGATAACATTTTTATTTATGTTTTAGTTGTCATTAATTCAGAAAATTCATTGGTGAGAATAACAATTCTTCAAAATCAAGTACTTTAGCCTTTAAGATCAAAAACAAATAGGCCAAGTTTGCTTATTTATTTCATCTTTATGCAAAACCTCAAAGAACAAATTATACACTATTCATATTAGTCAACTTGTTTTCGTTTCAAATTTTAGAGTAGATTAAGTTAGGGAGCTTCCCTTATGAATTTGAAGAAAGTTTTTCCTCCTCCATTGTTTTGTTTTGTGTTGTCACAAAACTGCCAAAATTAAGACATCAACAGTTTTTGGTGCCTATAGTGGGGCACGTGTTACTGAAGTTTTCAAATCTCACATTCATGACTCTCAAAACCCTTCAAGCTCTAGTTTTACAGCCTAAAATAAATTGGATAGAACAGGATCAAGAAGATATTTTGGATAGCTTAAGGTGTTTTGCATTTGATCAAAAGAAGAATCCTGCACATTGGAGAGTTAATACAACCATTTTAGACAAAGAACAAAAAGTTGACTTAGCAAGAAGACCCATCTAACCTCTTTTTGTGTGAAACAAATCAATCCTAGCTTTAAAGTTTACAAAAGTAAATCAGATTTTGTTGAGATTCTCCAGCTTTTCAACAAACACCATGAAGCAAAAGATCTTATCAATTCCATCCTAGCAGATAAAGTATACACTAGATCACGATGGAAGATAGTGATTCTTGATCCAGACCTCTTCAATGTTGGGAACTCATAAAATTTGTCAAAAATTCAAATCTAGAAAATCTATATAAACATAAGGAACCATTTCAAGCAATGGCTAATGATGTTCACAATAATGAAGATACGCTTCCATTTTCATTGCCATTGGGGGGCCATCATTGGTCCTTTGGCACTTGTAGTTCACCATGATTTTCCACCAAGTTGAAAGAATTTTCCAAAATTTCATGGTGATAGCATGCAACATCCTACTAAACATATCTCAACATTTACTACTGCTTGTAACATATTGAGGGTTTCTTGCGAAGATATTGCAATCAAACTTCTTGTTTAAATTTTGGCTAGACCAGAAGTAGATTGGTTCCATCACTTTTCTCCAAGTTGCATCACTAACTAGGGAGACATGCTAAATTCCTCATGCTTGAAACCAATGGAAGACTTGTTCATTTTACTCAACTCTCAAATGTAAAGAAAGATCATGATGAACCTATGCAGGAGTTCATAGCATAATTCAACTGACTTGTCGGAAAACTTAGTATCCTTTAAGGTCTTCTACAAAATTCACATGAGCTACTTCATCAACGATCTTCCTTCAAAAATTGTTTTCTTTCTCAACACTAATGAAGTAGATAAGTTAGAAGAGGCGCAAACAAGAGCAATTCAGCTCAAATATGAAATGATCACTACAAGAGAAATAAAGAAGGATACCATTAGGGCCATGGTTCCAAGTCTTGTTGAGCCTATGTTACAAAAAGTGGTGACTAATATCACCATCATGAAAAAATAGTTTCAGCAGAAAGTTTTAGCTCAATAGTTTCAAGGGCAGCATCAAAGGGATAACACAATAATTATTGCTCTTTCCACAAATCAAAATGCTTAAAATTTTCCAAACATGTATTGCATGATGTAGCTCTTCGCAGCTCCTAGATCAAATTATCAAAGATTTGTGGGTAACCTTCAACATCTTCAAGATAAGACCAAATTCAATATATTCAAGATAGACCAGTTTGTGCCAGAAAAGTAAATACATTCAATGATTATGTATGTTTCTAGAGTCAAGAAATTGTAAAAGAGCAAGGATTGTATGAAGAGAAAATGCACAAGGAACATCCATTGGAGAAGCCACCAATCATGACTTCTTTTCAAGAGAGTGAATATCATTTGTTTTCTGATGAGGATAAAATCTCTAAAGAATGCATAGAACATGATGAAGATCTAGGTATTTTCAGCAGTATTACAAGACTCACCTGGACTTGTCCAAACTCGACAAGTCTTGGGCCGAGCCAGGATAAACGAGTCCTGAGGACTTGAGACTCAAATCTAAGGTGAGTCTACAAGACTTGCCAAACCCGACAAATCTCGCTGGCAAGACTTGACCACGATAGCTGGGTGGAAAAACAAAAAAACACACTTAAACTCGGAAAAAAAAAACTCATAAAGTTATCTCCTCCACCCTAAGAAGCCATTCATTTTGTTTTCAAGCACAAGGAGAGGAAAACTACCTTTTGAGCAAAAACTATATGTCATTGGAGAGAAAACCAGCAAATTGATAACTTAATATTGAAAGTGAATTGTGAAACTCAATGTTACAAAATAGAATTGATTTTTTTTCTCATTTTAGATACATGGTGAGAGATGTTTGTGCTAAGGTGTCCAATCTTTAGAGGATTGCAGTTCGTGTCTTGAGCTAGCCATGTAGTGCTTCAGGATGTGAGAGCAATTGGAGCATGTTTGAGCACATACACTCCAAAAAGCACAATAGGCTATGTTCCACAACGTTTTGGGGACGGAGATGGGGGGACGATAAGGGACGGCAATATACAAATATATATATATATGAATTTTTCAAAATTTATTAATATATTATAGAGAGAGGGGGAAAGAGAGAGATATGTCCATAACTGATAACAACAATATCAATATGTAAATAACTCATGAGAGCAGTAGTATAACAACATAATAAATGTCAATAAAGCATTATAACAGCAATCTCAAACATCAATAAAACCATGGTCTATCAATATCCAAATGTCTCAAACATGTATCCAAAAGTCTTAAAGTTCAAATATGAAAATACTAAATACAATAATCTATGAAATTAAGCCTCATTCAGGCTATGAATATCCAAAGACACAAAACTATCTGAGTCACTACCATCCTTTGGCAAAAGTGGATCTTCCAATGGTAGCCCAACCAGTCCTAGTTGCACCTCCTGCTCATCAATCTGCCTAACATCCTCAGGATCAACATCCCATCATGTTGCTAGAGTCTGTCGATACTCAGTAGTCTGTTGGTCCTGAAGTCTCAAGGCACTATAAATTGCAACTAATTTCTTGGCTCGTTTTGAAGTAAGCCTGTTTCTCTTAATGGAGTGGATGAAGCCATTGTTTACTTCACTGGGTGTAATTCAATGTACTACAAAAGTAAACTAGAGTATACATAGGACATAGAACAAAACTACATATTCGAGAACACAAGATGCTTGAAATATGGAATGCTTCTATTCATTTGCAGTAAATACCAACACGTACAATAATATGGATGTCACAATATCATCAATCCTAACATATCTTCCCGACTACAAGGACTCAACACATATAACGCTTGACAGTGGTTGAGCAACCAACCATCATGACGTTTCATAACAACCCTTGACCACTAATCGGGACTTAATTACATGACATTTATTACATTAATTTTCATACTACAACTATAGTTTTATTTAAATATAATTAACTGCGGCCGACTATGACCGACTATGACCAACAACCAACTATGCCCAACTACATCATCCCCCCCACAAAAGTAGTCGTCTTCCAAATGACGAAAAAACAAAACCGGGGGTACCTCTCGGCCAATGTCTCTTCAAGTGTGCTTGGCGTCCAACTGCTCTTGTGACTTCTGAATGTAGTCCACCAACCCTTACCTGGTAGGCTTGGGCGTCTCTACTCCTGGCCACCCATGCGAGATAAAACACTAAAGGAATTCACCTTTGCATTCTGACTGGATAGTTGCGCTCCTCCTGGTTGGCTGCTCTGGTTGTACTAGGATTTGATAATTCAATTGAATCTCAAGGGGGTTTAGGGGCAACGCCCCTTGCGGGGGTTTGGGGGTAGCGCCCCTAGCAGGGTCGAGGAGCAGCGCCCCTCGCGGGGTCCGGGGGTAGTGCCCCTAGCGCGCTCCCTGGGGTCGAGGGGCAGCGCCCTCGTTGCCAGGACCAATTTAAGACTTCTAAAACCACATCGAACTGCATCACATATATCATTTTCATGAATTTTCAAGAGACACCAACCAATGCTGATAGAGCCAAAAATTAGAGATTTTGCATTGTTTAACTAACAGGTGATGTTCTCTGTCGTATTCTCTATGAGGCTCTCTCGTACGTGTTGTGACCTTTTCACACATCACCCCATTCAAAATGGTGACCCCTTATTTTTGTTCCATTCTGGTCTTTTGGCTTTGGTTTTGCATCTCCCTCTCTCTGTTCCTTCTATCTTTTCGGGGATGTTCCTATCTTTGGACCTAAGTTGAAATCTTGGCTAAGTCTGTGAAATTAAGGTTTTCATTCTTCAAGCTGGTTTGAGGTTAAACTGGTTGGCAAATTGAAATCTGAGCTTGGCTTTGCAATCTGGAGGCTTCAAGCAAGTTCCCATTAAAATTTCACTGAATTTTGACAACTTACTATTTTTAGTAAGTACTTAATTTGGGATCTTTTCCTCAGGATTTTGGAATTCTAACTGCTTCACCACATTTAGAACACTTCAAAGTGCTTGCACGCAAAATTTGAGCAAATTCTGACAACTTTCTACTTTTAGCAATTCTGGCTTCGGAAGCAGTTTTTAAGGTGTGCATGTATGATTTTTCAATGCATGTCAGGATAGTCTTTTTGGGTTTTTCGAGAGCTTTGCGTTGATATAACATGCAAGTCAAAATGATACTTACTATTTTTAGCAGGTGCTCGCATGTAGACCAGTTTTTTGGGTTTTTTTTGATTTATTGAGATCTCTCGAGCAATGTGACATGCAACCAAGTCCGACAATCAGTTGATCACTTTTTCAGGCACTTACTATTTTTAGCAGATTCACTCCAGCAGTCCCAGATCTTCAGTTTCAGGAGCAAAGCAATTCAGAACAGAAACGGAGTTGAATGGAGGTCAATAGAGGCACATGTCGATGAAATTAGGGTTTCCAACTTTGATGCCTAAAATGAGGGGTAAAACTCGAAAAAATGAAAAAACTGATGCATCCCACTGAGATCAGCATCTTTCAAGGAGTCCACTGGTAAAATTTGAGCATAATCTGCATACTTACTATTTATAGTAAGTCACTTCCAGAACAGGGCTAAAAATAGCAGGCGCATGCAAAAGGCAAGTATGAAAATGGCAGTTAACTCATGAGGGTCATGTTGGGAAAATTTCAAGTCAAGAGGAGTTACAGAAGTTCGAAAATCAAGAAATTACCAAAAATAGAAAATGAGGGCAAGCAAGTTGAAAAAAAGTTAATTGTTCAGATACGCCAAGGTGGGAGACAAGAAAGCACAAATTTTCTAAGGCATGAGTTTTCAGAGCTCTGGAGTGGAAATGCGCCCAAGTTAGAAGCAAGTTGGTGAGAAATTTCCTAAGGCACAAAATTGCCTGACCCCCCCTTCATATGCGCCCTAGAAGAGGAGGGAGCTTGAAAAGTGTCTAAGGCACGGAAGATGAAATTGTAGCACACCCCCTTGAATGCGCCCTTAACTTGAAGCACCACCTATAAAATGCGCCCAAGGAAGAAAATGTGTGGGATAGAAAAAAGCTTCTAAGTCAAAAATGGAAGCTTGACCCCCCTAAATGCGCCCAAGTTGAGAAGAGGTGCAAGGAATTTTTTAAGGAAAAGATGACATGTGAAGCAAACCCCCCTAAATGCGCCCATCTTGTTTAGGAGGCATAGGAATTTTCCGAGGATGCGCCTGAGGTATGGAAAAGCTTAAAAGTTTCCAAGTCACAAAAAGTTGCTTGAGACCCTCTTAAATGCGCCCATCATGAGCAAGGATGCATGAAAATTTTCTAAGGCACAAAATAAAAGGAGACCCCCTCAAAGGCGCCCATGGCACAAAGAGGACAAGAAGTTGGAAAATTTTCTAAGGAAACATGAATGACACCTCCCTAAGTGCGCCCACAAGGTAGCTAGAGGGTGAAAATATTCCAAGGCGTTGAAAATGGAAGCTTGACCCTCTAAATGCGCCCTCAAGAGAGATAGAAGACTTAAGAATTTTCTAAGTCAAGAAAATAAAAGCATACCCATCAAAATGCGCCCAAGTTGAGAGGAGGGCAAGATGAAAGAAATATCTAAGGCATGACAAACTAAAAGCTCACCCCACCTCAACTACGCCCTAAAGGAGATAAAGGACATGAGTATTTTCTAAGGCATAGAAATGAAATGCCAAGGGGCCTAAATGTGCCCTATGGGAATGTGAAAGTTACAAGAGAGAAATGCGCCCTAAGGGAATAAGGTAAGCAAATGTTTTCTAAGGCGTTAAAAGCAAAATGACACCTCCTAAATGCGCCCTCAAGATAGATGAAATTTCTTGAAGCAAAATAGAAGAAGACCCTCCTAAATGCGCCCATCATGGAGTAGGGAGTACACAAAATTTTCTAAGGCATGGAAGATGAAAGCATAAGGATCCAGGTGCGCCCAAGGCAAGATGAGGAGTTGGATGGAAAATTTATTCTAAGGCATGAAAATAAAATTACAACCCCTCAAATGCGCCCTAGGATGCTCAAGTGAAAATTGTCTAAGGGGTGAAACAAAAGCACACAAGGTGATATGCGCCCAAAGAGGAGGATGAAAGAAGAGATTTATAAGGAAGAAAAATGGGAGAGCACCCCTCTAAATGCGCCCTCAAGGGAGAATATGAAGGCACGAAAAGATTCTAAGTTATAAAATAAAAGTTGACCCCTCCAAATGCGCCAAGGATGAGGAAGTGATGTTGAAATACTCTAAGGCGTTGAGAATCAAAGAGAAACCTCCCAAATGCGCCCAAGGTGGCAAAGTGTTTGAAAAGTTTCTAAGGCATCGGAGCAAGATGCAAAGGGGTCAAATGCGCTCTTGATGGAGTAGGAAATGTAAAAAATTGTCTAAGGCAATGAAAATGAAAGCTCAAGCCTTCAAATGCGCCCCAAGGAGAAGTGAAATAAAGATTGAAAATTTTGCCTAGGACACGAAGTGAGATGCCAAGGTGACATGCGCCCAAGGGGGTAAATGTGTTAAGAAATTTCCTAAGGCACGAAATTCAAAATCCAAGCCCCCTCAAATGTGCCCATGATGAAAAGTTATGAGGGAGGCAAAGTTTGCTAGAGAAAAATGATAAAACTCTATCGGACTCAGAGATCAATCAGACCTTGGAAATCAAAACATGGAAATTAGGTAAGTGAAGTGAATTTATATTATGTGTTTTGATGCTCTTCTTTTGTTTGTTTTGCAGGGTGAACACCGAGACCAAAACATGATGACTTGGGGTGAGGGAGCAAGTACTCCGGGACAACATTACAATCTTAGAAGGAGAAAGTTACATGTTCGAAACTCCTCCATGATGTCTCATTTGCGCCCAAACCATGAAGAGAGATGTTGGAAGAAACGGCTAAGTGTTGGAATTTCTCCACAAAGACCTAATATGCATACTTCGCACAACCCAAGATGCAATGGCAGCAAGGAGGAAAATCATCATCAAACAGGAGAAAGAGGTCGCAGTCTTGGAGTTTTAGATTGAAAACATGCCTGCCATATCAGTTCAAGAAGTAGAAGCTATGATGATCAGATTGATCGAGTTTGCAGTCAAAGAGAAGGACAATGGAGGGTGTTTCTGGATGTTAATCTTCTAGAAGATAGTAGGCATTAAATGCTCATAGTGGTCAAAGGGAGAGAGTGGGCATTTTGTGCTCATTTATTACCCCACTCCTCCACTTTCTGGCAGTTTTTAGGGCAGAATCCTAACTAGGGCTTAAGTGGCTCAATCTGAGCCCTTCATTGTAATTGAATCTAAGTCGTCCATTGGATTTGGCCGTCTATAAAAGGGGCATCCCCCCTCATTTGTATCATATAGAATCATTAGAAGATAGGAGTAAAGAGAGACAGATAGCATAGATTGATAGCATAGCTTAGATTGAAGAAGAAGGAAAGTTTTCAAATTGAATGTTTTGTAAGAGATTGTTGTGAACACTCCTATAATAAAAAGAGTTATCATTGCTTGTGGTTTCATCTTTTGTTGTGGGTAGCTAGCAAGATTTCTTCGTCCTTCCAATTCGCGTAGAATTTTAAAGTAGAGCTTAGAGTTAAATAGATTTTATTTCATGCACGTAGATAGTTGTGGAATGTGGTGGTCAAATTGAGCAAGCTTCATTAGTCCATACCACTAGCAGCTCACTGATGGTGGGTTCGCCTTGCGTGGTCAACTGGAATATTATGTACTTAACTCCGATTATGACTTATATGTTGGTATGCGTCGTTGTGATGGTATCTTCATATTAAGCTGTGATCTAAACACCCCAAGTTACTCCTTTGAAGATTGCACCGGTTCTGTGGAAGTTGTCCAAGGTGAGGCAAAGTAGAGCTTGGTTTGAGTTTGCAAGAATTGATCTCCGCGTCTCGCGCTTAGAGTAGATAGTAGCATTTCTAATCCCTGCATCCATTTAAATTCAGCATTTTCTGGTTAGTCTAGGAAATTCGAGCTTCATTGATAAATCCTCTGAGTCTTGAAAGTCCTTTCCGAGTAAGCAATCACGTAAGTCCCCTTGAAATACCAGCAAATCACATCGAGCCAACCGAGTCTACGTCCACTGCATGAAGGAACCTTGGAGTTGAATGCATGATCTTTCGCAATCTTAGCATGCAGGATATTTTGATCAAGAGAGGATAGAGTGACCATTGGAATCTTTTTTCTGTGTTGGTGCGGTCATAAAACACCCGTCAACAGTACGCCAATTCTGAGCTCTTCGATTCCCTGCACGATACTTCCAATCGCCCGTAACCTTCGTATTGTGTAAGCAAGTCTCATTCGTACGGGCCATATATTGCAATTTCAATGTACGAACTTGGTATGTTTCTCCCTACGTACAGCAATGATCTTAATTGATCGTACAACACCACCTTTTTCTCTTATTCGTACAGCCTTCTTCAGCTTACCTCATACGGATTGTTTCTGTGTACCTCGTACGGCATTCACCTTTAGGTTTTCTCGTGTAGCATGGGTCCTTTTATTCCGTACGGTCTTTGGTGCAAGTCGTACAACTTTTAATTGTCCAGGTTGTACGGCTTTCTTTTGTTTGATGCATACGGACTTCTTACCCTTCTCCAAACATACGGTCTTCTCAATGCATACGGACTCTTTCTTTTTAAGGCATACAGACTCTTGCTCTTTACCACATACGGGCTCTTTTTGCTTCCCCACTCGTCTCCCAAACGGTGAATGGTCTAGACGTCTTCGTATAGTTCTTTCTGAGTGCTCAAGAGGAGGTCGTATGGTGCCTTGTTGAGTGCTTCTCCTTTTCCGTACGATTTATTTCTCCCTTCGTACGGTGATAATGCTTTGCAAAAGGCCGTACGTCGTGCTTCCCTTATTTTGTCTATTCCTTTCTCGTACGCTGGAGGCTTTTGTTGAGACCTATTTCACACATCACCCCATTGCAAATGGGGACCCTCAGTGGTTCGCTCCGAGTTGCAATTTCATAAATTCTTTTGCTCTGTGAGTTTCATGTTAGAGTTTTGAGGTATCACCCGAGCTAAGTAGAGAATTTGAACCCGAAATTGTCCATAGACGCCATGAAAGTGCTCAAAAGGTTCGGAAGACGAGGATCGCCTATGCTTTGAGTCAATTCTGACACTTCCTATTTTTTAGGGATTTTTATTTTGCTTTTTTGCTTTTTTGATTTTTGGCACTTTTGTAAATTCTTTTGCTCCGTCAGTTTCATGTTAGAGTTTTGAGGTGTCACCCGAGCTAAGTAGAGAATTTGAGCCCGAAACTGTCCATAGATGCCATGGAAGTGCTCAAAAGGTCCGGAAGACAAGGATCGCATGTGCTTTGAGTTAATTCTGACACTTCCTATTTTTTAGAGATTTTTTTGCTTTTTGGCACTTTTGGACCATTCTGGACTTCCTATTTTTTAGGGATGCTTTTTGCTTTTTCTATTTTTGGAAAGTTTCTATTTCGGGGTCCCACTGGTCATGAAGTCAACATTTCCTCCAAAGAGAGAAAAAGCAACCAAAAATCAGTCCTTTAGAATGAGAAAAGCAAGTAAACATTGAAAATGATCAAAAAAGTAATGAAAAATCACGAAAAATCAAGACATATGGCGAAGGTTTGATGATCCAAATTCATGGCAATCAAGGATGAAAATAGTCTAAGTCTGAAGAAATTCGCCCAAAGAAACAATGGCAAGACCTTCTTGAAGTCCGCCATGGAGATGGCAAAGAGCATGGAAAGTCCGCTTGGAAGAGGAAATGATGAATGGCAAGGACAATGGAAAGTCCGCCCTTGCCTTGGAAAAATATCTTGGAAGTCCGCCATCCTTTGGAAAAATATCTGGAAAGTCCGCCCAAGCCAAATGGAGATGGAAAAAGCTATGTGAAGTCCGCCTGGAAGGAAAGAAGGTAATGGCAAGGCATCAAGGAAGTCCGCCAACCTTGGAAATGACATGGAAAAGAAAGTTTGAAGTCCGCCCACTTGAAGAAGGAGATTGTCTAGACAACTTTGAAGTCCGCCCCCCTCCCCCCCCAGCATGATAAAATTTTCTAAGACATGACGAAAAGGCAACATGGAAAGAAGGTCTCCAAGTCCGCCTAGCCTAGAAAGAGAAAGAGAAAGAGAAATTTGGCTAAGTATGGAGCAACGTCTAAGCCCAAGCCAAGTCCGCCCTTAGAATGATGGAAAACGTCTGGCCAAGTTTGAAGTCCGCCCCAGCAAGGAGAATGGCGAGAAAATTTCAAAGTCCGCGTGGCTAAATGAAACGAATGAAATGACTTAGAAAATAAATATTTAGCCATGGGTTGAATAATTTAAACGGGTTGGAAAAGAATTAAAAGGTTGGAATTTTAATACTTTGGACATTTTATTATTTATTTTCCAACACTTAGGAAAATTTATTTGAAATGTTCAATGCCAAAGGGAAATATGGAAAAAACATCTCGAAGTCCAAAGAAAAGATGGCGAAACCACTAGAAAGTCCGACTTTGGCAGGAAATAAATGAAATTTGCCATAGTTAATTGATTTTGAAGAGTTAAAAAATTAAAAGGTTGGAAAATCGAAAAATCTACACATAAAATCTTTAATTATTTTCCAAGACTTATCTCCAGCACTTAGAAGATTTCGTACTCCAAGAAGAAAATCGGGAAGATTGGAGGAAATTAGAAACTTGCCTTGGCGAACGAGAAGAAAACAAGTCTAAGTTCGATGAACTCAAGAGAAAAGATGAAATTGCTAAATAAATTGAACTTCTCAACCTTGTAATGAGTTTTAGCAAGTCATTTTCAACTCACAAGTTCGATTGAAAGGAGAATTAAGCTCTCTCCAAATCATGAGAGATAGATTTTTTTTCGAGAAATAGAAATTTTTTTGGGGAGATAGAATATTGGAGATTTTCTCAAGGCAAAGAGTGAAATTTTGAGTTGAAGATCGAAGTTTTTCAAAGGAATAGCTTGCTTTTTCGGTGATAAAGACAGATTTTTCAAAGTTGGAAGCTGAATCGCCATCCAAAGAGTATAATTCCAGATTTTACAGTTTGATGGAATTCTTTATTGTTTTCTTTTGTCTTTATTTATCCTCGCAAAATTTACTAAGTGTTTTTATTTTTTTAGCTTGCTTTTTCGCATAAATTTATCTTTTCAGCAAGTTGAAAATAAAAACTTTCGAATAAAGGCTCGAAAAACCAGATTTAAAAGTCTCGGCACTAATGTTAATTCTTTTATATTTATTGCAGATTGATGACCATCCCGGGAGAGTCTTCAAAAAAAGCACAGATGAAGTTCGCAAGCAAAGGAGTTCAACCAAAATCAAAAATTAACTCCAAGTGGAAGAACGTCACGGACACAAACCTTGGACATGTGGACCTCGAGGAATTCAGGAAGAGAATGTATGGAAAAGATGGACTCCTACCAACATCCATTTCTCGAAGAATGATGCGTAATGGTATCTCGCAAGCAGCTGGATTTCCTCCGGTTGTACAGTGTGCTGAACTGATAGTGGAATGCGCTAGACATTACAACCCGCAAGAAAAAAAATCATTGCGCTTGATGGAAGAATTTTAGCACACCTCGGAGAGGTGGCTATCCAAGAAGCATTCGGCATTCCCAGCAACCACCGAACCTCGTATAAAACTCAGGAAGATGCAAGGAAACTTTTTGAAGACCAGATGGAGCAGTGTTTAACCAATCTCAACAAGACATGGTTGGAGAAGCCAAGGCCTACTATAAAGAAGATACCCAAGAAATTACGTCGGACGAACTTCAAAGAAGATTATGGCGATATTATTCTGCTACTGAATAGGATAGTGGGCAACCCTCAAGGTGCACTATTCGAGACATGGATGTACTTTTTCATCGACGAGATCACCATCGACGTTAGAATGTTCAACTGGTGGAGGATGATAAGTGACAACATCCATGAGCAGCTGATAAATTTGGAGAAGACTAAATCATTTTATATGAGTTTTTATGTTATCTATCTACTGGCAAGGATCTACAGATATCCGGTATTGATCTGCCGAGGTGTTGTAGGCAACAGAGAGAACAAGTTCAAGGCATATGACTACTACCCCCAGTTGCAGTTGGCTGAGAAATCTCACTTTAGAAGAGCACATGATGCATTCCTAATGTACATTACAAGGATATTGCAAGGAGGGACGCATCAGAGGTTGACCCATGAGGCTAAGAGCCTTATAAGCAAATACATATCCTGGTATATCCAGTTTTCGAGATTCACTTACATCAGAATTCAGGGATTCACCGGATGCCCGTTCAAGCTCCCAATTTATCCCACCAACAAGATGATTTTGCTTGAGGTTCTTAGGCAACTAGAAACGTATCAAAACTTCCAGAGAGCAAAAAGTAAAGTAGCCATCACTTTCCCATTCTTTATCGGGAAAATGGAGGAATCTTGCCCATTGACACAAGCAGCTGAAGGTGCCAGGTTAGAAATGCAATGGTATCCATTCACGTCATATCAGTCCAGAGCTGATTTTGACCCCCACCTTCACATCGGGGTTGTGAATGGAAGGAAATACAAACACAAGGTAGACCTAGAACACTACTGGGCCAATGCTCTAGATGAATTTGACATTAGAAAAAGACTATGGTCCAAAGTGTCGGTTAGCTTAATCAGGACAACTGAGCTCTTCCAAGTGCCAGATCAACTTGAAGATGATGGCGAGTATATTCAGCCAGGTTTTGATGAGTCGGCCTCTTCCTCCCGTACGGTGGTCAGAACTAGAACTTGCAGACTTGTCTGTCTTGATGAGGCTAGTCGTCAAGTATTTGCAATGGTGGGCAAACCAGCAGATCAAAGAGCTACGGCGAAAGGGTGCACCTTTGACTTACAATTTGATGGGCTAAGCAGAATCTTACTCTTCAAATGCTGGTGCGTCCCAAGGTGATGAGCCAATCAAGAGCACCAATCCCAGGAAAAGGAAGGAGGCAAAAGGAAAGCAGATTGTAGATGAAGAACCTACTCAAAAGAGGCAAAGACCAAAACCTCCTCATTCTGTCGTGTCCGCGAACATGAACAAGATATTAGATATTGATGAATCATTGGGAGATATAAGGATTCCTTCTCCCATTCCTGTCCAGTGAGAGGATGATGAACCCCCCATCTCCCACAGGCACAAAAATACTAGAGTCTGATAATGAAATTGATATTCTGGAAAGCGAATTCCAAGAAGGAATGATTTCCGCCATCAAAGGAATTTAAGAGATTCCAAGTGCACAGGATATTCAAAAAGAAGAAGACACCGAGCAGCCTACTATCCTTGATTGGGTAAAGGAGAGATTGAAAATAAAAGAACAAGAAGAAATCCCAAAGGAAGACGACATGGCCGATTTCTTGGCCAGATTGGAAGCAATTAATGTAAAGAAGCCTGCCAGAGTGTTCTCCACCATTCAAAGAGACGAAGCCGACCAGCGTACAATACAAATTGTTGTACCGACAGTTGAGAAGTCAAGGGAGGATATTACTCCTCAAGAATACGCCATCACCACTGTCGATTTGGGTCCAACCACAAAGGGTCAGGAAGTGGAAGACTTGGATAATTCGGTTAATTCTATCGAAGTGAGGCTAGAAAAGGAGGCAGCAAAGAAAAAGGAATACAAAAGGGAGGTTGAGCGCCTAAAAGACTATATTCAACATTTAACCAAGCCTCTTGATCAAGCCAACTCGGCAGCTCCCCCATTGTTGAACTCTTCCCAGGAGACTTTCGAAGAAGAGAAGACCACAACCAAAGAAACTAAAGAATGGATAATTGGAAAAAGTGAAGAAGTGGCTGTGTTTGTAGAGAAGCTGGTATTGGCATATGGGCAAACTTCCTCTTTACTTTCAAGGATTGCAGCTTTGGCGGAAGCGTGGGATAGCATTCAGGACATCCAGGATAGAATCATTCCATGTCTCAAAGTGCTGAAAGGAGTTCTGAAGCAGGAACTAGTCGATGGAAAGGTGATTGCAGTAGGCGCAGCATATGATTTCAATAGCCGGTACTTGGTGTTGATTGCACAGAATGAAGTCCTGGAGAAGGTGAAGACGGATACCATCAGAGTTGAGGAGCGAACGAAGGAAATCTGGAACAGGATCTTACTTGTGGCTGCAGATGCGTTTGAGAAAGACATTGTTCGAGCAAATGACATGCAACTTGAAAACTTGAAGCGCAGAGTGCAAGAGATTTTCTTCGCCACCACTGGGCCAATCCTTAAGCAAAATTTGAATAAGGCAGCCGACTTTGTGACCATGAAACATACCTTCTGGCGACAGGAATCAGAGTGGGAAATTGCTTTTGCCGAATGTGCAGATGATTTGGACCTACTAGAATACAAGGTCAATATATGCTGCCACTTGTCACAATCGAGAAGGTCAGCACAATAGTTTCCAGATTTATCTAGTACAATGCCACTCGGGAGGATAAGGATGCGCCCCCTCAAATATAGCTCCTCACACCACTTCACTCACTGATCACTGATTGTATTCCGAGTAACCCTAGTTAGGGTTATTTTGTTTTAATCTCTATAGTTGATCTTGGATCAATCTTGGCCGTTTATTTCAATTCCAAAACTCTATATAAAATCTCGTTTTTTCATTTCATTGTATGGGAGAGAAACTTATGAAATTGTTGCTTATAACTACTTTGAGAATAAAAGTTCATATTGCATGAGTTGCTTTGAATCCTTCTATTGTCAAGTGGTTGCATGGTTACATATTTCTTTTCTTCCACCTAGAGTAGATTAAAGTAGTATTTGATTCAAATGCATGTTAGATGAATGATAGATTGATAGTATAGATTTGGTGAAACTTCTGCTCATACTTCCTTTGGATGGGTGATTTTCGTTCAATGCGTAAAGTTAGACTGAGCTCATAATGTGGATGCTTCAATGCTTACTTTGAATAATATTGTTCTCTTGATGTTATCATTCATAGCACAAAAATCTTAAGCATAAATCCTAGAAGATTGCACTTGCTTTGTGTAGCTGTCATAACCGTGGCGAAACAAAGTATTGTTCTTGGTTTCACTTAATCCTTACCGTCTCTTGATTTCTTAGGAATAGTATAGGACTTCTATATCCTTATCTTTTTTTTCTTCTTTTGTAGAATCTCAAAATTGAAAATCCCAAAATATAAAGCATTCAATGTCAAATCTACCTAAGTCCTCACTCACGAATAATTTGTCAAACATAGGTCCCTTTTTGTTATCAGCAAATCACAACGCCCATTGAGCTTATCCACACGTCAAGACCTGACTGAAGAAACATTGGAATTGTTGTATGACCTTTCTTGCAATCTTAGCATTTGTGGTAGTTTTTCAAGAAAGGATAGAGCGTCTTTGGACTCTTTATTCTAAACGTGCCCGGTGTGTCACAACATGCACATCAACAACTCTCGTTGGTCCGTACGGTGACTTTGGCTTAAGTTTTATTTTTAACTTCTTGAACTTTAATTTAAAACTTCGCCTCCCTTTTTCTCGTCTATTTCTCCCCCTTCCACTTTTGCTATCTCCGACAATTTTGGTTTTCCTTGTTTTTATTTTAAATGCCTTCCTAATACTTTTGCCTTTCTTAATCTTCTATTTTTCTTCTTTTGCCTTCTTTCTCTCTCCTCATTTTTAAACTTTTTAATTCCTCGATATTTTTTCCCTTTTACTTCATTTCTTCATTCAATTCCTCCATCTTAATTTTTTCATTTTTGGGCACCTCCAATGTAATTTTGTCGTTTTTAACTCTTCTCCTTTTTTTTCATTTTTTCTAACTTCCAACTTTTCTTTTCTTTTTTCCATTTTTTCTTTATTTTTTCCATTTTTGAATTTTTTACTTTCTTCTTTTCATTTTTTCAACTTTCCTCCTTTTTTCTATTTTCTAACTCTTCTACTTTCATTTTTTCAATTTTCAACTCTTCCTTATTCATTTTTCTCCTTTTATAATTTTCATCTTCATTTTCTCTCTCCTCCCCTTCTCTTTTTTCTGACTTTCTGTCACAACCTCGCACTTTGTCACATTCCAGTTTGTCGACTGGTGTATCATCCAGTTTTGATACTCTCTCTTTGTACTCTTCGTACTCGGTTGGAAGTGTCTGATTGGACATTCTCTTCTCCTCTCCTTCCTAGATTTTTCTGATCTGTAGCATGTTACACTCTCGATGGAACACCTCATAATCCTCCATTTTCCAGTAAAATAGCCGGTTCAGTGAGCTTGTCTTGTCCTCCGAGCAATTCTCGAGTTCAAGTACACCATCGACGGGTTCCATCGCCTACCTTTCTTCGTCGACATCAAACTCCCCTTCGTCCGATTTTGATCCAGAGGAAGCCAATTCTTCGCTCATAGCCTAGTTCTTCAAGTCAATGACATACTTTCGCCCACTACTCTCGATCGAGAGTGTGTTCCTCTTCCAATTATGATTTTCCTTGGCGGCTATCAGCCATCCTCTCCCAAGTAGTGCATCGTACGCTTTCCTCTATAATGGGATGACAACAAAATTTAACAAAAATGGTTGTGTCCCGATCGTCACCTTCTGCGCCATCAACATTCCCAACAACTTGATACCATGTTGATTAGCGCCAACCAGTTGGAATGTTGGCGGCCAAAGTGTAGGCTTCCCAAGGCTCTTCCATGTGTCTTCGGGTAGTACGTTGACTCTCGATCCTCCGTCGACGATAGTATTTGTCAAGATATTCCCTCTGATTTCCATCTGCACAACCACTAGCATCTTCTCGATGTTCGTCGTGAGTAGTACAAGGTCAACGATTTGTTCACCATATGGTGGCGGTTCTGGTACCAATTCTTGCCTTCAGTCCTCCGATCGCGATTGCTTGCCATCCCCAAGGACGTTTGTCATTGCTAGTCCCAACTGCGGCAGAGTCTGGAGAAGGTCAATTAATTTGATCGGTACAGTGGTCTGCAGTACCTATCGTACGATGTTGGTTTCCGCCTCCAACCGCCAAGAGGTTCCTAGCTTCTCCAGAGGTACTTTGTTTTCCTTTGCCATCGCCAGTTGCACATCGGCTTTTGCTTCCTTCATCCTTTGTTTCTCTGTATGTGGATCTGGGTACGTGGCCTTTTTCGCTTGTGCCCCTGTGATCGCCAGTACCTCTTCTTCTTCTACTTCCAACATATGGATACCCTTCTACTTAGAGCATACATTATCTTCATAGTCGCCTGGTCCACACCACTTACACAATCTTCCTCTCGAACCTTGACCGTTCTGGCAGTCCTTGGCGAAGTGGCCCCATTCGTTGCACTTCCTGCATTGGATCATGGGCCTTCCTTTTGCTTCATACTGTATCATGTTTCTCGGACTTTTGTTGCTTCGGTAACCTCCAGGGGATGCATTGCTATTGTATTGGGGCTTTAGTGGTGTGTTTGGTGGTGTTGACGACTCTCCTTGAGTGAAGAGTACTTGTGTACCCCTTGCTCTCAAATTGTATGGGCATTCCTTGATGGAATGTCCCATAACTTGGCAAATATCGTATAACATCTTCTTTGGACAGTTCACTTTTGTGTGACCTTCCCCATTGCACTCTATACACCACAGTTCTCGTGCTTCCCTCATACTCTCTTTGTCGGCCTTCAATTCTTTCATCATTCGCATCATATCTTTCCTGAGTGCTTGTACGATCTTGGATTCACCGTCGTTGTCATCTGTACTCTCCTCGTTGTCTGTCTTCTTTTTCCCTCAAGAGGATGTTTTGTTTTCGCTTTCTATATCCATCGCCCAATTGCATGCTTCAGCGTACAACGACGGAGGTATGACTTTCATTTTTTCCTTAATGATGGGAGCAAGCCCTCAATGAACCATCTTTTCTTCAGCTCGTCGGCCGGCTGTGCCTCTAGTTTTCCCAACAAATCTTTCAATCTTCGGTTATAGGTACGCACACCCTCGTGCTTCCCTTACTTCGTGTTGTAAATTTCTGCTACAATCTCACTGTTATCCCTCAAGAGTTTGAACTCATTTTGGAATGCTTGCTTGAGTAATCTCCATGATGCCCTTTGTACTTGGTCCAATTCTGAATATCAATCAATGGCACTGTCTCTCAATTTTGTTGGAAATGCTTTCAACCAGTGATCTGGATCATCCTACCCATTGGCTATCCAAATTGTTTCGCATGTTTTACAATGCCTTACTAGATCTTCTGACCCATTCCCCGTAAACTTCGGTAGTTTTTGCCGCTTGCCTGGCGAAGTCACCATCTTGCCCCGATACCCTCGTGTATTGGACTTGACTGGAGTGGTTTTCTTGCTATGTTCGGATGCATCACTTGCACTCTCAGCCACATACGATTTTCTCCCACGTCTTCCATCAGTGTCCTCGACACCTTGAGTCTCCTGGGGTTCACTCCAGTACTCCCTCGGCCCTGGGGTCTTGAGCTTAAATCTTCCAATCCTTTGCCCTTCGTCGTCGTCCGATATGGACAACTCTCAAATGCGTTGGATGTTGCTATCAAGTTCTTCAGTTAATTCATTTTCATTTTCACTGATTTTGTAACTTTTTACGTACGGAGTGATGAAGGGTCCTCCCCTCCACAAAATTTTGATGTGCTCTACTCATGGATTGGTCTATTTCCTCAAGATTATCATTTGTTCTTTTTATACTTTGGTTTATTTCAATTAGATCTTCATTCAATTCTTTATCAACTTGCCTTAGTCTTCGTCGCTAGTTTTCTTTCTCCTATAGTTTGAGTGATCACCGAACCCTCTCCTCAGTTTCGTGCCCGATTGGTATTCGATTCTTGTCTTTGTTGGGTCGTACAGGCATTAAAAGTCGTTCAAGCAACCATTATTGGTTACCGGGAGTATGTCTTCGGCTACTGTCTCGTTCCTCCTCTTCCCGCTTAGTTCGTTCTTCGTACCGCTGCAATATTTTTTGCCTTTGACATTCCTGATCCTCCTCCGCTTGAAGGTCCTATAGGATGATGAAGTGGCGGGCCAACAATCTTGGTAGACGGTTGAGAAGGTGATCAACCTCGTCGTTCACTTCCAGTTTGTCCCAGATAACTGCCTCAAGGATCTCTCGCCTGAGGGCTTCCCTCCGTAGGTGATCTCTTAGTGATATATTCCACAGATTTACCAAATCGTGTGTCAACTCGTCCTCTCTTTCTTCATTAGTTTCCACGGGCTCCTCCGTAGGTCGACCCATTAGGCTGCCATCATAATGACGAGTGATTCCCTAGTCCGCTTAGGCAACGACGCCAAATGTTTACTTTACTGGGTGTAATTCAACATACTACAGAAGTAAACTCGAGTATACATAGAACATAGAACAAAACTACATATTCGAGAACACAAGATGCTTGAAATATGGAATGCTTCTATTCATTTGCAGTAATACCATGATGTACAATAATATGGATGTCAAAATATCATCAATCCTAACATATCTTTCCGAATACAAGGACTCAATACATATAACGCTCGGCGATGGTTGAGCAACCAACCGTTGTGACGTTTCATAACAACCCTTGACCACTAATCGAGACTTAATTACATGACATTTATTACATTAATTATCCATACTACAACTATAGTTTTATTTAAATATAATTAACTACGGCCGACTATGACCGACTACGATCGACAACTAACTATGCCTGACTACAGCCATAGGTGGAACAATTTCTCTCTGTAGCAGAGGAACTAGCAATTTGTGAGAGAAAATGAATGGCAAGTTGTTTCAAATTCGATCTGTCCTTCCCATGAAATTTCCACCATCCAATGGGGTTGTTATGTGCAATGGTGGCCCTATCCGTCCTAGCCTCTGGTTTGCTAAATGTAGCACCTTGAAGATCAGCAAACTGAAGCCACTACTCTCTAAGAACGGTTGCGTGCTCATTGGTATACACTTTACGAAGGGTTGTTGTAAGCCCCTCTATCACCTCGTCATCCTCAAAAGGAAGCATTCGGCCAGGTCTAAGTACATACCTCTTTGAATTAAGAGCATAGGCATATGAAGAGGGGTATTCATTGTGTTCCACCTCTTTGTCACAATATGCCTAATATGGTCCTCATAAAATTGGAACTCAAGATCCTATTGATGAAAAGATTGCTTCATTCGGTCAAGCTTGCTATCAAAAGTCTCATATATCTCTCCCAAGCTAGAAGAATCTGCATCTGCATATTGGATTACCCCACAATTGGTGATATGAAAGAGTAAATATACCTACAAGCAACAAATTAAAAATTAAAACTTTTAAAATACGAAGTAATTTAAGTAAAACAAAGTGTAACAAACTCAAAAACAATTTATATTTTCAGATTTCTTACTTGATATTGGCCCACCAAGTGTCATTAAGTACTCTTTCTCTCACTGCCTTGCCTTCATTTGTCTTCAATAGAGCCCACTTTTTCCAATCTCCACAAACAACCATGGCTTGTAGAGCATCCTAGACCTCCAACATCCTCTGCAACAAAATGTAGTAGCTAGCATATCAAGTCTCAAATGGTTTGAGGAATTCTTTCTTTGAATAAGACTGGAATAGTGCAAGTGAAGTGTGATGGCTACATATACACATTTGTATTTCTCTAGCCTCTGCAACTATTGCCTTCACCCAATCTATTTTGCCAATGTCCTTCAAAGCATGTACACAACATTGAGTCCAAAAAATATGTTTGTAAGCACTCTCAATCATTAAATGAGTTAGCTTACAAACATGAGCTGAACTGCTCGAAGAAAGTATGAACCAATAGGGCATGTAACAATAACATTAATGATTGGCCTATGTCAAATATCAATCCACCCATCCATGACAATGGAACAATCAATCCTATCCATGTTTGCTTCATCTTCTCCATCATCATGGTAGCTTTTAAATATTGTTTGTCAAGGAGGGAGGTATGCAATCTCTATTCTCCAGGGGGCATAAGAGGGTCCAATTGTCAATATTTTTTCACCATAGTTTTGAAATAAGCCTAAGGTGACCTTGGCAAATGAAATGGAAGAGCATGTGCATAAAATAATTTGGTCACTGCATCATTAGCTTGCTCACATTTTTGTATATTCATTAACCCCATGACTAAAGTTTTCTCACTTGTTTTCCTCTTCCATCACAAATCTCTCTAACTGATACATTGGAAGAGACATGCAAATCAGCTAATCACTGTTTTTTATTTTGAATGGCAATGATTTGGTCATCACTTACTCCAGCCAACTTTGCAAATTCAAGCTGCTGCTCCAATGTTATTGCCTCACAAACTCTAACACCCTTTCCACTGTCACCCACTGGATGGCCTCTAATCCCTAGTATAGCTCCCATAGTAATGAGTTTGGCAAACATGACAAAGCCATTTCTTGCTGTCCCTTGAATTTTTCCTCTTGTTGGTGGTCACATCTATGCCAAACTGACGCAATGGTTTCTTGCAGTTGAAAGGGCCTTTTGTAAACCTTTGAAGAGAGGGTGTAGGGCATGCATAACAGTCTATTGAAGCTGGAGTTGGATTCTCAGAAATAGAAGGAGGGTTTATTGACATTGTGTTAACTTCATTTTCACTGTCACTACCCTCATGACTGTCACTACTCTCATGACTGTCACTACTGCTGTGGCTGCTCATTTTGTATGTTTTTTTTTTATGGTTGAAAACTTGTGAGTCTGAAACCAAATCAATGAAAATATTTTTCAATCTACAAACTCACTAGCAAGGTAAAAACTTAGAAAACTATAAAAAAAAATTGACATACCTTTGCTGTAGCTTCAAACTTGCAGCAGGGAGCTTGTTGCAGACTTGAAGCAAAGCAAAAATCAGCCCAATATCTCCTCAAATCAGTCCAATCTCTCCTCTCTATATCATGCCAATCTCTTCTCCAACAAGCAAACTCTCATAGCAAGGAGCACAAACTGAGAAAATGAAAGAGCACAATGGTGGGTGAGTTTATGTTTTCATTTTGTTTTATGTTCTTTTGGCATTTTAGGGTTCAAGTTAGGGTTGGACGTCATTGTGGGCCCCCCATGTCCCTAAACAACAAAAGAAAGAATTAAAAAAAATTAGGTTTTTTTAATTTTTTTTGGGTGTTGAAGCTTCCTAGTCGGCATGGGACGGCTAGCCGTCCTCAAGATGACGAGGGACGTCCCCGACGTCCTCCAGCCGTCCTAGGGACGGCTAGCCAGCCCCAAACGGACAAGGACGTTTCGGACCGTATCCTACTATTTAGCCTAGTTCAGGGACAGCAAGGGGACGTCCCCTTTGTGTCCCCCCATCTCGGGGATGGCTAGGAACGAGGATAGCCCCTTCTGGGACAGGGGACGCGTCCTTGTGTAACATAGGCAATAGGTTGTCAATGCAAAGGTTGAATGATCTAATGTATGTTCATTACAACCTTCACCTCCATCACAAATAGATCTTGGGTGTTGACTTGTCTCCTATTACTTTAGAGGAGGTTGATACACATTTAGAGTAGATCACTGAGGTTGACAATCCTGTCTTCAATGATGATGAATCGACATGGGTTGATCGAGTGGATTGAGAGGCAGAGGCAGTAGCCATGGCAAAGGAGTAAAAAGCACGAGAAGACCCCTTCGATGTTAGTGTGGATGTCACTAAGTTTGAGACATAGGCAGAAATCATGGTTGCATCATCATCTAGGACCTATCTTAGACGGCCATGTAGGAGGGCCAACCAATCGAGTGATACAGGCTCCTTTGAGCCATAGAGTCATAGACTTCTAGCTTTTGTTTTGATATTTGTTTGGATCTTTTGATGCCATGGATTTCATATTCCATGAGATTTGTATACATTTGACAATATTTATATATCTAAATGTGTTATTTGAGTTATTTCCTTCAACTAAAATTTGTGTGTATACTTATGTGATTAATGTATACTTGTGTATGTGATCAAAGTAGCTTCTATTTGATGAGATTATTGTGTCTTTAAGGTTTATTTATTAAAGGGTGCATTAAACCAGTTTTATATCCTTAAAAAACTCTAAATCTCTTGGGTTTTTCAATTTGCCAAGTCTGCCCGAGTCTAGGCACCAAGCCCGAGTCCGAGTCAAAAATCAACTTGCCAAGTCTAAGTCTTGTAACACTAATTTTCAGTGAGTAAGAAGAAATTAGTAGTGCTAGAGAGTATGATGATGAATCCAATAGCTTATTTTCTTCATTTGAAGAGTTGTTTGAAAATTCTAAACTAGATGTAATCAAAGATGACAGATATTTTTCTTTATATGGAGGATATAATTTTGAATTAAGCATTTTCCATAAACACTAATCATAAGGAATTTCAGAAGACATCTCATGCTAGAAATTCATGTGCACCCAAGGACATAAAGTTTTTCTTTTAAGTGAATTTAATGCATTCTATGGAGGGCATCCAAATTGGAGACATAAGGGAATTAAATAAAAGTAAATATTTTAATTTCAAGAAAGGACGTGGGAGTTACTAGAGAATGAATAAAAGTGTTTTGTATTCATTTTTCAATTTATGCTAGAGAAGTTTTGATACAGGGTATTGCTGATTGAACTTTGTTCATCTAAGAGCTTTGTGAGGACAAAAACTCTCATAGAGGACATCGACTACAGAGGTGGAAGATCCTTTCCCGATTGGTCGCAGGCGGTTTCACTTAGGAACTACACACAGGTTTGAATTGTTTGGATTTTTGGATTGTACATAAGGGTTTATGCAATTTTGTAAAGTTTGGATTGTACATAAGGGTTTATTCAATTTTGTAAAGTCTTGCCAAGCAAGACAAAATTATTGGAGATTGGTGTGTTGGTACCGGGAAATGGAGCTGCAGATATGCATTTGCTTTAGCTGGGCACAGGGTTTCCAGATGGGTATTTGATGCAGTTAAATCATTTTTTTAGAACGGAATGCTGTTGAATCCCTAGCTGGCCGAATTACATCACCTACAAGGCACATGAGTTATGGAATGGAGCAATTAAACCAGTAGTTCCCAGCCACAATAATTCATTTAAGCTAGGCATGACAAAACAAAGGGTGGCGTGAGTATTTAAGGCAGGTTGTGTTTACATTCAGTTAAGTGGGACATCTGAAACTGCTCCTTCATCGCATATAATAGTAGCTGGGCAAGTTATTGATTAATGTGGGATGTGAATGTTCCTAAGCATGCTCTTGGGGCATAATGCTGGGCGTGCTTCTCTATCCAAGCTTGTTGAATAGTATTTAGTGTTTCAGATTCTTGCTCATGGAGTTGACACCTTCTAAGGGTCACATTGTGGATGAATCCGATACTTACAGGAATGGGCGAATAAATCATATACTTGCCATGTAAAATTATAACTGCAGATCCCTTGTATTGCCGCCACTATACTGCTGAGCTTTGGCATAAACTTCATTAAGGGTATTGTGTTATAACTTTTTATTGGCACATATGGAGTTGTTACTTCCTTTGGAGATTGGCACGGATGGGAGACAGCAGTATTATACTGTGGAATAAATTCATAGCTGGAAAAAATCTGGTCAGATGTGGGTTTGGTTTGCTGCTGGGTCTGTTAGTGGAGTCTCTGGAAGGAACTTATTGCTATCTCTGTCCATTCTGATTTTCTGCCGTGCATTTTCCATGCTGGGTAAACATTAATGAAGGGATAGGTGTGGCTATGAAAAAAGAGGTTAGAATATTGTATTATGTTATCCCTGTGTATTGTGTTCAAAAAATAACTCAATGCAATGAATTGTATTGCAGTTATCATGCTCTTAATGTAGTTCAGTTGCTTTTCATTCCATGTACAAATGCTAAGTTTAATATAAGCATCATATGGGACTTCGCAAACTGTCAATAGATCCATTCAAAATCAGAAAACAACTTCTCTCATATGCATGCAAACTGTTTAGTAAATGCTCATTGAAGTATAGGTAGGAAATTGGTGAAAAAATTTAGTGGAGGTGTTGTTACAACATCTAACTCTATTGTCAAAATACCCATATTTTTCTTTATCTTACGGGGTTGCTGCAATAAGTTTTTTGGATTCAAAGAGTAGGTTTGATTAGAAGTCTTAGTTATAGGAGGTTGATATTATTTGTGATGTCAATTACAAATCATGGTTAGATGAAAAACGATTTCCCAAATATATTTCAATGTTAAAGGCACACATTAGATCAAACACCCATGAAAATGATATTGTACTAGATCTTGATAGTTTTCTACAAGTCCTTGAGAGCGAGCTTTTATGGGATTACTCATCCTTATCTTCAATAGATCTCATCTATGTTGGTGAAGAAGAAGTGGATATTTTTCGTCGAGATATCAAAGAAGAAGAATGGCTATCAAAGAAAATGGAATGCCATCAAAGAAACATATTCATGCTCTTACCAAGGTGATAGGAGACAAACAATAGGATTGGTAATGAAGAACCTAATTATTTTCTCTCTCCTAAAGACATTCATTGAAGCTAATTGCATTGATGAAACTAAAGAGTTTCAGATTGTCCAAGGACCAACACTATGGAATGATGGATGGCAAAGTGAGCTACTGGAAAATAATATTTTTCAGCAAATATACTTTGATAATGACTTAGTAGTTGAATATTTAACATCAATGGTCTCTTAGATTAAGACATGGATGGGTTGTGAAATGAAGGCTCAATCGATGAAGATGGTCAAGAAGTGTTACCACCACAACATTGCTCACTTTAAAGTTTTGACTAAGTTCAGTGTTGAGTATGCAAAAGGGATAGGTGATAAGGATCAAATCAGATATGTGAAGGTCACTTTTCCCGCATAAGTATTAAAGTTGCAAAATTTGGTCAAATACCTTGAATAAATTTAAAAACTATTGAATAATAATAAAAAAACTACCATTGGATCCAGATTAAAAATGCAGTGAAAAGATTCTTCCAGGGAATATATATTTGAATTTTACACAAGTCTAACTTTTGTTATAAAATTAGAAATGCTTTAAACATCAATGTGTGATTAGGTAAGGCATTGTCTCAAGGATAACATACCTTCATCACCCATATTTTTCTTGCCTGCACGACGATATTGATTCCAGATTTTAGATACACTTTGACTGAAATCTACATGTATTCTCCGGTCATCAATTAGCACATTATCCATCTAAGAAACAATAGAGTTATAAGTCAGCATACCACAAGCCAACTAAGATCAATTACTCCATCATAGTAATGCATAATGAGATAAAAAGGCCAATCATACATGCCATACATATTATCAGTCCTAATACTTTACTGATCAAGCTAGTAATATCATGGAACAAAAACAATGCCATCCAAACTTGGCCCAAGCACCAAAGGTGGTTTATGTTTGTCTATTATCGACTAAAACATCTGCTCCACAATGTTTCATACAAAAACAATTGATCTAGGCTAAAATAAATTGTGTCTAGATTTATTTTTGAAGGAAGAAGAGGCATCAACATCATGGGTTCATGTCATCAAGCTTCTCTTTGCAGATAAATGATACTGATATTAAGGATCATATGGTATTTGAAGGAATGCCTGAATTAGCAAGGTCACACGCATGACAGTAATGCCAAGAAACCCAAATGATAATTTTCTCTCACAAGCAAAGACCAACATGCTATTTTATCCTATACACCACTAAGCTATATGGTGATTAAATTCAGCTAGAGATGTGGTGATGAAAGAGGCTTCAACAAGGAATATTTATTAGATGCTTTACAAAGAAAATATAGGAACCAAAACCACAAAATTGAAATAATATCAAAATCATATTTGGGCTTCTTACAGCACCAATCATTTTATGTGAGTTTGCTGTATGCACAAGCAGAATATTAAAATATTGTTGGCGTTTAAATTCACACCTATGGAATGCGGTTTGGAAACGGACCGCTATGTGCAGTAAACTACTCTTCAAATTCGGAGGGGAAGCTCCCTTTTTTGCTGAGTTTGCTAAAAGAAAGTAAACTAACGCTAATTTGCCTATCTTTTTATTTCAGCTGGGAGAACACAAGATTATAGAATTCTTAATGTTGCAGTTGAGGTTTTCTCTTTAAAAAAAACTATCAACTACAACTAGCTTACGCTAATGACATTTCTAACTTCTCAGGTAAACGCAGAGCAAGAGAGTTAGAAATGAACAAAGTTTGATTCTTTGACACAGATACTTAGATAAAATTTCTTCCAACATACATTTATTGAATTTCAATGCAAGTTGAAATAGAGATCATACAAGCATAACACAATAGACAGAAATCTGAGACTTTATATTAGGGCAGCAAAGCAAGCACAAGACTTTATTTTCTCAAACTTCGGGCACAAGAGATTACACTTCTAGGACAGCAAGTTGTAGCAAAATACATGCAACATGCAATCAAACCAGATTAACACTTAACACCAGATATATGCACTGAACAAGGATTTGCAGCTAAAAGAGACATGCAAAATTGCTCTTAACACAAAGTGAACTAAAACTAAACAATAACAACTTGCACGCAAAATAGGCTCAGCAATTTGTTATCACAAGCACGGTTAAAGAAAAATGGGCAAGGCTGCCCTTATTTATAACTAAGCAGAGGAGTAGGGAACCCTAAAATCTTCTTGCTTTTACAAAGAATAATTGCCAACATGCAAGCTTTATTTCTAAAGCTAAAGAAGATAAACATCTACAACTAAAAAAGCATAGAAAATAGGAAATGCCAACTATTACATTTTTTTTCTTTTTCTTCTCAAAAGAGTGGATAAGAATTAAGACGAGAATAGAAAGAAAGCTAGGAAGAAAGCTTCTAGATGAAAGTTGCTTTTATATCTCAGTCACATCCGCTAAAAAGCGGGAAACTGTATCTCTGTCAGGTGCATCAATACTATCAATAGCGAAATTCCGCTTTTCTAAGATTTCTTTGCCATCTCCAATAGATCTCAGGAAATCTTCATTCTCCTTAGCTGCTTTCTCGAATCTTGCTGACATCATCGAAATTTGACTCATCCTTCTGACACTACCATCGCTGCCACGAACAACACTCTGAAACTATGTTTGGACTTCATCAAGCCCAACATAGAAACCATCATCATGACAATACCGCCAAGGGATCTCTGTGACAAACTCCCTTATGAATTCGAGAGCATCAAGAACCCTTTGTTTGTATGCAACAAACTTTTCAGAAATCCTCTCATAAGTTTTCATTTTGAAGAAGTGATGCTCTTTCCATGCAAGAATTTGTCTTTTGTGTTCTCTAGCAACTGTTGAGCCATAAGCCGTATCTAAATCTGCACTGATGATTTTGTGCATAGGCTTCACTTTTGCTATCAACTGCTCAAAACCTTGGATACCTTGGTGTCAATCATGGGCATTATATCTCAATTGAAATATCTATGCTAGAACTTCTATGCCCCTAGTGATGATTTCCTCAATCCATTCCCATGTCTATTTCCCACAAATTACCAACTGCCTCAACTGCTGTTGATCAGATGGTGTCTCTAAAACTTGGGGCAGCAACTATGTTGTTTGTGAAGTGCCATGAATGAGGTTTGAAATGTATAGCCGGAGTTGACAGTTTTCAGCCTTGAGGGCTGCCTTGTCTTCTCCATCTTTCAACACTCTTTCTTGAAGGTTTTCAGATACCATTTTGAACAAACTCATATCAGCATGCCTAGTGCTCTTGCCAAAATTGGCTTTGACCATTACAAAATCATCTACATCCACTTCATCCCTATTTCTATCTTCAGGAGGTGTAGCCATCTCCATGACCATCTCACCATCAAGATTTCTCTCAAAGTGTATCTGTCTCTATGCTTTCTTTTTAGGTGCTTCCTGATACACATCATCAAAATTCAGCTGATATGAAGGTCTTCTTCTTGTCCTTCCCAAGGAGCTCTCAAGCCAAGATGTGGTATCTCTACTAACATCCATGGGAGGTTTAGCTGCAATCTCTTCTTCTACCTCCTCGTCTTCCAAATCAATATGAATTGGTGAAGGCCTTGGAGATGGCAGCGGATCATGTGTCAAGGGCACATCTTTTGTTTCCTCTTGAGGTATGGGCTCATGTGGAGGGGCTTCTATTTCAACTGTTGGTTGCTCCTGTATGACTATACCCGAGAAGTCCAACCTCTTCTTTGCATTCTCCGTTGATCTACTACCCTTTGCAACCTCAAGAGACTGACCTTTTCCTTTCATCTTCGGCTGAGCTCTGGAAGAAGAGGGAAGTGATGGTTGTATTCTTGGCGACTCAACTACCAAAATGGATTCCTTCCTCTTGAGGACCAAGAAAGTCTTGTTGTACTCAACGACTTGGCGTGTCCTTTCTTCCACTGAGATGCATTCTTTATTAGCCCAATTAACCTGTGGAAGAGGTTGTTGCTCAATCTGATTTCGAGTGTATGCTGGGAGAAGCACGTCTCCATCATCATTTGATAACCCCTCAATATCCTCAGACAAACAATCTCTCATCTGATGAAGAGTGAATCTACTATTACTACGCCTTCGAACCTCGAACTCATCTCTGCAATCGGCCCAAAAATCCTCGAGTGTGGGCACATGAGCATAGTTTTGACCAAGTCTGGATGCATAGACACCATGGGGATCATAAGATCGTCTCTCGCTAAAAGGCTTGAGACCAAATTTAGCCAACTCATTACCCATTATCTTAGCATCTACTAATGATCTGCACCTGTAGATTCCTAATTCAAAAGGAAAGTTGAAGGCTGGTTTCTTTTTATTTCGCAAGTGAGTGTGAACATCCGATACTTGCCTTAGAAATTCCATGCACACAACTTCATCTGATGGATACCTTGGTAACATGAGAGGAGCACCGGAATAGCCATAAACTCTTAAGTAGGTGAAAGTAGCAAACTGAATAAACCAATCTGCCCATTCTGACATTGTTGTCCTGGTAGTAGATGAAATGCGTATGTGTAACTCATTATCCAGGTCTCGCACCGTATACATCAAGAAAGCTTCATTTACTCTTTTGTAGTGATGCGATGATGCTATGAACTCCAGCTGACTGTAGTATTTGTAGACATGCTATACATTTAGGGACCCCTCAGTGTTCAACCCTCTAAATCTGCCTTGGAAGGCTACTAAATAGACTAGGTAGGAGATCATGTGGAATTCATGCCTATTGAAGTACTTAGTTATCTGGTAATGAAGGCAGTCACTGATCAATGTAGGCCAATCATAGAACTCCGTTTTCTTCATGATATGAGGTGTCACATAAAACATCCAGGGCTGAAACTTTGTTGCATCTGCTTGGCCAGTAATTTGGTTGAGCAAGGTGACTATTATGACAATTTCATCCTTAAACTCTCCTCTCCCGATGTTCTTTGGCAATGTCTTATGTTTTTCCTTCATCCATTTTTGTGCAATCTTCTTGTTGTATTTCTCTTTATGCATCTCCCATACCCTTTCACATTCATCCATAGAGATAGTAATACTTCCTGGCCAAGGTGGAATTGAGAAGCATTTTTCGATCATATCTAGCTTTAGGCTGCAAATTATTCTTCCATCCACTAACTGAATCTCCCTCACTGCAAGATTGTAATGCTTGATGCAAGCAATTTAAATTCTAAGTTTTGTACTGAAAAGGGAATGGATGTTGCTGCAAGAAGTCCTGAATGGCCAAGGTGCCTAATGGTGACATTGCATGTGTCTTCCAAAGCACGTAGATTGAATACTAGCTTGATGTGGTGTAAGTCAGTCTCAGTTGTTTCGATGAAGTCATGATACAGTACGGATTTGGTCTTGAACTCAGTGGGAATGTACTCCATACTGCAAAACTTAAAGATTGACTATAAACTTGCCTATATTCAGACAAGTTTTTTGCACACTCTATTTTTAGCTTGCTGATTTTTTTCTTTAAACGGATGAATTTTTTGAAAATTATTCTGAAATATGGGTTTTGTTCAAAATTTCGTTACAAGAAACCCAGATTGTTCGTTTTTGAAAATTTTGAGTGCAGACTGAAAAAGCAAGAAACCCTAATTTCCTCAGAAAAAACATGAAAAAGCTAGCACTTGGGTTTTGTTTAGAAAAACATTTTGGATGAACCCATTTGATCAGATGTTAAAAATCTTGAAGTCTGATTGAAAAAGCAGCAAACCCTAGATCTTGAAATTTTTCTGAAAAAAGTTGTGACCTGGGTTTTGTCTAGAAGGTTGTTCTAGAAGGACCCAGATGATTAAAATTTGAAAATTTTGATGTTCTCTAGGACATGTGAAGAAAAAGAAGCTGCTGCAACTTGAAAAATTTCTTCAAAAATTGTTCAGAATCATGAACTGAGATGACCCAGATCACTAGAAATTGAAAACCTTGACCTCCTTCAAAGATTTGATGTTTTGGATGAAAAAGAAGGCTTTTTTGTGTGCTCGTCTAAAAATTCATGAAGAACTTTGAAAAATCAGCAATCTTGAGCTCTCAAATCTTGAAAAGAAAACTCTTAAGTTGCTGCTCTACTTCTCCTTGGACGCCACCTGCAAGAAAATATGAAAAATGAAAGACAAAGGCGCCTTAAATAAGTTTAACCTTGAGAAAATCAGCTTTCTTTTGCCCTAACTCTTCAAAACCCTAGCCTGAGCTTATGCATTGTACTTGGGCATTTTTTCTTTTCTTCAAATTTGAAAAATTTGACTAAGGCATGGCATCATGGGCGCCCTTCTTGGCTAGAGGCGCCTATCTTCTTTAGACTTAGCCATTTTTCAACCATTTTCAACTTTTTCTTGATTTTCAACCCCTGTTTGATCCCGATTTCCGACCTCCAGGTTGATCTCACGGATGAGCTAAATGATTCATCACGGAGCTAGATCGAATCTAATGAAGTTTGTTTGGAGGCAACTTCTGACAAAAACTTCATTTGACCCTTCAAAATGTCGGGTGCCTATCTCCTCCAGGGGCGCCCATCTTTACCAGTGTTAGCCATTTTTATGAGCTCCAAGTTCTTGCTTGTTTTCTGACCTTCAGATGAATTCATGATTTCGGGAGCTAAACTGATCAGATCGACTGGCTATAGATTCACTGGATAGCTTGGCAGAATCTGACGAGATGATTCTGGAGACTGCAACTGCTGAAACTGCCATCTGAAGCCTCAAAACCCTAAGCGCCTATCTTCTCTAGGGGCACCCATGTTCACCAAACTTGACCATTTTTTCATCTGTTTTCTCCTGAGAAGTTTGAAAACCTCTTGTCATGGCCCCTATTCATCCTGAGTTTGCCAATGGTTGAATGATCCGATGAGCTGACGAAGACATCCGCTGCGAAGGTGACAGGAAAAAGAAGAGATTGAACATATCTGCAAACCCTAATTGCTGGATTGGGTCCTCCAAAAGGCTGGGCACCCCTAGCCACCTGGGGCGCCCAGAGTTCCCAGACTTAGAATATTTTTCATTAGTTTCATGGTTTGCATTCTGTCTTTCGGTTGAAACTCCTTCGTTCAATCTTTGATTCTAGATGACTGAGTGATCTGATGACTGCGTTGTCGGGCTCACTGAGGAGCTGAGAAGAATCTGAGCAACATTGCTTGGGAACACAAACCCTAATTTCATCATCTGATGCCTTGAAAAGTTGGGCGCCTATCTTCTCCAAGGGCGCCCATGGCTGGCAGACTTAGAAAATTTTCTGATATTTTCAAATTTCTCCTTCGTCTAACATGTTTCCCTTTGCTCTGCTATCGGAGACGAAAAATTTCTAAGGCATGAAGGTTTGGTGCCTATGCTTGACAAGGGCGCCTGGGGTTGGCAGACAGTCAAAATTTCGCATTTTTCAACTTTGACAGCTTCCTTTCTCTGTTCTTCATTCTTCGTGCATGTTCATTATTAGCAGCTTTTGTTCAATGTTTGAATGTCTAACTCTGGCACCTGGCAGCTGACTGACCTCCATTGATGACCTTGGATCTCCAAAAAAAAAGAATAGACCCACTAGGACAAAACTAATATTTTCGTGATTCTAACTGCACTAGCCTGATGAAGTATTTTGAGCCAATCAAAATCAATTTCAACCCCAGAGGCCAAACTTTCTATTTTTAGAAAATTTTGCCAGTATCCATTTCAAAAGAAACCCAGAAAAAGTTTATATTTTTTAAAAACTGCTAAAAATAGAAATTTTCCTAAAATATAGGGTTGAAAAACTGAAATCTGGGTTTTTTGATTTGGTCGCTCTAAGTCAACCCAAATTGTCAGATTCTGAAAATTCTAAGTTTTTGACCCTCATGCAAGACATACAAACCCCAATTTTGACCTTTTTGATAGATTTTGACAAAACTTTGACTCATTTCTTCAAAATGCCTAAGTGTAGCAAAAAAATTAATTTGGGGTACAACAAATATCTATATATTTCTAAAAATAATAAGGTTCATAACCAGCACATAGAGGGGAAAAGCACTCTACATAGAAACATATACATCAAACACAGTAGAAAATACATGCAATAATAGAATAACACAATATCCCAGAAACAACAATATTTCCAGTAGATCCATAAGATCAAGAACATCACACAATCACATCATAGTTGTCCCACCAGAACATGAGATGATAGCACATATAAAATCAAAGATCAACAAAGAACAATGTATATCCTCATCAAGACATAGACAATACAGCAACCACACATAACAAAAATAATAAGCCTCATAAACAACAAAATACATTTCAAATAACACATCTAACAACATATAGTAATAACATATGATGACTCTGAGTCTCACACATGTCTTATTACTCTATAGAACTTTGAGATAACTTTTGGGCTCTGCATCTACCTCCCTAATTAAGACAAGCTCATCATCCTTGGTAACTTGTCTTGTATCCTGATGTTGGAGTTAAAAAGTAGAGGTGGTACTCAGTCCTTGTGATGCTTGCAAGGAAGATGACATGATGTTTTTCCTTACTACTCATCCAGCCTTTAATTCAACTTGATGGCCCCATGAATGACTCTCATCTCACTCTCATACAAGACCTTGAACTTCTTCTGCCATTCATCCTCATGTTTTTTCATTTATCTTTCCTATTCAACTTACATATTCTTGTAGCCTGCGACATCTAGTTCCTACGAAGAAGATTTAGACAATGATTCCCTACATCTAATGTGTTTTCTTTGCCACTCAAGAACATTCTTTAACTAAATTTCTTGATTCATTGGATGACTTTTTAGCTTTGTCCTTACCTTCTCTGACTTGGACACTTCTCATTGTAATCAATCTACCTCCATCAATTCCATAAAATCATTCATCTCATCTTGCTTGTATGTAATTCAATCTAACTTGTTTTGTTGGACCATACATAATTTGGATTCAAGATCATTTCTCTACCTCTTGGACAAATAGCATCACCATGTAATATGTGTCATTCCTCTCCATATATGCTAACTAAAACACAATCTTTTGTACATGCTCATTATCAACTTGTTCGCCTTAAATAAAAAAGAAATTCCCACGAAAATGCATATTATTCATAATGCTACACTAATTCCATCTTACACTACTCCAACCTTGAGTCACGATATATAGCCAAAATTTTAGAGGCCACAATGTCTAAACTTAACTTTCTTATCATTGAAACTCTAAAGATTTATGCTAATTCAGCATCTTTGTAACAAGCAATGTCAATTGTTCTTGGATATAAATTTGTTTCTACATATTGGACTCTTCTACCTCCTCTCCTTTACAAAAAGGTGCAGCTAGTATCATTTGTTACCAATATTGCTCCACCTATGTCTATTTTCCCTCAATTGTGAGCATGTCCATTTCCATCACAATATTTGTCAAATGAGAGATGCTCAAAGTTCTCGGCATAAGCTGGTCCACAATAATTCCCATGTCATGTCCCCTTCTTGTAATTATCTATGTTATGGACCAAATTGCCTATTTTCCTATTTCCTGCATCTCCCTTGACCCAATTTTGTGTATGTGTTCATTTCCATCACACATGCATATGCCTAAGGTCCCAAAAGTTTCCAAGTATGGGAGCGTGTCCAATTCTTTGAGTATGTGTAAGTCATCGAAGTTGCGGAGTTGGAGTATTGGGCTTCCCCATACTATCATGCCTCTTGCTCATTCTCTATTTCACACCTTATTTCATTAGGACTTTTGAGTTTCTCATACCATCATACCTCTCCACCTAGCCTTGCTTCCTTACAAGCCTTTGTAGGAGAGTCAGAATTCCTCTCACCAATATGTCGCCCTTCCAAACCTAGATCCCCAACATATGGTATGAGTCACAGGGTACACCTAACAACTAAACTGCAACATTCTCACCTTTTTTCACTATTCACCTCACCAACCTCCCTACATGACTAAATCACTATTAATGCTTAGTTGGATGACACCCCTTTGAAAAGACTTAATGGCCAAAAGTTGATCATATAATGATGGAGGTGTAGACCCACGTGGACCTCTAGCATTGCAAATGCAAACAAAACCAAGGTTGCTATTAATGTAGCAGTTAGGGTTTCAAACCCGATGGTATCTCCCGCCACTATTGTGGAGTACATTTGCTAGTCGTAGAAAGAATTTCCCCATCCTTCTTGTGTACATCCAATGGCATGTAGCAGATTTCCAACACAGCTCAAAGGAAAATACTGGCTATTGGATTTGGGAATTCTCTGTCACATACCAATGATCTAGCATTTAATGTGGTCCCCAACATTCTTCCTAAGGTTTTTAAGAAATGCAAAAAATTCATTTAAGTATTATTATGAAAAATATCCAAACCCAAAATTGAAGCTATTGTGAATTTTAGCATTTAAGCACACAAGTCTATGGACAAAAGCCCTCAAATTCAAAAGAGGCCAAAGGACAAAAACCCAAAGGATCTCACATGCCAAAGGACAAAAACCTTGTTAGCTGAAGGAGCGATTCTCACCCAAAGGTTACATTCAAGCTTTAAGAGTTGTCGATATCGGTGATAGTGAGTCGACACGACACTTGCAACTGTCATGGGAGAACAATCCAATGGTATTTGGAGTTTTCATGGCAGCGCATCTCATCTCCATTACGCCTATGTGATATGCAACAAGTTATTGTAGATCTCTGACCAAGAAAATACAACTTTGTGTTGTTATTGTAGGATGTAGATTAAGTAGGGTAGTCGCAATTTATTGTTACAGTTGGACAGCCATTGTTATTATTTTCACTATACTTGTAATTATTAACTTATGTGGTGTTGAGGAACAACACTCCCAAATGATTCTTTCCATTCTTGCCAAGCTTGGTCTAGATTATTCAATTTTTTTTTCTAAATTTCATGCTACTAAGAATGCTCTTGGAAGTACATAGGCTATGCCATCACTTGATGATTTTGCTACCCAACTATCTAGGGAGCAGGCTAAACTCATGCAAATGGGTACTATGAAATCTACAAATTCACATGTCCTTATTGCCAATCAACGCACAAAAGACAAAAAGACTTCAAATAGCAAGTGAAAAAAACAAAAATCAAGGATAGGTAGAATAATGACTAGGACAAGGAATAGAAATCCAAAGCAACCCTTGAGTCTCCTTTCCAAAGAGGAATCATCTAAGGAGAGATTCAAACGTGCATATTACAAGAAACTCGTGCATGATAAACATCAATTCTATGTGAAACAAGTTCATATTGAAGCTTCTTCTACAAAAGTGCAATATCAACTTGTCTTCAACTATGTCAATTGATTCATCCTCTTCTTCTTCATCTGCACAGTCATAGAATATGAAAGGTAGGGCACTTCTTGTACTTGCAAATTCTAATTCAAGGAGATGGATCCTTGACTTTGGAGTTTCACACCATATAGCTTCAACATAGGGTATGTTCTCTTCATTTGAGTCATGTTCATCACTACACATCTTGGTGGGTAACAACACATATGCGTGTTTGTGGAAGAGGATCTATTGACATAGCCGAAAGTTTCTTCAATGATTTCCTTTTTGTACCATCATTGTCAACCAATTTCCTTTCTATCTATCAACTCACATATAGTGGGATAGGGAAGAGTGTTGAGTTCACACAAAATTTTGTGATTATTCAAGGTTTATATGGTAGAGATATTGTTGCCATTGGGGAGGCAAATTATCGGTCTAGATTGTATGCCTTCTAACATTTTACCCAAGATGACCCCTTGACTAATAATCACATTCAAGCATCTAGCATGGATAGTTTTCACGAGGTGCAGTATGGTCAATTGAACCTTGGTATCATTTCATCAATTAAGACTCTAGAGATATGTAATCGCATTCCATCTCCTTCATCTCCTACTTTTGTTGAGTTTGGATTTGCTACATCCATGGCTTCCAATGATTCAATGTTGTGGGACATTCATCATCTTCCAGATATAGTTCAATGGGATTAGTACTTGACTAATTTATCAAGTTTATTTTGTGTCTCATCTTGCGAATTTGGAGGACACTATTGATGATATTCATCTTCAATTTGATGACAGCTCCATCACAGTTATTGTCTCACCTCATTGTCTTTGGATCTTGTTCTCCATCAGTTTCCACATGGTTTTGGCTTGTCACTTTCTTCATCGATTAGGCTTGGAATCCTAATTTGACTATGGCATCCTTTGATACCAACATGACAACACTTGAGTAGAGTTCAAAGATATCATATATTTTGTGTTTTCTTCCCTCATATTCCTTTCAAGAAAGGGAACACATCCTACATATGTTTTTTATTTTGTTTCATCCTACAAGGAAGAACATTGTTTGATGTTCTTGGTTCTTCATGACCATCCTTTGTTTAAAATCCACCATCACTACAAGTGATTGTACATTGAGGTGGGGTTGCATGGTCTCTCTTCTTCTTTCTTAGGGGGGAGAGGATGTCATGTCTTTTTTTTCTCATAATCTAAGTTGTGGTCCAAAATTCCCATTTCCTATCACCAACATACCCCTTGATTCAAATTCGAGTACAAGTTCTTCCCCTTCATCCCCCATGCATATGCTTAAGATTCCCAAAATTTCTCAATATGGAGGCATGGCCAATTTTCCAAGTCAATATAAGTTGTCGACGTTATGGAGTTTCCCTTTCCTTCATGACTATCCTCCCAAGTCCACTTTCTTCTATACTTCCATCAGATTTCAAACTTCCCCATTCACGCATACCTCATGACCATCTCGCGACTGCATTCCCTTCTCCTGTCAAACTATTGTAATTGTCCAACCTATAATACCTCTTCACCAAAACCCACTCTTTCACAAGCCTTTGTCAGAGAGTCAAACTTCCTCCCACCAACATGCCTTCCTTCTGAACCTCAATCCCTTACTAGTGGTATGATTCATAGGGTATCCTTGACACCCCAACTCTCACACTCCTCACATCTCTCATTACTCATCTCACCCACCTTCCTGCACAATCAGACAACCATTAATGTGTAAGGTGATGATGCATTTTCTAGAAGGGTTCTCACAAGCACAAAATTGTTGTTTAATAATGAGGGCGTGGCTCCATGTGTACATCCAACTATGCAAACAAAGAGGATCCCTTTCCCATGCTTGGGGCGCTTTCCATGATGACAAAGTTGCTAAAAAGACAATGTCAAGTGCTTTTGTGCTATTATTGTCTCCTTCAAATATTATATCATACTCAGGAGTGATTACAATGCTTACCTTTTCCCCTTGTGCATAGCCAAGGGAGTGGAATCCGGGTATTTAGGGGATTCCCATGATTCATCTTGGCCAAGGATGCAACACTCTGCTGTCATACTGTTTGTCAACAATGACAATCAAGAATATGTACGCATTGCCCAAGATCTATGATGAATATGTAATAGGAAAATTGATGAACATGGTAGTGGTGAGTTTGATCACTCCAATTTTCTTTGTTCTTCTTTGATGCCTAGTCCAATTAAACACGATACATATGCAAGTGCTAATACAGGTGTGCGCAAATGGGAGCTTAGAGGCAAACATCATGCAAGAATTTTTGGAGTCAAGTACTTAAGACTTGCTAATCCTCTCCATCTTCAACCAATCCTAGAAGATGGAAATTGCAATGCAGTTCGTCATGCACCATATCATTGAGCATGAACCAAAGAAAGGAGAACAATTAGAGCTGCAAGACAGTGAGGAGAAATAGACCATCAAAAGATCTAATACAAATAAAAGTTATCTTTTTTACTTCCAATAGTAAAGTCTAGTACTCTGAACAGTTCTATGAGATCCAATTAAGGAATCCAAATAGTGGAGTGAGTCACATGAAGGTTGAAGTTTTTGATGGAGTCAATATCATTGTCCCTAACAGAGTTATCATACTATGCACTTGGACAAGTCAGCCACTCAATGTAACCATGGGAAAGCATAAAGTATGTGGTGAATTCCATATTGAGAAAACTCGTATGGTTATATATGTTTGATGGCTGTGTTCCATTAGTAATCTTCTACGAAATTAGCATAGTCTAGTGCTCCATAATATGTCCCCATGATCAGTATCAAATGAAAGATTCCCCTAGGCCATAAACCTAGAAATTAGTTGCTGGCAAATCTCTATCACTCCTAATTTCTCAAAGACTGATTTAAGAACAAGCCACCATCAGAATTATGTTCACAAAGAGTATACGCTTTCAAATGCCTCTTGGTCACATTGAGTCGTTGATAATGTTAGGTAGTTTGACTACTGCCCTCGCTACCTTCCAATCTACGGAGAGCCAACTATTCATGATCAATTGAGACAATTTGTTCTGATAATTCTTTGACACTGGTTTGTAGAAAAGCATGCAAGGATCACATAGTACCTATGTATACTTGCTAGATTTCTAGAGCAGCAAGTTTCATTTGTAGAAAAATTTAAGTATGGGTTTGGATATACAAATGTGTTATATTTGGGTCATGCTCTTATTGTTCAAGGCACACAAGTAAAGTGGAAGAGAATTCATTTTTTTCTAGGATGGGCTTCCCCTCCCACACTAACTCTATTGAGAAGATCTTGAGCTTAAGCAACCATAATAGAAGGTTTGTTGAAGGGATTTCACATACATCAACACCCTTAACCAACATGACAAAGAAGGGAGTTCATGGATGGATGAATAGAATACAAGAAGCTTTCAATAACCCTACGGAGTTAATCAGCCCATGTCTCATCTTTTCTATTTCACATTTCTTGCATCTGTGTGGTTAAGTGCTACAAGATATGAACTGGAAGAAGAAAGTTAGAACCTCAAGAAAAATGAGAGTCTACTCCTGATAGAGCATGTGAGACTTAGGCAGCAATAGCAAAGCTCTAAGATGCAAATACAAACCTTGAAGGAGCAATTGCAAGTTAGGGAACACAAACAACATCAAATATTTGCATTTGTAGTAAAACTATGCAAGAGCCAGACTTTGTGACACTATTTATGCATCGTAGCAAAAAAACTAAGATGCTTGAAGCAGGTAACAAGAAAGGGAGAGTACCCAAAAATTAAGTTGTTCAAGGTCTTAGGTGTTGAGACAAAGCAATGGGCAGATGACTTTGCAACATCTAGAAGCATGAGCCAAGGACTAAAATGAAGGTGGTTTCCAACCATCAATCTGTTGTTCTCAATATTCCTAGCATCATCCATAACTTCTCTGCAGTCACAAAAAGATTTTCAGTACACCCACTAAGGTGCACTTATGACTACTATTTTTAGACTTTCTTTTTTCTTGCATTAAAACCAGTCAGCCCTAAGCCTTGTAATAACAACCTACACTAGTGTTGACCCATACCTTTCAATGTTTCAATACTGCCATATGCCAGCTGATATATGCAACTAAAGACCACCTTTACACCCACTAAGGTGCACTTATGACTACTATTTTTAGACTTTCTTTTTTCTTGCATTAAAACCAGTCAGACCTAAACCTAAATTCCTATATTTATCCCTCACACTAGGAAACAAAACCCAGTTGCACAATTGACATTATTACATCTACAAGACTAAATTGCTATATCCTTCATAGTGCAATTTGACATTGTTCACCTTAGTTATGCTTTTGATCACGCAATTTGACTTTCCACACTAGGGAGATATCCTTTAGTAGAACAATTTTCATCTCCTAGTCATTCAATCACTTACCAATTGCATAATTCCATTGTTCTCGCCACTTGAAGAATGCAAATGATGACTTTGGCACTAATTCTTTTTACTTATTTTACTTCAAACTAAGCAATTCCTTCATTGCCTATAAAACCAAGTTGCTGGGTTCTCTTGGACCCTTCCCCATCCAATCTAGGGACAAGACAGTTCTAGGTTCACCCAAGGTCAACACCAAGAACCTAGGGAGGAACTTGGTAAATCCAAGCCGAACTCAAGCAAACCCAATGGGACTCGCAGCCTAGGGGCCCCAAAAAACTATATATTATTTTTTAATTATTTGTTAAACCTAAAAATCCTATTTTTTCTCTAAAGTGAAGGCATATGACCTTTTTTGTTTCATTTCACAAACACAAGGCACCAAAACAACATTTTGTGCCTCCAAGTTGCTATTGTTGGTTTTTGAAGGTTGCCACATTTTTCTTTGAAGTTGAGGGCTATAGGAAAGAAAAAACTACACCAACAAGTGAGAAAGAATTGCATAGGGAAGATTTATCTATCAAAGGTGAGTGAATCTTGTAATTTTTTCAAGTATTGAATATTTTTCAAAAAGAAATCATGTTTTTTTTTAACTTTTGAATATTTTTTAACCTTTTACGCATAACAAGGGGTTATAATGCTGATTTTTTTTAATTGTGGGATTGTAAATTTGTAATTTTTTTTTTTTTTTTGTTATGTTCGTATAGAATGGCTAATAGTTTTAGTTCAATTGCCGCAATACAAAGAGCTCATTTAAATTTGATGCAATGTCACCTCTTTGGCGACATACAACAATGATTGAACAACTCCCTAGTGGTGGAGGTTATCTTTGACATTGTAGCCCATATGGAAATAAGTATAAGAGCTCGTATAGTCAAGTGAAAGCTCACTTGCATGCTACTTCTGGCTTGGGAATAAAAAACTGTCAAGGGCTACATAAAAAAGGGTTGTCAAAGCAACAAATAAAAGGGTATATTAAAGAGAAAGAGGGTGCTGACATGATAAGTAATAGATCAAAGGAGAGAGCATATCCTCTCGCCAAAAAAGGATTGCAAAAACCTCCTAGTGGCTTATCATAGCTGGCTGGCCCACATCGTTTCATGCCATTACCACCATCTTCTTGAGAAGAAAATGCTCCCTTTCTTTTGCATAAAAGAGGCCCATTTAAAAAAGCCTTCAAGAATAAAGCAAGGGAGGTTACAGATGAGAGCATTGCTCATTGCATTTATATAATGGACTTCCTTTCAACCTTGTTAGAACACCATATTGGTGGGATATAGTGAGAGCAATTGGCAATATTCCTATTGATTAGATTAGTCCTAAGTATGAAAGATGTCTGCCACCTTATTGGCCAAGGAGAAAGCTTCAATAGAGGCATCATTAAGAGCAACCAGGGATACATGGCCTAAAACCTGTGTGTCCATCATTTCTAGTGGATGGAAAGATTGCAAAAATAGACCACTAATCAATGCCATTGCAGTGTCCCCTAAAGGGGCAATGTTTTTGAAGGTAGTAGATTGCAAGGGACAAGTGAAAGATACAAATTGCATTGCCAATATCCTCGTATCAAAAATGTTGTCCAAGTCATAATGGACAACACTAAAAATTATAGGGCAGTTGGTTTATAGTGGAGGGTACATATGGGCATATTTTTCAAACACCATGTGTTGTCCATTCACTCAACTTGATATTGCAAATGATTGGCAAAAAGATCAAGTGGTTCAAATAAATCCACATAGAGGCTGAGAAGATTCAAATGTTTGTGACTAATCATCATATGTCACAAGGCATCTTCAAGACCTTCTCCAACTTAGAGTTGTTGAAAATAATCTAACTTTTTTTTTAGTTTATTTTTTAATTTTTTAATTGTTGATATGTGATGTCGACTACCTTTTAATATTATGATTTATTTTTTCCACCATGTTAGGTTTTTGAAACTTAATTTGCAACAAACAATCGTCTTCAAGAAACTTGTGAAGGTGCGAGATGCACTGAGCACTATGGCCATCAACGCTCTTTGGAATGTGTGGAGGTAATCAAGTATAGAGAGAGCCTAAAAAATCAAAGCATTGATCCTTGATGAGTGGTGGACTCATATGATATATGTTTTGAGTTTCACTGAGCTTATCATCAATATTATTAGGTATGTTGATATAGACTACTCATGTTTGGGTGAAATTTATGATGGCATGGACTCTATGGTTGAAAAACTGAAAACCATAACAGAAACCAAGGAGCATGACCCAACAAAAAAAAAATCAAAAGATTGTAAAGAATCATAGTTAACTATTGGAACAAGATGACCATGCCCTTGCATCTCCTAGCATTTGTTTTTTCCCCAAAGTATTATAGAAAAGAGATACATTTCTTGTCAAGGAAGGTGGCACCATATAAGGATGAAGAGATTGTTGCTGGCTACAACACTACATTTAGAAGAATATTCTCAAATGTAGATATACAAAGTGTTGTCTTGAGTAAGCTAAGCCACTTCATATCTTCAAATAATCATGATGTTTGTGCTCTTCAAGACAAGTACAAAAAAGATGCTCATGAATGGTGGAACTAGAACATACATGGCCAAGGCTCTATTTACATGCATCCTCTTGTAATAAAAGTTCTCTCTCAAGTATGCATATTTTTATTTTTTAAATTTCTCATGATTCATTCACTATGATATATTATTATTTTTTTATTTTTTTTATTTTTTTGTAATTGTAAGCATTGTATGCAAATTCAACAAGTTGCGAGTTCTTCTTTAGCTAAGTGGAATTGAGAACATATTCTATCCACTCAATTAAGCCCAACCGATTGGGTACAAAAAAAACTTGAGGATTTGATCTTTGTGTCCTCTAACTTGTGTCTCTTGTCACACAAGAGACTTGATTATAATGAGGGGGTGATGAAGAATTGGGATCTAACTCATAAGTGTGCTGACTAAGACATTACAATTGCACAGCATACGAAAGTCTCTATAGATGAGGCAACTTTTACACATGAGGTGGCTAGTGGGAATGGCACTATAGTTGATTGTGGTTCAAATGGAACTGAACCAAATGTTGACTTTGATGCTCTCAACGAAGAGCAATATGAAGATTATTAAATATTGATTGTAATTTTCATTGTGTATTGACATTTGACAAATCACTAAATTATGAACTTATGAGTATTCTAATTTTTGCAATTACAAGGTATCTAAACATTTTGTTTATTGGTAATTATGACCATCATTGGTTTTATATTTTATAATTTTAAAAAACTTAATATATATATAGACGAACCCATACTAGTACCCAAGGGAAAAAATTGTTGTACCACTCTATATGTACCCATACCCATACTAGGACATTACCCCTTTTGTAAGATCATATATTTAACAAAGACAACAATCTGGATGATTGAGTGAAATGGATCATAAAGGTATGACATTTATATTAAGGTTTTCATATGACACATGACTTTCAAACCTCTGCAATTGTTTAATTCACTATTTTTTGTGATGGGGCTTGTGGTTTCATGGTTGAATCCAGTGATGTAAAACTCGGCACTTCAAAGTAAAACTTGCGAGTAATCGCACATGGAAATGGTCGGCAAGTTAATGCAGCTTTACTCGGCATCGAGTAAAGCTAAAAACATGTGGCAATTTTACATGAAAAATGCGCAAAGACTCGCGATTTTTGCCCTTGACTCACCAAAAACCCATCCAAAAGGCAACGGAAAAGTATAAATAGGAGTTGCAATTTTTTTCAAGGGTTTTTGATTTGTTTGACGATGCAAATAGAGACTAAAGGGCACGGCGATGGCATGACAGCTATCATACCTATGTAATAAAATTTAAGTAACTAGCCCCTTGTTTACTCTAAGTTGCAGCTGCTTCACAATGAAATCTTTGAAAATAGAATCTGGATTTTAATGTCAATTTTACACAATATTTGGTGTTTATTTATTCCAATAAATATAAAGTTGAATCAGAGAATTTGGATACTACTTTCATTTTAATTAGTTCCTTGTGTTTGAATCAGTAGGTATTATTATTGTTAGTATCTATTGATGTTATAGCAGCTTAGGGCTGCACTTCATTGCACACGCCTCAAGAAGGAAACATAAATTAAATGGTAGCCATTCGGCTATTTAATTTATAGTAATAACAATTGACAAACTTAAAGGGCCGACCCCTTAATGGTTCACATGAATTGATTCGTGCTTGGGCCGACCTTACTTGGATTTATCATTTATTATGTTTCTTTATAGAGGGCTGACCTAAGTTGAAGAGGCGCCTAATTTGTATATATACAAGGTCTTGTATTGTCATTATCATCATTCAAGTTCATCAAGTAAATTCACAATTAAGGGCAGAAGTTCGCACCTTCATAGCAGCAGTTCGAATTCAAGGAAGATCTCATTCATTTGTTTATCTTGCATCTTGGAGAAGTGGGATTTCATTGTATCAATAATTGGCCATTGTTGGGCCTAAGTTGTAAGCAGATTTCTACTCTTGTTCTACTATATTTAAGAGAATCATTTGCTGGGTTTTTCTCCCTCAAGATGACGGTTTTCCTAGGGTATCTTGCTGTGTTCATTGTCTTATGTGTTGCAATTTAATAAGTACTTTCTGTTTATGATCTGATCTAAGAAAAACTAACATGGTATCAGAGCGGGTTTGAAAAGGATCGTGATCAGATTTAGTTTGCAGCACTCTCTAATCTTTTTCAGTCTATCTCCTATTTCAAATTTCAAGATGGTGAACGGTCTGAAAATCGAGGATAGACTCGAAGGAGTTTCTAACTACACATCATGGAGGTTCAGGATCATGCTCACATTGGAAGAGAATGATTTGGCTGAGATTGTGAAAACAAAAGTTCCCGAACCTGAGGAGGAAGAAGAGAAGTTGCAGTGGAGGAAGAAAGATACTAGGGCAAAGAAAGTGTTGGTTGATTCCGTCAAAGATCATATTGTTCCAATTGTCTTCAAGTTGGATACCGCAAGGGAGATGTTCAAAACATTGGAAGAGATGCACGAAATCAACAACACCAGTCGTGCCCTAACCTTGAAGCAACAACTTCTTCACATTAAGATGGCGGAAGAAGAATTTGTCATGACCTACTTCATGAAGATTTCCGAATTGAGAGATCAGCTCTCTACCATTGGTCATATTGTTGATGACAAGGATTTGACCATGTTGGCTCTTAATGGTCTTCCTTCATCTTGTGAGTCGTTTATTCAAGGAATCAGTGCAAGATCTAAACTTCCCAAGTTTGATCGATTGAGGATTGACTGCATTCAAGAGGAGTCGAGACTAACGGCAAGGGGCATTGGTCAAAGTTCAAAGAATGAAGATTTACATGTTCTCGCCTCTCATTCATCGAAGAAAGGAAAAGTTTGGAAGAAAGGATTCTTTAAGAGGAATCGAGATAATGGGTCAAATGGTGCTCCTGCATTCAAGAAGAAGTGGGACCTCTCTCGTGTTCAATGCTTTAGATGTGACAAATTTGGTCACTATGCGAAGGATTGTCCTACCAGGCCTAATCAGCATGCTTCATTTGCGGATGTGATTGAGATCTCTCCCCAAAATGATTCTAGTGAATTTCTACTCTAGTCGTGGGCCTATGTTCAAGCTATGAAGGTTGTGTACTAAGCGCAAGAGCAGCGTATCATACTGTGTCCACCCTTCAAAATATTTAAGAGATAAGTATTCTTTGTTTTGATTACCATTCTAGGCTAAAATTCAGTTTTTTGAGTTGTGCAAATCTGACATTATTTACTTAGGTTTATGTGTGACCAGTAAATAGTGATCCCTGTGATAAGATTCATTAGATTTATTCATCGCAAGTTGTATCATGCTAAATTGTGAAGATTGTCTTTTGAGATTAGCTCTTTCGAGAAATTGAAAGAAAGTCATGTCATGATTGATGAATTAATTATCTATTACTTAGGAGATTTTGAAGTATTGCATGGTTGAATAATGTTCATGCTATTGAGATAGTCAATCATGTATGCTCCTAAGTTATGGTATGTCTATTTGAGATAATTGAGTTCCATGAACTATTAGTAATCTCTTGTTAATGATTTCAGGATAAATCAAGAAGCGTAAGAGATTGCTTTCAAGAAGAGCTTGATGCATCCTATAGGTTGAAGGATGGAGACTCTACTTTAAGCTATGAGACTAAGTGATTAGCTGAAGACATCTTTTAGAAAAGGAAGAATTAACCTTAAGAGGGAGTTCTATGACTCGTTGAGAATAAGTAAGGGTTGCAGTGTTGCAAGGTCGGATGTTAAATTGTTGAAGTACCTTTTCAGCAGTTGGATTCTGAATTGCTAAAGTCAACCTGGATTGGTAGCTCCGCAAACCTATTCAGAATAGAGTGATCTGGAAAGCGGTCGAAGAGGACAACCCTGAATCTCTACAGAGGTGTGCGTTGGAAACCATTTCTCTAAAGTCAAGCGTTGCAGGCAATGAGGTCAAGTGGTTGATGCAAGAGATTGAAGATTCAGAGGGAGCCTAGTGAGCCTAAAGATGATGGTTGTGTTGCTCTAGATGTTGTTTCAGTTGAGGCTTGCGATGATATCCTAGTACAACAGGAAGTAGTTTTCTGTGGGACTGAGTACAACTGAGGCCAAGTACATTACAGCTTGTGTGACAGCTCGAGAAGTTGTGTGGCTTCGAAAGCTCCTTGTAGGATTGGTTGAACAAGTATTGAAGCCAACTATCATCCCTTGTGTTAATCAAAGCTTTGAGAAGCTTTTTGTCTTTACATGGGTTTCATGATAAAGTAAGCATACCACTATATCAGAGATATGATATTGAGAAAAGATATTCAACACTGATGAGCAGATGGCAGTCATTCTCATCAAGCATCTCTTCAAGATAATGTTTGTGTACCTTCGAGACAAGCTTGATATGGTGGAGAATGAAGTCCTAGCTGAGAGGGAGTCTCAATATCAGTGATCTTCAGACTTGATAATACATTTCTCTATTGAGAGAGATTTGAGGTGCAAGTCCTTGATAATACATTTCTCTATTGAGAGAGATTTGAGGTGCAAGTCCTTGGTAGTGCATTTCTCTTCGAGATTTGAGGTGAAAGCCCTTGTTTCCACCCTCTGGGAGAGCCATGGTGGATGTCATGTGTGTGACTCCATGACAACATCACGTGAGGGAATCCGTGATGATTTACTTGTGCTTATGTATCACCCTCTTAAGGAGCCATGGTGAAAGTCACATTGAGGTGACAACATCACATTAAGTGATGAGCACTTGTATATACCATCTATGGAGGTAGCCATGATGGTTGATATCACAATGAGGTGATATTCTATTTTGTTTTCATATTGATATGATGTGTCGTGTGCAGGTGGAAGTATCATCCCTAGCTGAGAGGGAGTGTTGATGTTATAGCAGCTTAGGGCTGCACTTCATTGCACACGCCTCAAGAAGGAAACATAAATTAAATGGTAGCCATTCGGCTATTTAATTTATAGTAATAACAATTGTCAAACTTAACGGGCCGACGCCTTAATGGTTCGCATGAATTGATTAGTGCTTGGGCCGACCTTACTTAGATTTATCATTTATTATGTTTCTTTATAGAGGGCCGACCTAAGTTGAAGAGGTGCCTAATTTGTATATATACAAGGTCTTGTATTGTCATTATCATCATTCAAGTTCATCAAGTAAATTCGCAATTAAGGGCAGAAGTTCGCACCTTCATAGCAATAGTTCGAATTCAAGGAAGATCTCATTCATTTGTTTATCTTGCATCTTGGAGAAGTGCGATTTCATTGTATCAATAATTGGCCATTGCTGGGCCTAAGTTGTAAGCAGATTTCTGCTCTTGTTCTACTATATTTAAGAGAATCATTTGCTGGGTTTTTCTCCCTCAAGAGGAGGGTTTTCCCAGGGTATCTTGTTGTGTTCATTGTCTTATGTGTTGCAATTTAATAAGTACTTTTGTTTATGATCTGATCTAAGAAAAACTAACAGTATCAATAGTTTCTTTTTATTTTTAAGATTAATGAATAGCATTCATATTCAGATATTGTTGGCGTTTCAATTAGCACCTCTGGAGTGCTTATTGGAAACGGACAGCTATTGCAAGTGTGTTTGTACATGCTCTTCGGATTATAGAGAGGAAGATCTCTCTTTGCTGATTTTATACTGTAAAAAAGGGGTGTACTAAGATTTCCTATCTTTTTTACTCAGCGGCAGGACACAAGGGTGCATAAACCAATGCGCCGTAGCTAAGCTTTTTCTTTGGTTTCCGCAGATCTTAACTACGACTAACTAACTTCTAGACTATCCTACCTCCTCAAGATAAACAGAGCATGAGGGCGTAGGAGCGAAATGGTATGGTTGGATCACTTGAATCCTCCGTCTCAATGGAATATGGCCGAGGCTCTGAACCTTCGGATATATACCAAGATAGGGCTCGATACAAGCAAACACTCGTTACGGTAAACTGGATCTGAGACTTGCCAAGGAGGAGGAACCCCTATCCGAGGTATAGGCTTGGAAGCAGCTCACTGGAAACAACAAGGAACGATGGCCTTTCTAACAGGATTCCCGAGGAGGTGACGACACCTGTCCAAAGTCTAGGCTGCAAGAGAGATCATTAAACAACATCAAACGATAATGATCGATGACAAAATATCCAAGGAGGCGACGACACCTGTCCAAGGAGGAGATTGAAACAATGCACTATTTAAAAACAAGACTTTGAATAACTCAAATAATTAGATCAATCAAGCTTGCACCATCTGATTTATTTCTTCAAGGTTCTTCAAAGAATTACAAAGGTCGGGACAGCAAAGGCACGAAATCATGCACAATTGCGATCAACCAACGAACTCTCATCCAAGAGTGAACAGATATAAACAAGCGAACTCTGGCAACAGTGGCGCAGCAATTTTGCTAGCAAATAAAGGTTAAACAAATAAAGAACCTAAGGCTCTTATTTATAGAAACTCAAAGGAGTAGGCAACCCTAAAATCTCCTTGAGTTAACAAACAGTTCTTGCCAATCAGCAAGATATTATTCTATGTCTAAAAGTAGGTGAGCAAACAGTTAACTGGAAATCTACTTCAGTTAACTGAAACTAAACAAAAGTCAAACTGGAAGTCTACCTCAGTTGACTGACACCTAACTAAAAGTGAACTTATGTTACAAATGTGTCTCCAAATAGACATCCACCTTTTGAGGAGATCTGAGATCCACAAATCGTGGGAGTCAAATAGACATCCTAGATTAGTGGGATCTGACATGCATGATCTGTGGAGATCTGGAGTCAACTTGGAAAGGGGCATCAAGTTGACTTCAGTCATCATTAATGCTACTTGGAGGGTAGGACGTCTTTTCTTGGTGCTTTACACCTCTTCACCACTGGTCAACAAAGTCTCTATCCAGTCATTGACCTCTTCGGCCTCCGGGCAATTAATGCTCTTCAAGATGACTATGTGGCGTCTAAGCATTTCTTCACCCGTCGTAAGCTGCTGATGATAGGTTATGCATTGGGCAGCTGCTTCATCTAACTGGACAGACATGGCTGCAATTTTGGCTAATTTGCAGCCATTGGGATCTTCAAGGAATGAAGATCGGATGACATCCTGGAATCGTGTCTGCACGGTTTCAAGTTCCACATATTCTCCTCCTTCCCGCTGATATTCTAACTCAGGGAAGGATATTACCAACGTTCTTGCGAAGTTGATAATATTGGCGACGAAGCGTCTATAGTCAATCAGCTCCACAGAGTTGGCATCATAGGCTCTCACCTTGTATGCCACCTGTTCTTTCCACTCAAAGAGATGGTGTTTATTTTCTGTGGTCGTAACTGATTCATATGCTTGTTGCAAATCAGCAACTGTCGCCTCCTCTCTCGGCCTCTCTTGAGCTGCCTTTATATCTGACTTCTGGATTTCTGATCGAAGTCCATGTGCTCTGTCTCTCAGCTGATATGCTTCTGTCAACACACACCGCCCTTTGACAACAAACTCATCCACTTGACGTCTCAAGTGTTTACCGTATGTAATCAACTGATGATGGTTTCTTTCAGCTGGGAGATCCAACAGTCCTTGAGGCAAAGCCGAGGAGTTTGGAGTGTCATGTATCAAACTAGAAATGTACAACTTTAGCTGACGGATTTCAGCCTTCAAGGCTGCTTTGTCTTGTCCATCTTTTGTCATCCTTTCTTTGACACTCGCCGAGGCAATTCCAAGAAGGTCTGCCTCCACCTGTCGAGTGGTCTTTCCAAGGTTCACCTTTGAAAGCGTGAAATCCTCAACCCTCACATTATGTATATCTTTGTCTTCAGGTGGGGCAGCAGTCTCTATGATAACCTCATTCTCTGCATTCTTTTCTACATGCGTCTGCTTCTTCAACTTCTTTACCGGCATGTCTTGTGGGACATGATGGAATTCAGAGAAGTCAAGCTGATATGAAGGTCTCTCCCTCTTCCTCCCAAGCGAGCTTTCCAGCCAGATAGAATCTCGGCTAGCATCGCTGGGAGGAGGAACATAGGTCCCCTGAATGCTAGAAGAACGAGACTGTGCCGTGGCAATGTCTCGTGGTGGCGAGTCCAAATCAATAGGACTTTGTGACCTCTGTGATGGTGGTGAAGCTGGTGGCTCTGTTTCTATCACTGGCACCGCTTCTGCTGCAACTTCTTCTACAATGGTTTCCATCTCTACAATGATTATTTCAATCACTGGTTCTTGTGTAGTTGCAGCGGTCTCAACTGTCTCAGGCAAATTGGTGGCTGTCTCCACCTGTACCTCTTGCCGGCTTGTGCTGGCAATTCCTTTTCTCCCCCATGTGCTCCCTGACATCCGCATTCCTTCTGGAGGAAAGCTCATCTTCTTCTGTCTGGGTTTCCTCCTAGACGTGGAAGGTAGTGTAAACTGAACCGCTGGCGGCTCTGATCGGGGAAGTACTACCTTCCTTGTCCTTTTACTGTCCAGGTAGAGTTGACTGTGTCGAACTACTCTACCCGTTCTTTCCTCAATAGACGTACTCTCTTTCGCGTACCAGTCTACTTTGCCGAGTGGTTGTGAATCCACTAGACCCGTGAAGAAGGAAGAAAGGATAACTTCTTCTTCGTCCTCAGATAAGCCCTCGATGTCTTCTGACATGAATTCTGCAATCTGCGAGAGCTTGAATCTGCTATGGTTCCTTCTTCTCACTTCGAACTCATCCTCGCAGTTGACCCAAAAATCTTCCATGAAAGGTTCATGTGATGATCTTTGCTCAAGGTGAGCTGCGAAGATGCCTCTGGGGTCATAGGATGGCCTCCTGTCGATGAGGTACTTGAGATTAAATCTCACTATTTCTTGGCTTATCAACCTTGCATCGGCTGCAGTCCTGCATCTGTAGAGTCCCATCTGAAAAGGAAAGTTTGCTGCAGTCTTTTTCTTTACGCGAAGGTAAGAGTGAACCTCGGCCAATTGCCTCAGGAATTCCATGAACACTACCCTATCTGAGGGGTAACGTGGCATCATGGCGGGGTGGCCATTATAGCCATACACGCGTATGTAGGTGAAAGTGGGGAATTGTATGAACCAATCCGCCCAGTCCACCATTGCTGCCTTAGCTGCTGGTGAAATACGCACATGCATCTCATGGTCTAGCTCGTGCACGGTGTGCATAGTAAAAAGGTCATTTATCCTTTTGAAATGTCTTTCCGCTAGAGTGAACTCCAAGCGAGGAAAGTATTCTTGTACCTTTTGCACACCCAGGGTTCCCACAGTGTTTAATGTTCTGAAATCGCCTTGGAAGGCTATCAGGTAGACCAGGTATGAACACATGTGGAAACGGTGCTCTTCTAGAAATCCGGTGAATTGTTGGTGGAGTGTGTCACTGATCAGGGAGGCCCAGTCGTAACGTTCTTTTCTGCTGATTATCTTGCCAATAATGTAGAACATCCACGGCTGGAAGGATTTTCCCTCCTCTTGTCCAGTGACTCTGCTGAGTAGGGTGATTAGCACTCCGTACTCGTCTTTGAATTCTCCTCTACCAACCAATCTGGGCAAGCTGGTTCTCTTTGTTTTCAGCCAATGTTCAGCCATTATAAGCGAACACTTGTCCTTCGAAGCCTCGAATGCCTTTTCGCATTCTGTCACTGATATGACCTTCTTGGTAGGGCATGGTGGAATTGCAAAACAAGTCTCTATGTCCACCGGCTTCAAGCTGCAAATCACCCTCCCGTCTACTGACAGGATCTCTCTTGTAGTCGGGTTGTAATGCTTAGTGCAAGCAATTACAAGCTCGATGCTTTGTAAGGTGATTGGAATAGATGCTGCTTGAAACAAACCGGATTCTTCAATGTTCTGCAATGTGATTTGATTCATGCCCTCCAAGTCTTCAGAACTGACCTCTGGATTTTTCTGCCATAAGTCTGTATCAGTCGTTTTCAGGTAATCATGGTATAAGACCGTTTTGGTCTTGTATTGTACCTGAGAGTACTGCATTCTGAAAACCTTGAATATTGACTAGGCACTTGACCCTGTTCTGACACTTTTCTGGAACTGCTAAAAATAGCCTCGCCGGGGGTAGTTTTTACGAAAAATTCTGAGACATGGGTTTTGTTAAGAATGATTTTCTAAACAGACCCAGATCGTCAGAAATTCGAAAAAACGAGTTTTTCTTTGACATGCAAGAGCCCTTCGGTGGCAGAGGCAGCAAGGGCACCAGAAAGTGATTTTTCTCGAAAAAATCTAACACATGGGTTTTGTTCGTGCTTCAGAGCCAAACAAACCCAGTTTGTCCGTTTTTCAATATTATGACTTTTTTCGGAAACCCTAAAAAATAGGGGCAGCAGGGCTACTTTTTCTGAAAAAATCTACCATGTGGGTTTTGTTGAAAAAGTTGTGCTGATCATACCCAGTTGGTCAGATCTGTGATAATCTGTCGTTTCCTGTGACATGCAAAAGAAATATAGACAGAAGTAGAGGAAGTAGACAGAAGATGGATTGGAAGTTATAAACTGCCACTTTGCAATAATCTGTCTCTGGAAGCAATCTTGGGAGAAGAATGCTTTTACTGCCAATGATCTTCAAAAATATTGAAGATCCGTTCAAAACCCCTGCCAGATCTTGAAAACTTGTTCTTGGGAGCTACTTGATGTTTTATCCTTCAACCTGCAAAAAGAATAATGAGGAAAGGGACGCCTAGCATGAATATAAAGCAATTAGGGTTAAGATCCACAAAGTATGGAAGATAACTCATCATTCAGGCCTGATTTGGAGTTCCAAAAGATGATTTCCACTGATTGTGGAGTGTTTTTCTCTTTTTTGGCTCCAAATTTGCTAACTCAAGTCAACATTTCTGTTTGACTTTCCTTTAGGCGTCCAACCTTGAGTTTGATCATTTTTGTCTATTTTGCAAGCTGAAGTACTCCCGTTTGATCTTCGATTCAGGTTACTCAGTTGATCTCAGGCAGTGTCCGACAGTTCTGTTGTCGAGGCAGGATCAGTATGATTAGATATGCCTGGGAGAGATTAACTCAGAAAACTGAGTTTAGGTCTCCAGAAAGAAGGGCGCCTTTTCTTGAAAGGGGCGCTTTTGACAATGCCTTAGTCAATTTTCATTGACTTGTTCTTCGTTTTGACCTTTTCAGACCCTCTTTGCTTTGATCTGACGTTCCCGATGTTTGATGAATCAGATGATTCTGCTTGACGATGCGTCGGGTAGCCGGTTCAGTCTTGTTCACGATGCCTGACTTCTCAGTGGAAGCTGGCAAGTTTTGGGCCTTCAAACTAAAGGGCGCCCCTGGCCAGCAGGGGCGCTTTTAGCTTTTGCTTGGTTTCATCTTGGTTGTGGACTGCCAGTCTTTGACCTCCTCCATCAGTCGATTGATTTGTCGGAAGTTCTTGCTGATAGTCTCGCTGACGAGATAGGTCATAGCTGAGAAGGTCATCCTGGGAGGCAGTGAAGATTCTGGCTGAATCTGGATACCTTTAGGAAAGGGCGCCTTTCCTTGAGAGGGGCGCTTTTAGCCATGCCTTAGCCATTTTCTGGCTTATCTTTCCAGTTCTTCAAATTTGGCTTTTTCTGCTTGATCTCATCTCATGATCATCTGGTGTGCCTTATGGACTTGATGTTAGATTGATCACGTAGCTGGGAGGAAGCTGGAAAGATATCATTTATAGAGCTGCAGCTTTTGGATTCAACTGGTGCCTGCAACTGAGGGGCGCCCCTGGCCAGCAGGGGCGCTTTTACCTTGAAGCTTTCTGATTTGGCATTTCTATCGTCAATGGATCCTCCATACTTCGCTGACGGTTGATCAATGATCCCTGAATCAGATGATCTTGCTGATTGTTTCGTTGTCGAGCCAGTATGAAAGTGAAGAGGATGACTGTTTTGACAATGCCAAATGATTTGATTTGCCCTCTGAGGTCCAAGGGCGCCTTTCTTCAAGAGGGGCGCTTTTAGCCACTGTAGACTGTGTTTTGCCTTGGTAGACAAAACGTGCACCTTCCAGACTTAGCCAAATTTTGGCCTTTTCCGTTTTGAGAATCTCCTTCGTTGAACGGCATCATTTTCATCCTTTTCCGCCATGGTTTCTTCGTTGAAGCTTTTGAGGTTTAGCTTTCAGCACCTGGTACTGGCCAATCTGCCATTAATGGCTGCGGAGCTCCTAACTTTGTTCCTGAAAAATAGAAATAGACCCACCAGAGTAAAACATAATTTTTGATAATTCTGACTTGATCAGTGTGATCGTGAAGGCAATTAATCCTATCAAAATTATTTTCAATCATTTCCGGGAAGGTCCTATTTTTTAGGGTTTCCATAAAAATAGGGGTGTAAAACCCTAATTTTCATTTTTTCAGAATTTTAACCATAGGTTCCTTGACAGAAACCCACAAAGATTTCATATTTGGTTTGACCTAAAACATACTTTCGATGGCATTTTTACGTTGTTTAGCTCAATTTAAGCAGAATGCCAAAAATTTCATTTTGGGTATAACAAATATGATATTGTAAGACATTATTCTCTTTATATTATTTTTTTTAAAATGCAATTTTTACTTCATTTTCACATGTGGTTGGCGACTTAATGCATGTGGCGACACTACAATTAGCAATTAAGGTTTGTGTGGTTTCAAAGGCCTTAATTTGGGCCCCCGGACCCCACGAGGGGCATTGCCCCAAACCCCCAAAAGGGGTGCTGCCCCTTGACCCCACTAGGGGCATTGCCCCCAGACCCCCATGAGGGGCACTGCCCCTCAACCCCATTGGTATCTCTATTCCCAAATCCCCGTTAGTTATTAGGATCTCCTGCCAATAAAGAAAATTGTTTACAATGAGGGAGTGATGAGGACTTGGAATATAAGTCTTAAGTGTGCTAACTTAAACGTTATTATCACACAACTTCCCAAAAATCTCTTTAGATGAGGTAACTTCTACATATGACATGGCTAGTGGAAGTGGCATTGTAACTCATATAGAGACTGAACTCAATTTTTGGTCTATGATATGTATTAAACTCTATTTTTTATTTATATATGATGGATATCAACAATATGCTCTACAAAATCAGTAATGCATGTGTTTTCGAAGAATATTTTTTTAAAATTATGTATTTTAAAATGTTCGATAAAATTGCCGAGTTTTTCCATGTGTTTCCCTTGGGCTTGTCGAGTTATTGCCGAGTCCAAGTTTTTCAACTATGGTGTAAACAGTTCATGATATGAAAATAACCCAAGTTTCCAACTAGCAAAAATCTCATGACTAAGTTTTCCTTGATTTTGGAGGTTATAAGAAGCACCAACATGTTGAAACCATAATAAGAAAATCTTTGTCAAGGTGTTATCATTGCTATGCTTTGATCGATGAAAAATTTTACCTATTCCCATTTGGTTTTCTTTTCCTATTCCTGGTACAGCATTCTTCTTAATTGCATTTCTTGTCATCCATAGAGTTTATTCAGAGATTTGTAGGACATTCTTTTATGTTTGTTGTTTCATTGACGACTTTTGGCACTAGTGGACAGTAATATTTAGGTTAAATGAATAGAAACAATCTAGACTGCACAACACAAAATGGAGGTGACATTAGCAAAATGTCACACGAGTGCATAACATATATTAGTTCACTCTTTATCCATATCCCTTAAGTTCAAGGTGTTTGCCTTATATTGATGGTCCTATCAAGAGCAAAATGTGTATCTCTTTATTAGCTTTTAGTAATTTACAGATAGTTGTGCAGTAACCAAATAAACAATATAAATAAGTGTACGTATAATATAAGGACTATAGAATCTAGTTGGTCCCAAAGAAGTGGAACAAAATTCCCACATTTACTTTGTAATGAATGCCTTCTCATAACAGAAAGTTCTTTTAGCTCAATTTTTAGGCACTTACTATCCAGATTCCATAGAACTCTTCATTTGCACCCTAATATAGACAGACATTGTTACCAAGTGAGCAAGGAACAAACTCCTTGCAAAAATTGTATAATGAAATACAGGTTTACAAACAAGAAGGTTTGGTCCTATTGAAAGAATTGAGTGTATGGGTGTCTATGGGACCCAAATAATGAGGACAAGAAACAAATATGACAAAAGAAATTGCATTGATACTACTCGCATTGAGTTCCATTAATTGATGCCTTTATCATTCAGTTCTTGCACTTATACAGCAGGAGCTTTGTTAATGTGAAGCCATTTGAAGCAGCTCATGAGGTTTTTCACCTAACTAGGAATAAACTCCATTTAGAAGATACAACTATGGGCTTATCTTTACTATGACTATAGATGGTTGCATGTTTAAACAACAAATGCTTTGTAATTAAATGATGTTAAAATCTGTTAATGGATGATAGCTTCGGTCAGATATAAGTAACGAATGCTGAAAGCATCTTCGCTATTTATATATGATCAAAGATTATCCTTAATATAAATTTCTGGAAATCGAATTTATGAGCATATATATTTTCGTAATAATAAAGATGTTGAAATTTGCATTTAAATATAAATCGGAATTTATATATATCCGCCACCTTTTGTTTTGTGTGTGTTAAGACACTAACAAATTATTATTGATAGTGTAGGGACCCGCGCACTCTAACAGACATGTCTCTTGAGCGGACGTGTCTCCACTTGTGGAGACACGTCCTCTCTTGAGACACGTCCCTTAGAGGCGGATCTCCTACATACTTATGGCGGCTTCCTCGTTGATATGCAAACATCGAAATCAATTAATGTTCTGCAATCAGCACATTCGACATCAAGAGAAGAAATCTGGAAAACGTCTTTGACTTAGAATTTTCAGACCTTAGTTTTATCTTAGTGTTTTAGGATCCCAAATTTGTAGAAAGATTTGATTACATTTACATGGTATCAGAGCCACATTGTGTGAATCCAAATCAAATCTAAAATCTGTTTGCTCAGAAATTCATATTTTCTAAAAATTCAAATTCACATCACATTCTTCATAATGTCAAGTATGATCAGATTTGAAGATCATCTTGCAGGAGCAGATAAATTTACGTCATGGAAATTTAGAATCATGATGATCCTAAAACAGAATAATCTAGACTCACTTGTGAAAGACAACAATAGAGAACCAGAGGCTAAACCTAAGAAAACTAAGAACTTTGTGTTCTATTCAGCCCTATCTAGCCAAACATCTAACAACACCCACAACTGGGTAATTGATAGTGGTTCTTCCAGACACATCACAGGATTCAGAGAACACCTGGACACCATGACTGAAAGGTCTGATGAAGTAGTAACCATTGGGGATGATTCTGCACACCCTATAAAAGGGGTTGGAACTTGCTCCATCAAACTAAAATCTGGTCTCTCTCTTCAACTTACTGGAGTCCTATATCTACCTGGAATTAAGAGAAATCTAATATCCATCTCTGCCCTTGAAGATAATGGGTATAGAGTTACCTTTATGGATGGGAAAGTTTTAGGATGGCCTAAAAACTCAACAATCAAGAAAGCCCAAACCATAGGTGTAAGACAAGGGTACCTCTACAAACTTTGCACTAAAGTTAATCAAGCCCTCACTCTTGACAGCTTTGATTCAAATGAGATTTCGCATAGAAGATTAGGACACCTTCATTTTCGTGCCCTACCTGATGTGGAAAAACTTGTAACACGCTTACCTAAATTAAAACCATCTCATGAAGGAACTTGCAAAGGTTGTGCCTTAGGAAAGAATAAAAAGGGGTCCTTTCCCATTAGTGTGAGCAAAACCCTAAATGTGTTAGAACTGGTTCACTCAGACTTATGTGGACCCATGTCTGTACCCTCTAAAGCAAGATTTCGATACTATGTCATATTTGTAGATGACTTCTCTAGGAAAACCTGGATCTATTTCCTTAAATGTAAAGAGTCAATAGAAATCCTCAAAAGGTTCGAAGAGTTTAAAGCCCTCACTGAAAACTTCTCCGAGAAGAAAATAAAAACCCTAAGGATAGACATTGAGAAAGAATACACCTCTGAGATCTTTAAAGAATTCTGCATGAGTGTTGGAATTAAGAGGGAGTTCACAGTTGCATACAACCCTCAACAAAATGGGGTTGCTAAAAGAAAAAATATAACCATTGTAGAAGCTGCCAAGGCAATGTTACTGGACCAAAACATTGAAACTTCCTTTTGGGCAGAAGCCTCTAGGACTGCTGTCTATATCCAAAATAGATGCCCTCATTCTCATCTTGATAATAAAACTCCTGAAGAAGCCTTTACCGGCATAAAACCTAACATTAGTCACTTTAGGATCTTTGGGTGTCCTATCTATATTCATGTGCCCAAAGAGAAGAGATTCAAGCTAGAACCTTCTGGAAAGAAGGGGGTATTTGTGGGTTATAGTGAAACCTCCAAAGCCTACAAGATATTCATACCTGGGCAGAAACAAATCGAATTGAGCAGAGATGTCATCTTTGAAGAAGACATTGCATTCAAGAGGGCAAGAAGTTCTAGTGAGATAGAAACCTATTCCCCTAGAGTACCTGAAGAGGAACCCGCTCCTAAGATTCAGAGGGAGCATACTGAGGAAATGCCACATGAACTACCTCCTATTTTGGATGAGAATACAAATGACAACGGCAGAAAGAGACCACTTTGGGCCAGAAAGATGATCAAAGAAGCCGAGGATCATACAGCACCCAAAGGAACGTTTAGGGAGAGTAAAAGACCTAAACGGTTCTCTAGCTATGTTGCTTTAATGAACAACATCATAAACTCAGAACCTGCCAGTGTTACAGAAGCCTTCAGACATCAAGCTTGGAAGGATGCAAAGACGAAGGAATATCAGTCCATCCTAAAGAATGATGTATGGGATATAGTGCCTAGACCAAAAGAGAAATCTGTTGTCTCTTCTAAACGGCTCTTCAAAATCAAGCATGTTGCTGATGGCAGTATAGAAAAACATAAAGCACGTTTTGTGGCTAGAGGCTTTTCTCAAAAGGAAGGCATTGATTATGAAGAAACATTTGCACCTGTTGCCCTTTACACATCAGTGAGAGCAGTATTAGCCATTGCAACAGCTAAAGGCTGGAAGATCCATCAAATGGATGTAAAAATTGCCTTCTTGAAGGAACCATTGAAGAGGAAGTCTATCTAGAACAGCCTGAAGGTTTTGTGATACATAAACCTGACTCACATGTGTGCAAACTGAAGAAAGCCCTCTATGGACTTAAACAGGCTCCCAGGGTCTGGTATGAAAGAATTGACAGCTATCTCTTGGGACTAGAATTTTCCAAGAATGATGCTGACTCCAATCTCTACTTCAAGGTAATCAAAGGTGATATGCTAATAATTATTTTATATGTTGATGACCTGCTGATAACAGGAGAAGATCACCTCATTGCTCAAGGAAAGCGGGATCTAATTTCTAAATTTGACATGAAAGACTTGGGAATTCTACACTACTTCCTAGGTTTAGAAGTATGGCAGAAATCAGAGGGCATTATACTAAATCAAGGGAAATACACAATTGATATTCTAAAGAGATTTGGAATGTTGGATTGTAGACCGATGTCTACACCTATGGAAACCAACCTTCACAAATTGAAAGAAGCAACCGCAGAATCCAAAAGTGCAGATCCAACCCTTTACAGGCAGATGATTAGATCCCTGATGTATCTGGTTAACACCAGACCTAATATTTGCTATGCAGTGAATGTTCTCAACCAGTTCATGTGTGAGCCAAAGGAAATTCACTTAATGGTTGTGAAACATATTTTGAGATATCTTCAAGGCACTATTGGATATGGTCTTCTCTACAAGAATGATCAACTAGATCTACATGGGTACTCTGATTCAGATTGGGCTGGAAGTGTAACCGATCAGAAAAGCACATCAGGATGTTGCTTTAGTTTAGGATCGGCTATGATCTCCTGGATTTGTAAAAAACAATCTTCAGTTGCACAAAGTTCAACGGAAGCTGAATACATTGCAGGCTCAATGGGAGCAGGAGAAGCAGTTTGGCTTTGTAAATTGCTTGTGGGACTCTTTGGTGAGCCCTTGAATCCTACAATTATTCATTGTGATAATCAGAGTTGCATCAAACTCTCTGTGAATCCTGTCTTTCATGATAGATCTAAGCACATTGAGATCCCCTATCATTATGTAAGAGATATGGTGGAAAGGAAAGTGATTCAGTTGGAGTATATCAGTACAAATGATCAAACTGCAAACATTCTCACTAAGCCTCTCTCCCGAATCAAGGTAGAGCACTTCAGGAAGAAACTTGGTATGGTTGAAATGTAATTTGTTATTTATGTTTGAAATACAAATTGTACTAATATATAAAGATGTTTAATGTGTAAACTCTTTCGTCATGTGCGTGACTCCATGACTTTATGGGCCTACTCCCCCTGTGTACATTATTGAAAGGTGACGATCTTTCTAATAATAAACACTTGTATTTGACACTGTAAAGTAACGACTCTACAATGATAAACTATCATGATAGATATCATGTGACTTGATATCTGTGGACATGTCATGATAGTATCTTTTGGACACTTTGATGGATATCATGGGACTTGATATCATCTGAAGATCATTGTGATCCTTAAGAGATAATCATGGTGGATATGCCATGAATTATGGTAGACATCATGTGACTTGATGTCAGTGCACATACCATAATGAAGATGTGTTATGGAGAATGTCATGTGACTTGACACTTTCAGAAGCATACCATATCTTCTGATATCACGAGTTAGGTGATATCACTTTTGGAAGTTATCCTCCCTAGTTAAAGAGGGAGTGTTGAATAATGAAGATGTGTTATGAAGAATGTCATGTGACTTGACAATATTGAGAAATCATACCATGTCTTAGATATCACGTGTTAAGGTGATATCTCCACTTATTTGATTTGAAATATCTTCCCTAGCTAAGAGGGAGTGTTAATGGATGATAGCTTCGTTTAGATATAAGTAACGAATGCTGAAAGCATCTTCGCTATTTATATATGATCAAAGATTATCCTTAATATAAATTTCTGGAAATCGAATTTATGAGCATATATATTTTCGTAATAATAAAGATGTTGAAATTCGCATTTAAATATAAATCGGAATTTATATATATCCGCCACCTTTTGTTTTGTGTGTGTTAAGACACTAACAAATTATTATTGATAGTGTAGGGACCCGCGCGCTCTAAGAGACATGTCTCTTGAGCGGACGTGTCTCCACTTGTGGAGACACGTCCTCTCTTGAGACACGTCCCTTAGAGGCAGGTCTCCTACATACTTATGGCGGCTTCCTCATTGATATGCAAACATCGAAATCAATTAATGTTCTGCAATCAGCACATTCGACATCAAGAGAAGAAATCTGGAAAACGTCTTTGACTTAGAATTTTCAGACCTTAGTTTTATCTTAGTGTTTTAGGATCCCAAATTTGTAGAAAGATTTGATTACATTTACAAAATCATATAAATAATTAAGAAAAAATACAATACATATATTGCAGTTTTTCATAATTTTAACTTGTAATTTTCATAATTGTTATATTATAACTGGTTGGAAGAATGTTGTGTGTTTCTCTCTTTTATGCTTTTGATGATTGTTGGTAGAAGATGGGCTAAATAAAGGTTTTGGGATCTATGGGGATGATTGAAATGCTCATGGTGTCTTCTTGCACAGTATTGGCTGCAATAGCTAATCCTTTTAGGCATTGTTATATAGTTTGTTTAATGCAGTACTTAAAAATTAAAACATGTGCTATATACTCCGGTTTTCATTTGGTTAAATTGATTGTGTAATATTCCTTTCATAGCACCATAACATTTGTATACACTTTAGCTTTTGTTACACTGAAGTTTGCACTGCACACATTTTGTTCATACTTTTGCTTTCATTACATAGATGATTTCCCATGCACATTTAATACACAGTTTTTTCTCTCATCACACCACCATTTGCACATACCCTTTCCTACATGGTCAATGCCTGTCATGTCCCCCTGCTCTTAGTTTTCTCATCTTTCATGTCCAACCCTTTCTATGACTGACTATCAGTGTTACCCTTGCACAATTGAGTGCAACAACTAGCATATTAAAGTTCTTAAAAAATTATTTGGAGACTATTCTATAATCTCACCCTTTACTACTAGTTGTTCCACAAAAAAAGAGGAACATTAGCAACATTGTCAACAGTTATACAATCCTAATATCTAACTGAACATTCACACAGAGGAATTGAAACAGTAAAATGGAAAGTTAGAAATTAATCAAACTAGAATATCTTGTTCATGCTTGAAGAGATGAAAACATGGCATGTAAATTGTAAAAATACCTTGAAATATGCTGCTTCGCATGCCTCTTGTGTCTCAAATTCTACAAGAAGAAAAACGATGAATTTTAAAGAATGTGTTTACTTTCGTGATCCAAATTGCAAAAAATGTTTATGGGAAATGCAATACATGAATTTATTTTGTCTCTAACCTTTAGTGTTATTGATTCCTTTATGGAAGCTGTAATGCAAAATACTATAACAGCAATTCCAATTTATATGACCTTGAGATGACAAGGTAATCCAATATTGAATTAGTGAAATGATCAAAATATAACAAGACTGAGATCACTGAAAAGTGTGTTAAAAATACCTAAAATGCAACAGCCTAAGCTTTCAGCTGGCACAGGTCTAAGATATCTCATTTAGACTATCGCTTATTATGTCAAATATTTGGGCTTATATCTCAAAAGTCTAGATAAGAAAAAGAGGGGACAATAAAGACAAGAAATAGGAATAAAAAAGTTACACCCATAGTCTTGGGAATGTTTGATAGTAATTACTGGCTTTACTTTGTTGTATATTTACTCTTATCAGCAAATTTTAGGGGATCAAATCTATTAACTCTGCATGTACATGATGGTTTACTATTGCATGTACAAAGAATGTTGATTTTTCCCCTTTCCTAGTATAATTTGAAAAAGTATAATTTGAAAATGGTCTGATGTTCACTCAGGATGAGGATGGTTACATTAGTCTTTATATTGCGCCCATCACAAGCCATAGATAACACATTCACAAGACATGGTGAGCTAGAGTTGGCAATTTCCTACAAGGTGCTATAGATTACTTCTTTCCACAATGCCTGCAGTCACGAGAATATTCATTAGTAACAATTCACAAGGATTAGTTTGGAGGAGGATCAGCACCAAACTTATACATAGATAGGCACCGCCAGATGTTTTCACAGTTTCTCTCAATGAGATGATTCGGCCCACTTATTTAGAACTCCAAATTGCTATGTTCAGATATAAAGGTATTGATCCATCCGGCAGCTCAGCACAAGAAGCTTTATGTAGCACGGTTCAGCATGTGCTGGCCCAAGGCAAAGTCTCCATGCAGTAATACAGCAGCAGCCCCTTGCAGGATCAAGAGGCAGCACTACCAACCTCAACATCAATTCTATACCAATGCAAATTCAATATGCTATCAAAAGTCATGATGCCAACATGGAGCCATCTTCTAAAACTGTAGGAAGATGAGCCATATCATCTTCACACAGCTTTAATTGAAGTTCTTTTTTGCACTTATTTATCAAACATGTAATGTATGCAATAGGGCTAATATAGTGGATTCCTTAGAAAAAGTTGTATATATTTTTCCATTTCTTTTAGAGATTTTCCGTGTATTCAACTTTCAGATTAATACAAGTCTTATTGAATTTTTATTGCCAACATTGTCCTTATATTTAAATGGCCCCATGTTCTCTTTAAATAATCTTTAGTTCTTAACAGTTCTCGACATTGTAGTTTTTCTTCCATCAAAACATACTGAAATTGGAGCACACCAAATTCTGTAATTTTAGTGTATTTTTTATCAATCAGTTTTAGAATATGGATCAGAAAAAACTAAATTTATGAATATCCAAGCTACCTTGAAAGAATGCCATGAAGGCAGATTAAATAGCCAAAAAGAAAATCATATTACAGCAGACAAGGGAAGTGGAATCCCTTGATCCAATGGCTTTAGGGATGTCCAAAATGCAACTGCTCCCCTCCACCATAAGTCTCAAGATCTGACCTGTGATATATAATTATTGACCTACTCTACCCCAAATTTTTGTGCCTGACTAGTCAGAAAAGTCCAAAACACTGTAGGGATGAATAATGATGTGATTATCAGATGTAACAACTGAATTTCTGACTTAAAGAACAAAGAGATGATTCATGAGAAATAATGATCAGTCTACTCAACCGGACTGCCTAATGATTAGTAAATAATGATTTCCATTCGAGTATGGATACTCAACTTTACTTGACAAAAGTACTAACACCGAACACCATTGGGGGATGTTTACTGTCCAAGTGCCTCAAAGTGTACATCATTTACAATGAACCTGATTTAAAATTTAAGTTACATGTCTGAGGGCATGAAGCTCTTCACTTCCCCACAGTGACAACTTTAATTATTACCCAAAGTTCCCAAATAATAATTCATTAAAACTGTCAACACATCAATACACAAGCATTGCATATCCATCTCATGTTAAAAGGCATATCCACCTCACACATTGTTCGTTGGAAAAGGATAATTAGTTAAATCATCACTAAAGATGAAAGGAAAATGTAAGTGGAATAACTAATTTATTCCACTGGAATATTTCATATTTTGATAATAACCTCAGATCACATACCCCTAATCCATAACCGAAACCCAAGTGAACTTATCCAAACATAATCAAACACCCATGGTAAAGAAATGGAGGGCTAATAAAGCCTAATAGATTGGGTGGTGGCAGTTAATACAAGTCTAATTATTTTGTAAGATCTGGAGATGTTGTTTGTGAAACTTGGTTGAATCATCATCATACACCTCTCCAATGTTCTATGAAACTCACAATTTTCCACTCGATCACTTGTTGTAACTAGCCAACTAGGGATTATGCAATGAATTGTTCATAATTGCAAGTCCTTATTTTAAACAGAAAAGGACCTGATATAATCAACTGAAATTAAAAAATTATTCATCACAAGAGCACAAGAGATGATTCAGACAAGGAAGGGCATTATGTAAAGATAATATATATCAATGCACATAAATCGAGAATTAAGAAGAAAAGTAAATATGTATTTTATTTGATTTTTAGAATCTTTTTTGGAGCTAGGCTAATTTTTACATCAATATTGCTGAAATTCCCTCATGAAGTCAATTTCCTCTAAGAAATAGAAACCTGAACTTTATGTGGTTTACTTACGGTCTTCAATCATATATCCCCTGCTCTGAAAAGTCATTAACACACAATTTTCACTTTCAAGAAGATAAAAATTGACCTGTGGATCAAATTGAGTAAGGATATTCTTGGTGAATACACAGATTGTGTTTGTTCATTTTCATCTGATCCATAATGGATTGTGAATAAAACAGAGTTTAATGAAGAAAACACTTTCAGAGAACAACAAAACACAGTATGGAAATCTGCAGGACTTTGACTTGAAGAGGGGTGACTCCACATTGTAAAATTGAACCCTGATAGTGTGAAAAAAAAAAAAATTAAAATATAAAACAAAAAAAGGACTTTTCAGCTTCTAGTTTCCATGAGGATTTTTCTAGAGCTAAGAAGAATCCTCCAGCATGAGCAGCAATTGTAAAATAAGTACGAAACTATGTTTTAAGAAAATTGGAGGAAAGTTATATAGTTTGAAAGTAGAATTCCAGAATTATAATTTGGGCACAAAAGCATAGGCAAACAAGTATCTTATGCAGCTAATGGAGCAAGGGGCTGTAATGTCCCCATTTTACGTATTACTGTTCTGTGAGCTTTTAGCCAGTTTCCAAGTTTTCCTGTAAGCTTCTAGGTGTGCTAGGGAGAACTCCAAACTTCTTGGAGGATATAAGTTCGACATTTCAGGATTTTTGTTGGTGGCATTGAGCTCAATTGGCATTAGGGATCACTATGAAATTTTCAGAAGCGTTTTCAGGCTCCTAGTGTGTTCTCCAAACTTCTTAGAGAGCACGTTTATTTTTAGTAAATCACCCACTTGGCTCCATTCATCGTCCTACATCTTCAATATCATCACATTGTGATCAGAGTTTGATTCCGATTCAGTTTAAATGGTTTCTGCAACTTAGATGAATTATTGAATAATTAATTAATATTTCACTAATGTTGTCTAATGTCGAGAAATAATCGAAGGACAACTTAGTGTAACAGCCTGTTGGAAAGGTAATAAATGTTTTAAAAGTTGGATGCCTAGTTGAGAGGACCTTTGCACATGAAATGTTATTTTAATTTCAAAAAGATCATTTTTTGAGGGAAAAAGAATTATTATAATTTTACAATTGCAAATTCCCTCCAAAAAAGCTATAAAAGGAGGTTTAGGCTCTCATTTGGGACATGCTAAAGATTACACATAATGAAATGCTGCCGGATTGAACCTACGTGTTCTTCCTCGAATCTTGTGAGGACAAAAACCCTCATTGGATGACTGGTTTCGGATTTGAAAAACAATCCCTGGCTGGTTTGGAGTGGTATACTCAGGAATCACCATTGTTATTCACAAAGTTCGTAGATTGGGGTTTTCAAATGAAGATATTTGAAGAGTTTTGATGTGCAGATTTTTGGGGTTTCATTTTGCTATTATTTCAGAAATTTTTTATGTGATTGAAAGTGTTTCCAGACACAGTTTCAGCTGGCCGTACCATTAGCTGGGTTATTGCCAAAGGTTAAATTGATGTAAATTTCTGAATCATTAGATACATTGCTGTTGTTATTATTATCCAGTGCAAGCCGTACAACTTAGGATGCAGATTTGGAACAATGACCAGGCCATACCATTGCCTAGAAGTGTTTGAGAGGTAGGTATGACAGTTTGTGAAGGGAATCACTAATATTAGGGTGCTCTTACTGTGCTGTGAGGTGTTGCCTTGCTGTTTGGAGGCAGAATACTCGAGTTTGGATTTAGATTTTGACATGGGTATGATTCTAAAAGGGGCCATAAAGCCCTTATTACCTCCTGTTCCTGTTGTTCAGAGTTAAATCAGATGTGCCAGTAATTGAATACAATTTTCTAGACGGTTATGTCTTCTTTCGGTGTTTTTGAATGAAGTTGTGAGTGTTGGAGATGGCATTTCTCTAGTTTCGGCTCTTTGTTGGTAAGCTGAGTATGATATTGGGTTCGATTCTGAAAAATAAACCTGCTGTCCGTGAGTTTCCAGACCTGGAAATGACTGAAAATTATAACATACCTGTAACTGTTGCTTCTTTGTCATTTTGACTGTGTTTGGATGATATTGGATGCCTAGTAGTCTATCACTGCAGCTGGAGTGATGTATGATTGGTGAATTGGTGTATTTTGAAGGAGGTTGATGCTGCAATAACCTGCAATCTGTTACAGTAGTCCTGCAACTGCTCTTTCATCAATAGCAGTCCTGTAGCTGTCCTTGCATGTTAAGGGTGTTAGGAGATCACTGGGTAAATGCATTGCTGTTTAGTACCTTTGGATGGTATCCTTGCAAGACTGGAGGGTGATTTGAGGATCTTCAATGGCAGTTGTAACCTGCAAATTATGAGCACCAGTCCTGCGAAAAATTCTACAATGCATTACAGACCGGCAACATTCAGTTTCAGTGCTATGTTTGAGGTATTTTCATATGGATGTTTTGTATGTTAGTTTATTTCATGAATTGGCATGTTTGTCAATGATAATCGATCAAGATATTGCTAAGTTACCGGTTCGGGTTCAGGTTCAAGGGTTCAGTTCTCGGGTTCGATCAAAAAAAAATTGGAATTGGGTTTGTTGGTACAAAAACATATAATATATATGTGTGTGTGTGTGTGTGATACACATATTTTTAATGTACAAAATTATTATATTATATTTATATTATAACATTATATATTAATTTTATTAATATTATATTATATATGAACTTTATTAATTATTATTTATTAATATTAACTTTCTTTTATAATTTTATTATTATATTATAATTAATAATATTATGTATTATTAATATTGTTACTTGTATAACATTTATATATTACTATATATATAAATATTATAAAATACTAATAATATATATATTTTTTTTATAATTAAGTTCTACCAAAAGGGGGTAGATCCCGTAGTATAACATGCTGCGCAAAAGATCTAATTACGAAGGCCAAAGACAAGCGGGTTCAGTTCAAACTTCAAACAGACTTGGCACTCCCAAACCCAATATCTTTGGGCACCGCACCACTGAACCACTGAAATTATTCAGCTTATCCCACCCCTGACCGATCTGACATCTTTGTCTTTTGACCATCTTCCTCAATGATAAATACTAATAATATATTATTAAATATGTAAACATTATATTAATATATAATACTAATGAATTAATAATATATAATATTATAATAAAATTATAATAGAAAGTTAATGATGATAAACAATAAAGTTAATATATAATATAATATTAATAAAATTAATATACAATATTATAATATAATAATAAAATTATAAAAAAAATAATATTCATAAATAATAAATATTAATATATAATTATATATCATTGCAGTGAAGGACGGATAGTTGAGGCCGTTGGAACCCAAGTCGAGGCCGTTGGGACATGAAGTAGGCATTCGGATAATTGACTAAATTTGTTGGGCAGTGTAATTGAGAGTGCCGAGATAGTTGGCGTAGCCTTCCACGCTGATGCATAGGCGAGTCCAGGGTCGACGGCTTTATCTGGATCTTGTCGCGCGAATTGCAAGTGGGTAGAAAATGGTAAACATAAGGGCGGGAAGAAAGCTCACATTGATGCATAGATCGGGTCTGAAGTGCCCTTCTGAAAACATCATTGTTGGGGATTTAAGACCCAACCCAACAAGCAACTACCAATCGGAACGAGAGGGATATTTGTCGTGCGAATTGCAGGTGGTCAGAAAAAAACTTTGAATTCGAGCCAGGTTCTCTCTGGTTTGTTAGGGTTGGACCCCGTCCAGACCCAAGTCGGACCAGACCTAGACCTTGGACCCAGGCTTGACCCAACTAGGACCTGCACCTGCAGACTGTTGAATCGGTAACATAGAGATATTGTAACGACAAATGAATGAATGCATAATTTCCATATCAGATTTGCAACAGCAGATGTATGCATGTTGATTTGTTATATTAGGCCTTGTACTAGCAAATGAATCTTATTTTGCAAGTTGAAGTTGTCATTTCATATTGGCAAAAAAAATTCAAAAAATATTTAGGGGTGGTTATTACAAGATAAGTTACCTTTACTGCCACTATACAAAACCGTACATGAGAATTTCACCTCATACGGCTTCTCGTTCAATTCTTTTGAAGTAGGACATTTTTGTTTTTCGAGTATTCCCTTTCTTCATTATGAAAACTTGATTAGACAGTTTTCGTGTTTTAACATGAATGATTATATATATATATTCCATTTTTTTATAACAAAAAAACTATGCGACTCCTTCGGGATTCATTTTTCTTTCTCTATTAAAAAGAATAAGAATGACAACCTTTTTTTTATCCATTATTGTTAATATGCTCATTTTTTATTTATATCTCGAAATATCATTTTTTTTTTTGAATGCATCCATAGCTGTTGTGTTTATTGAAAGGAGCAAGGGGCAGATTGCATCCCTATCCTTCAGCATAATTCTTTGTACTTACCAATTTGATAATACATTATGGTAGTAGTGCCATTGCCACTACCAAAGTTGGCTTTTCCTTCTTCAGAGGATTTGTAGGGTCAATAATGTGTTCACAATGTTTCAGTCTTTCCTTCCCCTCTAGACTATCATTTAAATTGCATTTTAGTAGTATAGTACATATTTCTTAGTATTTTATTTCTACAAGCATAGAGCTGAGAAATTATGGATCGATTTGGTATCTGAGTGGTTGAGAACCTAGTTCCACGGAGTTTCCTGATGGGGGGACCAAGGGCCTAAGTTTGGGGACGGTGGGGGGGACAGCGAGAGGACAATAGGGGGACGGTGAGGGGACGGAGGCGAGGTGGTGGCATAAGTACGTGAAGAAATATTTATAAAAGGATGCATAAGTATAAGAATTATACATCTTGGAGACAACTAGGAGTCCCCTAGACGTCTTGAGAACACCTTGATGTCCTTGAAGTCCTAGCAGCATCTTGGAGACAGCAACGCTAGTGGTGGGATGGTGGCACTGGTGGTGGGCTGGTGAGGGGACGTCCCCCCCAAGTCCCCAAGTCTCTGAGATGGGGACGTCTAGGAAACATGGGGTTTTTGGGGGGCACGCGTCCTTGTGGAACACTAGTTGAGAATCTTTTGTGGAGTTTCATGGTATGTACAACACCATGGCCAAGTTGTAGCATATTTTCTTCCATGGCAATGCATTCATTGTAACATGTAAAATTTGTACTTGTCGTGTAGCAAGTAGGGAGGAACTTTTATAATTGTTCCTGGCCTATAGCAACCATTGTACCATGCCTTGAGCATCACAAAAGTTGTAGTTATTGGAGTTTCAACACACACAAATCTCACAAATGGAAGTGATCCATCATGGGAAAGAGGGAGGGATCATGAGCAAAATTGAATTTAATAAAGGAATCGCTTTTAGAGAACAACAAAATACAATTTTTAGAAATTTGCAGAACTGTAGCTTGAAGAGTGTAAAATTGATCCCTAATTATGCAAAAAAATATGAAACAGAAGATAACTTTTCAGCTTCTAAATTCCACAGGTGTTTGTCTAGAGCTCAGGAGAATACTCCAGCACAAGCAGCAATTATAAAATAACTAGGAAAGTATGATTTAAGGAGAGTATCGTTTGAAAGTATAATCCCAGCATCATATTTTGCTTGTAGAAGCATAGACAAACAAGTGTCTTTCAATGCTAATGGAGCAAGGAGCAGATGGCATTCACATCCTAAAGGATAATTTCTTGTACTTGTCAATTTGATAATGCATTATGGTAGTAGTCATTCCCACTCAAAGCTGATTTTTCCTTCTTCAGAGGGTTTCTAGGGTAAATATGGTGCTCGCTTTATTTTTCAGAGTCTTTACTTCCTCTCTTGTCTGTCATTTACATTGTATTCAAGTAGCACAGTACATATTTCTTGTTTCTTGATTTCTACAAGCATAGTGTTGAGAAATTACTATTAGAGATCAGAAGCACAATGGTTCATTGCTAGAATAAGAATACAAAAATTTGAAGCCAAGCAAAGTTGACTTCTAAAATCAACCTGAATTTCAGCATTTCAACAAGTTGCCCTTCTTCAATGCTCAACTGCTAAGCATATACATTAGAAACCTTACCAATCTATAATTATTAATGATCTAATTGAATCCTTGGTCATATCTGAAAAGTTGAACCATTTTTGTGGGTAACATTCATGTAAGTATTTATTGATGAGCACACGGTTATACTGAGAGGGGGGTGAATCAGTATAACAATAATGTTTACTTTTTCAAACTTAATACAATTTTTAAAAATTGATCAATATCAATAACATCATTTACTCAACATCAATAATCATGCACATGAGAATAACACAAGATATTTACGTGGAAACCCTTACGAGAGAAAACCACAGCAAAATATTGCTTATATAAACTCTTCTTACAACTTTGTAGGCACCAACCTACAGGAGACACCAATCCCCACATACAAAAATTTGTAGGCACCAACCTATTGGAAACACCGACTCCCACGACTGAGCACCAACTCGGTAAGAGACACCAATCTCTTTGATCAGAGGCACCAAACCCTTTTGTATGAGGCACCAACCTCTCCAATATGTGGCACCAACCTCAACACAACAAAGTCTTTGTCTTCTTTGAAAAACTCCTTCACAAAAAAACTCTTCTCTGATCTGCTCCAGCACTCTTCACAAATCTGCCTTGAAATCTCTCATGAATATCTCATTATTCTGCCCATATGTTTGCTCAAATCTGCTTAGGAAGTTTGCTCAAATATGCCATGTAAGTCTGCTCAAATACTCTTCCCAACATGTTTCATAATTCTGCTCCAAAATAACTTACAATCCCCTTATTCATTTCATCATATATTCTTCATAGAATTTTCTTCAAAAATCTGCTCAGGCCCTTTCAAAAATCTGCCATAAGTCTTCTGTAGCATATCCTTTTAATTCTGCTATAAATCAGTCTACACACTTGCTTGAAGATCTGCTACAAACTTTGCTCATAGATCTCTGCTCTTCATTTGCTCTCAAATCTGATTTAAGTCTGCTCAACAAACCTTCAACTATCTTGACCATAAATGGTTTTACATCATTCACTTAACTCCCTTTTAAATCAGCATATCAACCTGTGTTAAATCTGTATATTATTCTTCAGGTGTATTGTTTTATTTCTTTCTTTATTCCATCACCTCTGCTCTCTCTTCTTCATGTTTACAAACCTCTTTTATATCTTATTCATTATAGAGTCACACCTCATCAAAAATGAATCACTGCCTTTTATTAATGTTGCCCCTCTCTAACTAATATTAATCACTGCACTTTTTGTTTGAAGTGATTTCTCTTTGTTAAAGTGTTGCCTTGTCTAAACCTATGATCGCTGCCTTATTAATCGCTTCTTTCTTTAAATAATATGAATCACTGCCATCATACAATTAACCGCAGCCTTCTAAACATTATCTTTTATTAATCATAATCTTTATTAGACTTGAGTGCTAATGTTAATGAACTTGCTTTTATTCTTTTTTGTTGATGAATGGTAGCTTCGGTCAGATATAAATGATGATTGCTGAAAGCAACATCATCATTTATATGTGATCAAGGTTATTCTTCAAAATAAATATTTCTGGAAAAATAAGTAATTTGAATTTATAAGCATATATATAAAATTTGAAATAAATGATGTTAAAATTCTGCATTTAAATATAAATCGGAACTCATATTATATACCCGCCACATATAAGGTTATGTGTGTGTGTTAAAGATACTAACCGCATGTTAGTCGGTTATGTGTGGAACCCGCGCGCTCAAAGGGACACGTCCCATGAGCGGACATGTCTCCACTTGTGGAGATACGTCCTCTCATGAGACGCGTCTCTTAGAGGCGGGTCTCCAAACATACATATGGTGGTTCCTTCATTGATATGCAAACATCGAAATTTATTAATGTTCTGCAATCAGCGCATTTAGCATAAGAGAAGAAATCTGGAAATTAATATTTAACTTAGAATTCTCACACAGAATTTCAGACCTTAGTAATTCCTTAGATTTCTTAGGATCCTATTTGATAAAGATTTGATTACATTTACATGGTATCAGAGCCAAGTTGTGTGAATCCAAATCAAATCTAGATATCAGATTGCTCTAGAAAATTCGTATCTTCTAAAATCGAATTCACATCACATTCTTCATAATGTCAAGTGTGATCAGATTTGAAGATCGTCTTGCAGGAGCAAACAACTTCACATCATGGAAATTTAGAATAATGATGATTCTTAAGGAGAACAAATTAGACTCACTTGTGAGAGAAAACAAAAAGGAACCAGAGGCTGATCCTGAGAAAACTCAATGGATTGAAAACAATGAAAAGGCCATGAAAATCCTAGTAGATGCAGTTAGGGATCATATAGTGCCCATCCTAGCAAAACATGAAACTGCATATCAAATGTTCAAATCTCTTGAGAGCACCTATGAGATCAACAATACAAGTAGGACTCTTGCATTAAAGAGACAAATCAACAATATCCAAATAAACAAAGGAGAAACAATCAATGCATACTTCATGAGGATCATTGAACTAAGGGATCAATTATCCACAATTGGATATCAGGTTGATAGCAAAGAGTTAACTCTAATTGCACTAGGAGGCCTACCAAACTCATGGGAGTCATTTGTTCAAGGAATAAGTGCGAGGTCTAAACTCCCCAAATTTGATAGGCTAAGAACAGACTACCTTCAAGAGGAAACAAGACTCTCCACAAAAGAAAATAAACAGAAGAACATAGATGAAGACATTCATGTACTCAACACAATGTCTAACAAAAGGAATAAGAAAAACTCCTACAAGAAAGGATCTTTTAAAAGAAAGAGAAATTCCAATGGAAAGGGATCTTCTAAGAAGAAAGACATCTTTCAAGTTCAATGCTTTAGATGTGATCAATATGGCCACTATGCAATGAAGTGCCCTGACAGATCAAAGCAACAAGCATCTTTTGCCAAAGTAGGAAAGAAAAATTCAGATCATGAATCTAAGAACTTTGTGTTCTATACAGCCCTATCTAGTCAAGTATCTAACAACACCCACAACTGGGTAATTGATAGTGGTTCCTCTCGACATATCACAGGATTCAGAGATCACTTAGACACTATGACTGAAAAGATTGATGAAGAAGTAACCATTGGGGATGACTCTGCACACCCTGTAAAAGGGGTTGGAACTTGCTCCATCAAACTGAAATCTAGTATGTCTCTTCAACTCACTGGAGTCTTATTTGTACCTAGAATAAAGAGGAATCTAATATCCATCTCTGCCCTTGAAGACAATGGATATAGAGTTACCTTTATGGATGGGAAAGTTCTAGCATGGCCTAAGAACTCAACTATCAAGAAAGCCCAAACCATAGGCTTAAGACAAGGGTACATTTACAAACTATGCACTGAAGTTAAACAAGCCCTTACCCTTGACACCTTTCATTCAAATAAGATTTGGCATAGAAGATTAGGACACCTTAATTTCCATGCCCTACCTTCTGTGGAAAAACTTGTAACAGGCTTACCTAAGTTACCATCTCATGAAGGAACTTGTAAAGGTTGTGCCCTAGGAAAGAATACAAAGGGATCCTTTCACAATAGCTTGAGCAAAACCCTAAATGTGTTAGAATTGGTTCACTCAGACTTATGTGGACCCATGTTTGTACCCTCTAAAGCAAGATTTCTATACTATGTCATATTTATAAATGACTTCTCTAGGAAAACCTGGATCTATCCTTAAATGTAAAGAGTCAATAGAAATCCTCAAAAGGTTCAAAGAGTTCAAAGCCCTTATTGAAAACTTCTCTAGGAAGAAACTAAAAACCTTAAGGACAGACAATGGGAAAGAATACACCTCTGAAATTTTTAAAGAATTCTGCATGAGTGTTGGAATTAAGAGGGAGTTCACAGTTGCCTACAACCCTCAACAAAATGGGATTGCTGAAAGAAAAATTAGAACCATTGTAGAAGTTGCTAAAGCAATGCTACTTGACCAAAACATTGAAACCTCTTTCTGGGCAGAAGCCTCTAGGACTACTGTCTACATCCAAAATAGATGTTCTCATTCTCATCTTGATAATAAAACTCCTGAAGAAGCCTTTACTGGCATAAAACCTGACATTAGTCATTTAAGGATTTTTGGCTGTCCTGTCTATATTCATGTGCCCAAAGAGAAGAGATTCAAACTAGAACCTTTCGAAAAGAAGGGGGTATTTGTGGGTTAGTGAAACCTCCAAAGCCTACAGGATATTCGTACCCGGGCAGAAACAAATTGAATTGAGCAGAGATGTCATCTTTGAAGAAGACATTGCATTCAAGAGGGCAAGAAGTTCTAGTGAGATAGAAACCTATTCCCCTAGAGTACCTGAAATGGAACCTACTCCTGAGATTCAGAGGGAGCATTCTGAGGAAATGCCACATGAACTTCTTTCTACTTCAAATGAGAATACAAATGACAACGGCAGAAAGAGGCCACTTTGGGCTAGAAAGATGATCAAAGAAGCTGAGGATCATGCAGCACCCAAAGGAACGTTTAGGGAAAGTAAAAGACTCAAACGGTTCTCTAGCTATGTTACTCTAATGAACAACATTATAAACTCAGAACCTGTGAGTGTTACAGAAGCCTTCTGACATCAAACATGGAAGGATGCAATGACGGAGGAATATCAGTCCCAAGTCCATTCTAAAGAATGATGTATGGGATATAGTGCCTAGACCGAAAGAGAAATCTGTTGTCTCTTCCAAATGGCTCTTCAAAATCAAGCATGTTGCTGATGGCAGTATAGAAAAACATAAAGCACGTTTTGTGGCAAGAGGTTTTTCTCAAAAGGAAGGCATTGATTATGAAGAAACATTTGCACCTGTTGCCCGTTACACATCTGTGAGAGCAGTGTTAGCCATTGCTGCAGCTAAAGGCTGGAAGATCCATCAAATGGATGTGAAAACTGCCTTCCTAAATGGAACCATTGAAGAGGAAGTCTATCTAGAACAGCCTGAAGGTTTTGTGATACATAAACCTGACTCACATGTGTGCAGACTAAAGAAAGCCCTCTATGGACTTAAACAGGCTCCTAGGGTCTGGTATGAAAGAATTGACAGCTATCTCTTGGGACTAGAATTTTCCAAGAATGATGCTGACTCCAATCTCTACTTCAAGGTAATCAAAGGTGATATGCTAATAATTATTTTATATGTTGATGACCTGTTGATAACAGGAGAAGATCACCTCATTGCTCAAGGAAAAAAGGATCTAATTTCTGAATTTGACATGAAAGACTTGGGCATTCTACATTACTTCCTAGGTTTGGAAGTATGGCAGAAATTAGAGGGCATTATACTAAACCAAGGGAAGTATACTATTGATATTCTGAAGAGATTTGGAATGTTGGACTGTAGACCAATGTCTACACCTATGGAAACCAACCTTCACAAATTGAAAGAAGCAGCAGCAGAATCCAAGTGTGCGGATCCAACCCTTTATAGACAGATGATTGGATCATTGATGTATCTGGTTAACACCAGACCTGATATTTGCTATGCAGTGAATGTTCTTAGCCAGTTCATGTGTGAGCCAAAGGAAATTCACTTAATGGCTGTGAAACATATTTTGAGATATCTTCAAGGCACTATTGGATATGGTCTTCTTTACAAGAATGACCAACTAGATCTACATGGGTACTCTGATTCAGATTGGGCTAGAAGTGTAACCGATCGGAAAAGCACATCAAGATGTTGCTTCAGTTTAGGATCGGCTATGATCTCCTGGATTTGCAGAAAACAGTCTTCAGTTGCATAGAGCTCAACAGAAGTTGAATACATTGCAACCTCTATGGGAGCAAGAGATGCAGTTTGGCTTCGTAAATTGCTTGTGGGACTCTTTGGTGAGCCCTTAAATCCTACAATTATTCATTGTGATAATCAGAGTTGCATCAAACTCGCTGTAAATCCTGTCTTCCATGATAGATCTAAGCACATTGAGATCCCCTATCATTATGTAAGAGATATGGTGGAAAAGAAAGTGATCCAGTTGGAGTATGTTAGTACAAATGATCAAACTGCAGACATTCTCACCAAGCCTCTCTCCCGAATCAAGGTAGAGCACTTCAGGAAGAAACTTGGTATGGTTGAAATGTAATTTGATATTTATGTTTGAAATACAAATTGTTTATAAATTGTACTAATATATAAAGATGTTTAATGTGTAAACTCTTTTGTCATGTGTGTGACTCCATGACCTTATGGGCCTACTCCCCCTGTGTACATTATTGAAAGGTGACGATCTTTCTAATAATGAACACTTGTATGTGACATTGTAAAGTGACGACTCTACAATGATGAGTTAAACTATCATGATAGATATCATGTGACTTGATATCTGTGGACATGTCATGATAGTATCTCTTGGACACTTTGATGGATATCATGGGACTTGATGTCATTTGAAGAACATTGTGATCCTTAAGAGATAAATCATGGTGGATAATTATATCCGTGGACATGCCATGAATTATTATGGTAGACATCATGTGACTTGATGTCAGTGCACATACCATAATGAAGATGTGTTATGAAGAATGTCATGTGACTTGACAATATTGAGAAAACATACCATGTCTTCGATATCACGTGTGAAGGTGATATCTCCACTTATTTGATTTGAAATATCTTCCCTAGCTAAGAGGGAGTGTTGATGAATGGTAGCTTCGGTCAGATATAAATGATGATTGCTGAAAGCAACATCATCATTTATATGTGATCAAGGTTATTCTTCAAAATAAATATTTCTGGAAAAATAAGTAATTCGAATTTATAAGCATATATATAAATTTCGAAATAAATGATGTTAAAATTCTGCATTTAAACATAAATCGGAACTCATATTATATACCCACCACATATAAGGTTATGTGTGTGTGTTAAAGATACTAACCGAATGTTAGTCGGTTATGTGTGGAACCCGCGCGCTCAAAGGGACACGTCCCATGAGCGGACGTGTCTCCACTTGTGGAGACACATCCTCTCATGAGACGCATCTCTTAGAGGCGGGTCTCCAAACTTACATATGGTGGTTTCCTCATTGATATGCAAACATAGAAATTTATTAATGTTCTGCAATCAGCGCATTTAGCATAAGAGAAGAAATCTGGAAATTAGTATTTGAGTTAGAATTCTCACACAGAATTTCAGACCTTAGTAATTCCTTAGATTTCTTCGGATCCTATTTGATAAAGATTTGATTACATTTACATTTTTAATTTAATCGCTGCCTTCTCTCTTTTTTGTCTTATTCTATTTTGACTTATTCTTTTTTGTCTTCTCTGTCTTTTGTATTTTGCTTCTTTTCTTCAAATACTTTTAATCACTGCTCCATTTATAAATTATTTATCTTTTAATACTTTCATCGTTACTCTTGAAAGTATAATCACAGCTCATACTGCATTGCTGACATTAGTATACCCAATGCCTTTAAACATAATCACTGTCTTCCAATGAAATCGCTGCTATAAAATATTAGTTGTTGCTCGTCATTCTTTAATCACAGCATGTGTTGCTTCTTAATGACATTCGCTGCTCATTCAGATATACTAATTGCTGCACTCTCCATAAATACTATTCGCTGCATCTCATAATACATATACTCCATATTAATAAAGCCTTCTTTTATAATTGTTTTGGATGACTATATATATATATATATATATGTTTATTCCTTCAACGGGTGAGCCTGCAAGTTTGGAGTTAGTTTCATAGTTGCCTTGTACATGCCCCTCTTGGTTTTCTATACCCGGTACTTCTTCATTACAGCTCTCACATCATCATGATCAGGCATGTTGATTCAACAAACATGTGAACTAATAACATCCTTGTTCAACACAATCATTTTATATGAAAAGCATTCCTCTGTGTGTCCATCTTAATGCATAGCTCCAAGCACATATACATGGCATTCTTCTCTACATCTTTTCTCAATGAATGGTTAGGCAATTAGAGCCTTTGTCAACTTCCATAGCTTTAGCTAAGAGTCTCGTCCAAATCTGGCAGATTCACAATTATCACCATATGCCTTTGACATCAATGACAACAATCAATTCTTTCCTTTGACATCAATGAAAACATTTCCAACATTTATATCTTCCCTTTCCATATTTTTCTCTAATAATATTCCTTTCCTGTTAACATGGGAGGTGCAGTACAGTGTATGGTTGCACATCTCATCTATTCTCATAACTTTTGCAGTGTTTTCACTTGTGTCACCTTCATCCCCCTGGCAAGCATTTTTACCAAACCGTGTGTTCTCTTTCCTCTCTTTGCTATCATGTGTCAATTTCAAAACCAATACCAATCAAATAATGTATTAACTTACCAAGTATCATATTACTATATTTGTGGTCAAAAGATAACCATACATGAGGGGAGGATGCTCCAAATCAATTGTGACAACAACAGAGACATCTATCTATAATATTGTTTGATCTTGTGCTTCCCATGGAGCACCATGCTACCGAAGGACATGTACTAATTAAAATGCAAATACAACTCCTACATGCTGTTCAATTGCCATTCATAGGCCTCAATGACACATCAACCACAATTTTGTCAGTTTTTCCTGGAAGCACCTTGCAAGTTTGTCAAAGCCATAACAAGCTTCTCCTCCAATTTTCTACATTTTCTTATATTCTTATTGACCGTCAACTAACAACTAAATTAAGAAAGGGAGACTAATGTGTTATCTTCCTAATATAGTGCATTATAGCTCACACTATGATATATTATCAATCACAGTTATTTCAAAAATTTAACATAGCACTTTATGAGCTAAACTATTCCTTGAATTTCTCCCCACCCCCCGTGGTACCGGAGGGCGTGTCGCGCCAGCACCACCGGTCACGTTAAAAAAGTTTACCAGGCGCACTGCAGTTTATAGGGGGTCGTGCTACCCGATTCCTGCAGTCTAATAAAAAAATAAAAAAAATAAAAAAAACTATTCCTTGAATTTCCAAATGTGAAGATGCTTGGGATCCTCCACCCAAATTTCTAGGTAGGCATTCCTGTCTTACATGTTGCATGAATGGTTTTTCCCTACCAATGAACATGTCTTAACATACAACAAGACATAAGCATTTGACAAAAGTTAGCCAATAAGATATGCTTTAACAAAAAGTAATATTGAACCAACTTAATTATCACATATGTTCTGCAAATACATTGCTTCGTTTGCATTGCTTATAACTGTTCTAAATGAAATTCGGTCCCATAGTAATCGAATATCACTAGAAAATGTACACATGGAAAATAATATAATACATGTTCTGCTACAAACATGACAGTGCTAGCCAATTTGCATCATCATCAGCACTAGACACTCTCCACTAAAAAGTAGTATTTAACAAATTCAGTGATGTTCTCCTTTCCAACAATTTATTTCTTGCAGATTATTGTTATCAATCAGCTTCTTCATCCTTCTTTGAAATTACAAATAGCTACAAGAATACCTGATTTGAAAAGCTGAAATGCTCATTATCAAGTGCATGATGTCAGCCTTAGAAAAAGGAGATCGACAAGAAAACATACCAATGAAAGCATAACATAAACTGTCTCCTGTCTTGTAGTCTCTTATAATATCAGCCCTAGTTTGCCATGCCAATACAAGTAGTTAAGCATCTAACAAAAATAATAAAATAATGGTGAAATGGTAAAGCATAATGTCACTAGCTAAGAATAACTAGAGAGAATTCAGGCATGATGCCCAAACATTGTGTAGTGTGTTTGAAAAAGATAAAACCTTGATTCACCATAATATATATGTTTTGAAAGGCCTTTTTGTATCACTATAAGAAGGAAGTAAAAAGTTCATCATGCACTCACGATATTACTTTCCCAAAGCGTGAAAAGATCACTTCAAGGTCCTCTTCCTGCATAGTATAAAACAAATATTAAAGTGAGTAGTTTATGCACCAAGTAGATAATGCAACAATGAAGATAGACTTGTTTTGTCAAAGAAATGGGAAACAACCATCATCAATCAATTATCATCTACATTTTCATGCTTGCCATAGACAAAACTAACATTCTTTTGCTCTTTGCCATTCTAATGTCTCGATTTAAATCTGATTCATAATAAGAAAGAAAGTCATAATTGTAACCTCGTGTAAATTATGGTGCACTTAGATTCACCTAGAGTCGGATATCAAATTGTCCTCTCCTCATTTTTGGATTGATTCATTTGTAATCCAGATTAGTGAATCTTTGAATTTTGACAATATTCATCCAACAAGTCAGGGGCTTGTTAAGGAATAGTTTCGATGGAATTATGACCAAGAGATAATTTTCTTTTCTTGGGAAAGAAGATTGAAAGTGCTAAAATTTCACAATCTCTTATATGTGTCTTCTTAATTATTTTTTCTTCTTACCAGATAAAAATTTCAAGATTATTCAAGCATGTCCTTGTTGTTAAGGTCATTCTCTGGAGGATATCAATAGAAACTATATTGGACATTTCACAGTGATCACCAAGGATGTTGGCTTCTCTTTTAATCTAAGTTACCGGATTCGCACCCGGAGGCCTCGAACCCGGTCCGGGTTCGCCTGCGGGTGCACCCTGGGCGTACGACCAGGGCGAACCCACCCAGTCAATTGGTGCGTGGACCCGAAGGTACCAAGCACGTACCCGGGCGTACCTCGAAGAACCCACGGCCCAGAACTTATAAAAACATTTTTTTTATTATTATTATTATTAATATGAGCTGCCCCTCGACCCTGTTGGGGGCGTTGCCCCCAGACCCCCACGAGGGGCGCTACCCCTCGACCCCATTGGAGACATTGCCCTCAAACTCCCATTGAATTTAATTGGTACTCTCCAAGTCCAAGTTTCCATAGTTTTCCTACAAGTCTTCATCTATAATATCGCATTTAAGGCTTTTGAAACCATACAAAACTCCATGCCGCACCTCATTTTTATGGGAAAGAGGAAGATGTAAATTTGTAAAATATATTAATATAGTATTTACTTTCAGTTTTACAAAAACAATTTTCTATTTTCATTTTGTTTAAGAATATCAACATCAACGCATTCCACATGAGGATGCCATTTTGTACCCAATTTGCTTTCAAATCAGTCAAATACAACTATCAATTGACATTTAATATTTATCTTTGGCATTTGGCATTGATCAATGATCAAGTATCATACTATGAAATGATTTAGTTTTACAATTCTGTATATTTCTCTTTTTTTTTGTATATATAATACATATATATATATATATATATATATATATATATATATATATATATATATATATATACACACACGTACCCATACGTACCCAAACCCCTAAAAAAAATTTTCACGTACCCACATACCGGGTTCTCGTACCCGAACCCGTCCCCGAACCCGAACCGGTAACTTAGCTTTTAATCCTATCTCTTATGTAGATTGGGATTCTCCTCCTCCATCAGCTCTCTTCTGATCGTAACTCTTACATAGATTAGGACTCTCTTCTTCCATCAGCTACAAGGTCATCTTTTTCTCATGGGGCCTTTCTTTGACAGGACTGTTTTGTAATACATGGTATTCTATATGTTGATGTATCTAGGGTCTACTCACTTGGTCTTTTACTCCTGTAGAAGGCTCTTTTCCTTCATGAATATAAATTTAGATTTTTAATGTTGTTGGAGTCCTTTTCTAATTTTAGATTACCTATTTTAATTCTTCTAATTTTCAGTCGCATTAACCTACTTGAGTCATGAATTGAGAGTACTATAGTTTTCATTTTTTCCCTTTCTAGCTCATGTTAGGAACATCAGGAGGTTTCAATATCTCTTATGAAATAGAATGAAATATCAAATATGCAGCATTATGACTTTGATAGTAAATTTTAGCTTTGTAATTTCACAATATCCGACAAGGAAATCTCCATATTGGTGACTTTGTACTTCATTGCATCCTCTAGTATGACCAAGCCTCAACTCATTTCAATTCTCTCAATCATCATTGCTTGTTAGACACTGCACAAGATCTTCTTGAAGCTATAAGAAGTTGGAAATTAATTACCAAGCAATAGAACACACCATATTCGAGGTGCAGACAAAGCTCTCCTAATAATTCAAGCATGCTCCAATCTTTGATAGTGAGAACCAAGATGTCCAAATACAAAGTTAGCTCAAGTATCCATGCCCAATACAATTCAAAATACAACTCATTGGAAGATAGGGAACAAAGAGCCCTTTAAGAATTGTAGTACATCCTTATTTCGTCCTCACCATAGATAATACCGCTCCTTTGAATATCCTCTGCAAGATATTGAGCTATGTAAAGCTGAATTCAGGTGCATGTTTGTTCCATAACAAGAATACATAAGCCAAGGATGGGGGTTCAAATTAATGACAGCCTTGTCCTTGCAGCCCAGTTGACAAACCACTCAAAACACACATTTATTTGTTGTAAGAACATTGGGGAACAGCATCAAACTCTAATTTTTATTACTGCAGTAACACAAACATTTTTTACAGACACATGTTTATCGCTAGTGAACAGAGCATTAGACAAAATGTGATATAAAACATTGCTTATTGCTGCAAAACTGACATGTTATAGACAAAATAAACAAGACAACATAGACAGGCCATTGTTCAGGAACAAAATGATGTATGCCATTGTTTGATTTATGCAACCAGTTCGCTACTGATAGTATAATGTTCATTATTACAACTGAAAACAACAAACACTGCCACAACTACATAATGTACAAGAAGCTCCCAAAACTCACGCAAATGGCTCTACGAAAAGCTACTATAGCTCTAGCCTGATTACCTTCCCATTTCCCAATAAACTGAACAGAAAAAATGACTCCAAAATCCAATCTAATGATTGGATGTCCAGCATTTGATAGGTGGGCTCTTCACCTTCCAAGTTAGCCTTTTATATCCCACTGGTTTCTCAACTTCTTCCATTTTTGGAATATTCCTCTGCAAAAAAATTTCATTCAAGCAATGATGAGCAATCAAACTACAAGTTTCTTTTTTGTTTCATCTTATCAACATCATCATAACCTTTTCCACAACACCTTTATGATGCTCCCTTATTGGAAAAGTTCAATCTTTGCACAACCAGGCTAAAGGAAATAATAATAATTGTGTTATTTGCCGTTGAACAGTTCCTCATTGACATCACAACAAATGGTTGTAACTGATTTTTCTGCAGCAGCAGTGTAACTGCTGCAAACAACTTTCTGCAGCAGTTGTGTGACTGCTGCAAACAACTTTCCACAGTTACATAATTTCTGCAACCAACTTTTCATAGTATCTGTGCAACTGCTGCAAATGTCTTTCCACAACAACTGTGTAACTGCCACAACTGTCTTTCCACAGCAGTCACGTCGTTGTTCCAAACAACTTTCCGTAGCAACTATAAAACTGTTACAAGTGGCTTTCTGTGGCAACTGGATAACTATTATAGCTGGCTTTCTGCAGCAATCGGTTAACTATTGCAAGCAACTTTCTGCAGCAATTGAATAACTGTTGCAAACAACTTTCTGCAGCAACAGGAAGGAAACTACAAAATGACTGTGTATAACAATAATCACTGCTCCAGAACAGCTTCACGAGTCATTTCTACAAACTCTACCAATGCCTGTGCATGTGAGGAAGCTACAAAATGACTGTCTACAACAATAATCATTGCTCCAGAATAGCTTCACAAGTCATTTCTACAAACTCTACCAAGCTTGTGCAATTGACTTGCCATTTTTTTATGCAAGAGTATTGTTTTGCCCAAGGATATAACAAAAATTTAACATAGAATGATTACCAAGGTATTTGATATTAAACAAAGGAGCGAAAGCATCCTTCAATAAGATTACAAACACTTTATCCAAAGAGAATAACAGCAACAACTAAGAGGATAAGACCAACAACTAATAAAGCAAAAAAATAAAGAATATTACTAAAGTCTATCCTAAAAGCTAATCGACCAATATAAATAAAACATTACTTTATTACCCTCCCTTAATGTCTACAGTTTGATCCTGAGAAGGACAAACTACAACATAACCAATTCATCTTCTACAAGTTGTCTGATGAATGATGTAATGTCCCCGATTTAGCCCTACGCTCTTCAATTGGTTTTAGCCTATTTTCGGAAACTCGTAGGCTAAGCGAAATTGGAAATTAGGGTTTCCTATTTTTTAGAAGGTTTCAGATGTAGTTTTGAGGGCTTGCATGCGAGAGTTTTTGATGCATGTCTAGTGGAGCTTTCTGGGTTTTTGGAGAGCTTCAGAATGGTGTAACATGCATCTGCATCTGACAACCTTTTCAAGCACTTACTATTTATAGTAAGTCATGTTGGCTTTCCAGTTTGTGTTCAGAAGGTGTTTGGAAACACTTACTATTTATAGTAAGTCATAATACTGCTCGGTTGGTGTTCACAAGAAGTTTTACAAACTTACTATTTATAACAATTTGCTATTTTTGGTAAGTCTATCTTTTAGCAGTATCATTCTAGCAGCAACTCAATCATTTGCAGTTCAGTGTGGTTGATCAGTTTGGCTTTCTGATGGTTTTGAAATTAACTTACTATTTTTGGCATTCGCTATTTTTAGTAAGTCCATTTATGACAATGGCATCATCATTAGCTTGGTTCAGCTTGGCAAACATCAGTTTGCTAATTTTAGCAGTTTGTCAATTGCAGCTTGGGCGTTGTTCTTGGCTACCTCTTTGGACTAAGTTCTATACTTAGTCAATTTTATGTTTTGAAGTTGTACCCCATGCCTAGGCTTGATGACTTCAAGTCGTTTTTAAAAAGGGACATAAAGGGGTTGATTTGAGCATTTAATATTTATACTAAATGTTTTATTGTGCAATTTTATTGTGCAATTTAAAGGTGGACGCCTAGAGGATGATAAGTAATGTTTCATTAATTCTAATAAAGTAAATGCTTGAGAGGTGGCGTCCCTTGGAGGAAATTGAAGAGTTTCTTGGGGGAGTTTCAAGTTGACTCATTTTCCAGTTGAAGAGTCTATTTATTGATGCATTGCTCATTCATTCTCATCTTTGAAAGATATTGTAAAGTTATGCTGTTGGTTTGAAATCCAGAATCCGGCTAAGGGAAAGCTTAGCAAATTTACTCCATTCTTCGGGCCTGAAACTATGGTTCCCTAGATGGTGATTTGAGAGTGTACTTCATCCAAAATTACATATTGAGCATTACTGTGGAGTTTTGGTGAGATATTTCCAATTTTCATGTTGCTGGTTATTGTTTGGCTGAAGGAGATTTTCATATATAGCTTTTGGTATGATTTTTATTTGCTTCTGGGTATTGAAGCAATGGATTTCTATGGCATGGGTGCCCCTTTCCATGCAATTTCAGATTTTAATTTGAAGTTTCTGATTTTTAAATGAAGTTCGCCTCTTTTTGAGGCTGTACCTTGCCTAGGGCTGCCTTGGAGTTCGTGTTTAATTATTTGGAGAGCTTTTGATATAGTTTTGGTGTTGGACATTGGGCGCCATCCTCCTAGAAAGCTTTTGCAATTTATTTCAGGTCATTCGAAAGAGTTTTGAGGATGCAATGAACATTTTGATGATACCATACTTGCTGGTAATGCTTTTTCAGATTGTTGTTTTTTATATCAGACTTATTTCAATTTCTGATTTTGTTTTAAATCTTCAATAATTGAGAGATTATCAAGTGGGAGATCATCTATTTCATTGTGTTTTGTAATGACTATAATAGCACTTGAAAATTGCAGTTGTTTTTCATTGTAAGACTGTAAACAGTAAGTATTGTTCCAGTCATTTAACTTGCTGCATATTTTAGTGTTAATTTTCACATATTTGTAGCCCTTGGATGGTTTACCGCTAGTGTGGAGAAAGAACAAACTAATCTCTCATTTATCACCCACTGAAAAATGGCAAATTCACACTACTGAGTGGATGCCTATCGCAGCGGATGAATTAGTTTGAAATTGTAATGCTCTTTCCCCCCACTAATTTAAGTGGGAGCGTGGAATCTCTCATGGCTGGTTCACCACCTCTTTCTGTTTTCAGTTGTATTTACTTTCAGTTATAATTCAGTTTCTTCTGCCATATGTTAGCACCTCACCCACACTGGATCTTGTGTGCACATTCTTGGCGTTGAATGTTTTTCATTTGGTTCTCTTTTGAAGCTAATGCTAATCAATTGGCGTAGTGCTAGTTTGTGTTGTGATAATTCAAGGAAAAAATTTGTTGGCACATTTTAGTGGTATCAAAGCCTGTTTTCGTACCATCCTGTGAGTTTCAACGCTTCGGTTATCAGATGAGAGTCAGAGAAGACCGATACTACATCCGAAAGCAGAACAAAGTTTAATTTCAGCTTCAAAAGTTTTGACACTTTTTTCAAAGGTTTGAGAAATCTTGTCTTGTCAGATTAAGGTATGGCTAATGAAGAAGAGATGAAGTTGGCATAAACACTTTATATGGCTGGAAAGAGTCTTGACAAAGAATTTCAGTCAAGGGAGACTGAAGAGAACATTATCCATTTGTTAGAACAGTGTTTGAGGCAAGTGAAGCAATCAACTTCAAAGGAATTGCAGTTGGCATTAGCTCCTACAGTGACTTTTTTGAATCGACCCTATTGGCTAAGGCATCCTGATGAAGAAGTAAATTTGTTGGTTACTTCATGCCTCAGTGAAGTGATGAGAATTTTGGCACCCTTGGTATCCTATGATGATAAAACTATAAAGAGAGTTCTTCATATGTTCGTGGAAATTTTTCAAGATCTTGATGAAACTGATAGCAATCAGTACTCCAAAAGAGCTACTATACTGAAGATCTTTTCAGAACTCAAAACAAGTGTGTTGTTGATAGATTTGGGTATGCAAGATCGAATATATTATTTGATTCATTACCTCTTCATTTCAACTTGGAATGAACAAGAGGAGGATGTAGTTGCAGCAATGAGAGACATTTTAGTTTTGATTATCAATGAGATGGATGACATTCCAAAATCCGTCCTATCTTTCCTACTTAACATTCATGAACAAGAAGGAAAGAATTCTTCTATTGTTGGTATGATAATCAGATATTTGTTCAAACAGTGAGAGAAAATTGAAGCATCACTTGAAGAAGAAAGAGCAAATAAATGAGGTGGTCAATAATGCAGAAGACGGAAACAAAATGTTGTTTCTCAATGATTCTAAGGCGGTTTTTCAAGAAGTACCTATTGATATGCAGTTGTCCGCACATGCTGAGGATGAGTGCAATGAGGCAACATCAGTTTTGAATACACATGAAGAGTTTATGACAAGTAATCAAGAAGACTCCCTTGGTATGCTTGTGACAAATAATGGAGATTTAGGTGGTCGTGAGTTCATTCATCAAACTAGGCTCTTGGAGAAAGATTCTTATGAAGATATCAGTTTTGTTAAGTTGGGAGGTGTCTCATTCAAAAAGTCACCATTCCAAGTGAAGTATGAAGGGCAATTTCCTTTCGATCAAAATAATCAGCCCTTCAGCATTTGGGATCTGGGTGTGAAGGCACCTAATTTTGTTAAGGAACTTGTATGGGATAAATTTCCCTTTGATCCCAATAAAGAACAAAATTTTGATTTCACTGCAAGTTTTGAGATGGCCCTTGAAGGAGAAAATGTCTTTGACAAAGAAGCTTGCATGGATAAGCCCCATAATGAACCCTTTAAGATGGTTGCAGCCACTAAGGAAGAATTTGTTGCTGCCAAAACTTTCAGGACTGCAATCAATAATGACTCATTGATCATGTTGGGACCTTCTTCAGTATATAATCAAGGAGACAGTGAAGGGGAAATGGAGCTTGAAGACCACAAGGCCCTTGATGATGAAGATTTTAAAGAGGTTATCAATTCAAATCAGATTTACCACATCATGAAGCTGATTATAAACAAAGGCCTGAAGAATTGGTAGGATTTGATTCTCTTCATGACCATGAGCATTTTCAGTTGGTGGGTGGTGAAAGACAAGAGTCTTGGAGCAGCTATGGGGGCAGCAAAAACAAGAAACAGAGTTCTGATTTTGAAATACAGCTGATCAGCAGTTCACCATCCTTGCACTTTTGTGAGTGGAAAAGTCAGTTCATGTTTTCCATTGAGGATGAGGTGCATGCCTTATTCAGATTTGACCGCTCATATAGTTTGATTGAAGAGAGACAGGAAGGAGTTTGGAATGAAGTCACTCTCTTTAATCTGCAATTTATTAAAGACTCCTTAGTGATTATGAAATCAGAGTATCTATGCTGGATTAAAGATCGAGATTACGCCTACGAATTCACAAAGAAGATCATTGGTATTTTTCAAGGAAGTGAAAGAAAGGTTGATAAGCTTACCCTTGAGCTTGAATCAACGAAGTGCATGTTAGAGAATGCTCAGTTGGGTGTAATGGAGGTTGGAGACCAGCTAGCTGATTTCAAACATCTCAGAGAATGTGAGGACGAGTTCTACTCTGTGATTGATAATCCTCCAAGCTTGCTTGTAAGTGAATGCGTAAGAGGTTTAGAGAATTCGATCTCCATATGGGAAGTGTTCATTCATGACGACTTCCCCATTTTTGACACCAAGGTGTTGTCAAAACATGTTTTGGTAAAACATGTTTACATACCTGACAGTTTATCCTTTGGATTGAGTAATTCTCAAACTAACCTGTCTTGGGAAACGGATTTGAAGACAATGTTTGTTTTAGGCTCGCTTGTTTTTAAAGCTTTCTTGGATAGACTTTAGTGGTTCACCAAAGAAGTCAATAATTTTCTGAGTGTGCATTTGGAGTTGATTGGCACTATGGAATGTGTTGTGAATTTCTTCAGGGGTGTGGTGGATCATTCTTGGTTAGGTATCTTTGTTTGGCACCCTCGATGTCGAATGAAAAATCTTTTGGGTTATGGTAGGAAGGTCCCTTGGAGGGATAAGGATCAAAATTTCAGAATTAATGGTGATGTTCCCTTCCTTACCAGCCACTTGATGATCCAATTTGTTTATCAACAAATGAATTGGAGAAAAAATTTGGGCAAAGAATGGTTCTTTGCTGTGATGGAACTGTTTGAATGGGTGTTCCCAGCTTCGAATCTAAGCAGATTGGTCAGATTGAATGAGAATTTTTAGTATGGCAACAACTGTTTTTTTCTTAGCATGTCGATTTCTCTTAGATCAGATGTTGAGTCATTCAATTTTGACTTGGTCGGCAGCTGTTATGCTCATATTTACACTTCACAATCTCTTTTCAGAGATGATTTTTGGCCTCAAGTAGGAAAAATGGTGATTCGAACTGATCAAAACCAGTTTTTGGAAAGAGTTTGAGTTCTTTTCAATGATTACCTGCACACATTCTTTGGTATCTATGTTTGGAGCAGCGAGTTAGTAACTATTTGGTTCACGAGTTGGAGACTCATGAGGTGAAATTTGTAAGTTTTTCTTGGAGTCTTTTTAGTTATATCAGTTTACTTCAAAGAAGGCATTATACATCTTCATGGAATTTTGAGGATGTGATGGGGGATCTTTTGCAAGGAGTTGCTCTTCTCTTTGCAAGATGTGTTGGAAGAGTCACATATGCTGTTGTGACTCTATTTGATGTTATGAGGAGTTATGTTGAGGAGCATGTTTATGAGTTGAGTAGTATTTTCTTCTTAATACTTGAGATTGTGTTTGACATTGGCTTTGCAGATTTTAACTCCTCAGAGTTTTCAGAATATGAGATGCTGCAAGATTTTGATTTCAGTTCTTCCAGGCCTATCAGTTTGGATCTTAGATATGGTGACTCTTCGAGGTTACAAGAAAGATTAGAACAGTCTTGGAATATTGGATATGTTTATGTGATCATTATGGTGCAGCGTCAGCATGGTGGGTCTTTACAGAGATGGATTTGGGACCCTGGGATCCTACTTGGCATAGTAAGGATCAAACTTTTTTCTCGGAGTGTGGTGGCATTGCTTGAGGACAAGCAATTTTGGGAAGGGCGGACTATAATGTCTTCGATTTAAACCTACGCTCTTCAATTGGTTTTATCCTATTTTCGGAAACTCGTAGGCTAAGCAGAATTGGAAATTAGGGTTTCCTATTTTTTAGGAGGTTTCAGATGTAGTTTTGAGGGCTTGCATGCGAGAGTTTTTGATGCATGTATGGTGGAGCTTTTTGGGTTTTTGGAGAGCTTCAGAATGGTGTAACATGCATCTCCATCTGACAACCTTTTCAAGCACTTACTATTTATAGTAAGTCATGTTGGCTTCCTGGTTTGTGTTCAGAAGGTGTTTGGAAACACTTACTATTTATAGTAAGTCATGATACTGCTCAGTTGGTGTTCACAGGAAGTTTTTCAAACTTACTATTTATAGTAATTTGCTATTTTTGGTAAGTCTATCTTTTAGCAGTATCATTCTAGTAGCAACTCAATCATTTGCAATTCAGTGTTGTTGATCAGTTTGGCTTTCTGATGGTTTTGAAGTTAATTTACTATTTTTGGCATTCGCTATTTTTTGTAAGTCCATTTATGGTTGTGGCATCATCATTAGCTTGGCAAACGTCAGTTTGCTAATTTTAGCAGTTTGTCAGTTGTAGCTTGGACGTTGCTCTTGGCTACCTCTTTGGACTAAGTTCTATACTTAGTCAATTTTATGTTCTGAAGTTGTACCCCATGCCTAGGCTTGATGACTTCAAGTCGTTTTTAAAAAGGGGACATAAAGGGGTTGATTTGAGCATTTAATATTTATACTAAATGTTTTATTGTGCAACATAAAGGTGGACGCCTAGAGGATGATAAGTAATGTTTCATTAATTCTAATAAAGTAAATGCTTGAGAGGTGGCGTCCCTTGGAGGAAATTGAAGAGTTTCCTGGGGGAGTTTCAAGTTGATTCATTTTCCAATTGAAGAGTCTATTTATTGATGCATTGCTCATTCATTGTCATCTTTGGAAAATATTGTAAAGTTATGCTGTTGGTTTGAAATCCAGAATCCGGCTAAGGGAAAGCTTAGCAAATTTACTCCATTTTTTGGGCCTGAAACTATGGTTCTGTAGATGGTGATTTGAGAGTACTTCATCCAAAAGTACATATTGAGCATTACTGTGGAGTTTTGGTGAGATATTTCCAATTTTCATGTTGCTGGTTATTGTTTGGCTGAAGGAGATTTTCATATACAGCTTTTGGTATGATTTTTATTTGCTTCTGGGTATTGAAGCAATGGATTTCTATGGCATGGGTGCCCCTTTCCATGCAATTTCAGATTTTAATTTGAAGTTTCTGATTTTTAAATGAAGTTCACCTCTTTTTGAGGTCATACCTTGCCTGGGGCTGCCTTGGTGTTCGTGTTTAATTATTTGGAGAGATTTTGATATAGTTTTGGTGTTGGACATTGGGCGCCATCCTCCTAGAAAGCTTTTGCAATTTATTTCAGGTCATTCGGAGGAGTTTTGAGGATGCAATGAACATTTTGGTGATACCATACTTACTAGTAATGCTTTTTCAGATTGTTGTTTTTCATATCAGACTTATTTCAATTTCTGATTTTGGTTTCTATCTTCAATAATTGAGAGATTATCAAGTGGGAGATCATCTATTTCATTATGCTTTGTAAAGATTGTAATAACACTTCAAAATTGCAGTTGTTTTTCATTGTAAGACTGTAAACAGTAGTACTATTCCAGTCATTTAACTTGCTGCATATTTTAGTGTTAATTTTCACATATTTGTAACCCCTGGATGGTTTACCGCTAGTGTGGAGAAAGAACAAACTAATCTCCCATTTATCACCCACTGAAAAGTGGCGAATTCCCACTATTGAGTGGATGCCTGCCACAGCGGATGAATTAGTTTGAAATTGTAATGCTCTTTCCCCCCACTAATTTAAGTGGTAGCGTGGAATCTCTCATGGCCGGTTCACCGCCTCTTTCTGTTTTCAGTTGTATTTACTTTCAATTATAATTTAGTTTCCTCTGCCATATGTTAGCACCTCACCTACACTAGGTCTTGTGTGCACATTCTTGGCATTGAGTGTTTTTCATTTGGTTCTCTTTTGAAGCTAATGCTAATCAATTGGCGTAGTGCTGGTACATTCATAAAAGATTGGATTCTTGGCAAGTTTTGGCACCCCTTGATTTTCACAGAAGAAGGGTGAAGGTTGTGCTCGAGCCATTTGCATGTCTGACAGCATCCTTCTAAGCCATACTACCTCACATGTTGCTTATATTGCTCCTCGATATTCTGCTTCTATCGAGGATAGAGCTACTGCCTGTCATTTCTTGCTTGTCCATGTGACTACACTTGTGCCAAATCTGAAAATATAACCAAAAGTGGATTTTCTACCATCCACAGAATCTGCCCAATCTAAATCTGTAAACCCAATCAAACTAGGATCTTGCTTTTGTTGTATAGAATACCAAAGTCAAGTGTCCCTTTCACATATCTTAACACCCTCTTTGCTGCAATGCAATGTTCTATTTCAATTGCTAGCATAAATCAAGAAATGAAACTCCAAGCATAGCTCAAATCAAGTCTAGTGGTTGTAAGATAAATTAAGCTCCCCACTAATTGCTTATAAGTTGACTCATTGATTGCCTAAGAGTCAATTTTGGTTGAAAGTTTCAGCCCTTTCTTCATAGGTGTTGACAAGATTTTGCAATTTATCATTCTAAATTTGTTGAGGGAGCTCCTAGCATATTTGGATTGTGAAAAAATAATGCTACCACCAATTTGCCAAACTTCAACACCTAGGCAGTAAAGTAAGAGGCCTAGATCAGTTATGTCAAAAGTTGTACTCATATTTGATTTGATCTTTGCAAGAGTGTGTGCCTCACTATCTATAATAATGATGTCATCTACATATATGACTAGCAGAATGATATCATTACCAATGCTTTTGACATACATATTGTTGATGTTATAAAGCAACGTCAGGCTGCTACTTCCAGCATGCTTTGTCTCCTTGAAGGCAATTCAAATGATAGCCTTAACGGCTATTTGAATTGCGAGATTACATTTTTGAAGGCACGATTTAATGAAGTGATGCGATCTCTCCTTGGCCGACTTCATATATGTTAATGAATGCGATTTCATTAAGAGGAAAATTATAATTATTTATTATGCATGGCCAACCTCATGAAAAGACACGATTAGTTAAAGGATGTATCTCTTTGTTGGAGGCCGACTTGAAGATCAAGGGATGCATCCTTTCACTTCCTCTTGTATTTATATTCGATGTATTTCCGTGTTGCCATGATCCATTCATATTCAGTTTGATATTATTCTTTGGAGTTAAAGTGCGAATCATCTAGAGGAGATAGCGATTTCTGTAGAAGAGCATTTTGTTGGCTAAGTTTTAATCAGCGATAGACATCTGGTTGTATCTGAGTTACATCTGAGTTTGCATCCGTTTGTGACGCTTCTTATTGGCCCTTCAATCGGTTCATTGTAAAGGAGACTTTCTTTGTTTTTGCTCAATATATAGGTGATATATTGTTGTTGGGTTTTTCTCCCTCAGGTGGAGGGTTTTCCCAGGGTATCTGTTGCGTTCTTGTGTTGAATTTGAATTAAATTTTTGTGCTATGAATCTAATCATAAAACTAACACATATTTGGATCCAAAGGACTTTGCTGGAATTCTATTCAACCAAATACTTGTCAATTTTGATGTACCATGCCCTAGGTTCTTGCTTCAAGCCATATAAGGCTTTCTTCAGCCTGCATACAAGATGCTCCTTCCCTACAACTTAAAAACCTTGAGGCTGAGACATGTACACTTCTTCCTCCAAATCTTTCCTATAGGAGCAAAGGTTTCTTCATAGTCAATGCCTTCTCTTTGTGAGAACCCTTTGTGACCAACCAAGCTTTGTGCTTGTCAAGAGTACCATGTGCCTTGTACTTCATTTTGAACACCCACATGCAGCCAATGGGCTTCTTCCCTAGTGAAAGATCTAAGAGACCCCAAGTCTTATTTTTCATAAGACTTTAATGTTTGGTGACCATGGCCTTTTCCCATTCAGTTTTTCACTTTGCCTCCTCCAACACTTGAAGCTCATAAACTCCCTAAATATTAGCCACTAGAGCAAAGTTGACTATGTTTTGTTTGTTCTTGCCTCTCAATGATCTACCCTCAATCATTTCACTTACTCAAACATCACCAACAGTGTTTTCCTACCACTTTGGTCTCTTCTTAGGAGCCTCTCCATTCAAATCACTATTGTCACCAGGACTTGGGCTACCTGGTCCTGTGTCATCTAGTTGATCTAGGTTATCATCAATAAATTATGGTATTGTTACCTACTTGGGAGAAACCTCATGCTTAGAATCCTTGCCCCCTTTAGGTGGAGCTAGTTGAAGCTGAACACTTGAATCCTTAGCCATAACAGCCTAGTCGTCAATAATCTTGATCTCTAAATAAAGTTGGAAGGGCCCGACTTCCTCACAACATCTCTGCTGAAATTCCAACAGTCAGTGTCAACATCTCTTCTAGAAGAAAATGCCTAGCACCAGTGACCAATGTTGTGTTCATTGGTCCACAGATATCTACATGAACCAATTGTAGGACTCTCTTGGCTCTCCTAGACTGTCCATCCTCAAATGGAATTTTGTGCTGCTTCCTTGCTTGGCAAGCTCCGCAAACACCCTATATCTACTACTGGATGTCATGTAATCTAACTATATCAGAGACAAAAACCTCCCTGTTATTATGCTTTGACAAGCAAATTCATAGACAAGACAGTGAACTGCTTGATAAAATGCCCTATATCTACTACTGGATGTCAAGTAATCCAACTATATCAGAGACAAAAATCTCCCTATTATTATGCTTTGACAAGCAAATGCATAGACAAGACAGTGAACTGTTTGATAAAATGCCTCAAAGAAGGTCATATCAAACAGTTCATTGCCTTGTCTATTTTATCAAACAGATTCACAGACCACATTTCTTTAGGCATTTTATAAAACAGTTTACTGCCTTGTCTATGCATTTGATTGTCTATTTTATCAAACAGACATGTGTTTGAAATTGAGGCATTTTATCAAACAATTCACTGCCTTGTCTATGCTACCACATTTTTCATACATGTCTACCAAACAGTTCAAAAGTTCACTGCCTTGTCTATGCATTTGCTTGTCATGGCATTCCATGAGACCACATTTCTTTGAGGCATTTTATCAAACAGTTCACTGCCTTGTCTATGCTTACTACTATGCTTTGATAGATTTTTACCAAGCATCCATAGCTTGTTCGAAAGCGCCTGTTTTAGCCATAGCAGCAAGGCAGTGAACTGTTTGATAAAATGCTTTGGTAGACATATATGAAAAATGTGGTAGCATAGACAAGGCAGTGAACTGTTTCAAAAAATGCCTCAAAGAAAGCAAATACAATTGGCAGCTGTAGGCAGCTTCCAATTCCGTTTGCTTGTCATGGCATTCCATGAGACCACATTTCTTTGAGGCATTTTATCAAATAGTTCACTGCCTTGCTGCTATGCCTTTCAATTTCAAAAAAAAATAGTTTTTTTCTCTTTTTCTACAATTTTTTAAATTTTTTTTTAAATCTGATTTTTTCCCGATTTTTTCAAAAATTCTTATACTTTTGGTTTGCCAATTTTTCCCCAAATGATTTTTGCTGCTATGGGACCAGGTTCTGAAATGTATTTCAAATATCTATATATTGAGGAGCCACAAAGGAAAGGAAAACTGTTAAAAATGTGAGAAATAGTTTTGAGAACTTTTACAAGGAAAGACCAGGCTAGTTATAATTTATGCAAAACAAACAAAAAACTGTGAATTGTTACTAGGGAACTTGATAACAGATATTGGAAACACATTTATTTGGAGTACCTTAATCCAGGCCCTCAAAAAACTCATGGAGGATTTCTCCCATTTCCCCTTGACATCCTCAAGAAAGGATATCAGCGCATGGAAGCCAAGAAAAGATTGGTATCAGTAGCATACAAATGCACCATTGGCCGGGCTTTTTTGTGGTTCTTTTTTATTTCATGACTTCTATTTTTCATTTTTTCCAAATTTAGTTTTTAGTAGATAATACTGCTGTTTTCATGTCTAAGATTTTAACTATGTTTTATGATTTGTCACTTTACTGGACATTTATGATATATGATATTGATCTTCAAAACTTGTTACTTAAATATTATGTGATGATTCATTCTATTCAAGTTTTTTTTTAATTTTTTGTTATCAATTAATGGCAAATGATGAGACTGACAAGTTACAGGTAGAAGAAAATATATTTATATTTTAGTATAGCTTATAACTCTGTTATATGTTAATGTATGATGAATCTATTCTGAGTTTATTCATATTGTTCATACAGTCACTGTTTAGTCATTAAAAATTAAAAATAATATTTTATGTATTTAATTTTTTAAATACCCATATCTCCAACGTTCCCTAAAATTCAGTCAGTCCAGAATCACGTCCCTGCCCCCATGTTTCGGGAACTTCCAGTAACATTGACATACAGAAAAAAAAAAAATGCAGTAAATGCACTTCGAAAAAGAAAAATGCAGTTGCTCACTTGAGTTACAGGATTCAATTTACAAACAAACAGAACATTATCAGGGGGTTTTATTTCTGCTTCTGGAATATCTCCAACCTGTAAATACAGAACAAATAACTAAATCAAAATCATTAACCAGTCATCGTATTGTTGATCTAAAAACTGTAACAAACAATTTCAAACTGATGAATGTTCACAGACACTAAATGATAAAACCAGTACATGCAACATATCTTATTTGTACCATTTCTAAAACAACAGCCCGTGAATGTGCTTCCTTCCTGCGCAGTGACTTCTCAAGCTCTTCTGGATCTTGTTGTTCATCCATAGGTATCCAGTCATCTTCCAGACGCACTTCTTCTCCCTGCACAAAATCTTGATAAATGAAACTAAACAGAAACGGAATTGAACTTTAAAGATGAAAACTGAAGTGTTATTGCCAAAAATATGAGTGAAAACTAATGTCTGTAATGAAGACGAAGATATGATAGCCAGTTCCAGTAAGATAATAAAAGAATAATAAGGGTTAGGGATTTCTTTAAGAAAAAAAGAAACCATATTTATTTGTATAATGCTAATGATTATAACAGCATCAACTTCTGAACTGTACTAAAAAGAGCAGTACCTTACCAAACAAGACAAGAAGAGAAAGCTAAGACCAAGAACCATCTATCTTTAGGAATGCTGATTTGGATATGAAACCAAGCAAAATACTATTCTTTTCCTTATCATTACATTTATTCTAAGTTACTGGATCACTCAAGAAAACCCCTAGATCCAGGACCAGTTCCTTCCCAGTCCAAGTTACCCATGGATCTTGGCAGTGTCCTGCACAATTGACACAAATTCATTCAGATTCGCTCCCCAGCAAACCCAGGGAAATCTGACCTCATTCTAGAGTGCTTCCACAGAACCCAGGGAAAACCTAGCAGGAATTTGACACTTTTTTTCTCTTCGACCAAAAGGTTGACTATTCAACCTATAAACATCGGCCCTAACCTAAAAAGTGACATCTAAAGACAGAAACATTTGAAAGCAAAAGACATTAAACAAATACACATGCTGAACTTTCATCCGTGCTTCTCATTACACAAATAAAGCTGAAGATTGATCATTTAGGGTTCCATAGATGTTGAAATGCTATTCTTACACATGCAAGAGCCCATTTGCTGCCAATGAGATCATAAAGGAAGATTTTTGGATTAAAGGTAGGCTTTTAATTTTTTTTTTGTTTTTTCTTTCACAAATGAACTCTCTTATTTTGTTTTCATTCCTCTAGATTTAAAATGTTAAATGAGTTAGGATATATATTTTTTAATTTCATTTGTTTGGAATGTGCTATTATCCAAACTTGTGGTTGTAGCAATTACCATGGCAGCAAAAATATTTTGAGAAAAAATTCAGCAAACCAAAAGTATAAGATTGTTTCAAAAAATCAGATTTTAAAAAAGAGAAAAATCTGTTAAATTTAAAGGCATTTCAATAGCATAGAGATATAATGAGCAAACAAAATTGATAGGTTAGTCCATGAATTGTGAAATATATATTTTAATCATTTACATTCATATTGTCTAAGTTACCGGAATTGGCCCTTTACCTTGCCGATTCCGGGTACGGGTACGTACCAAAACAGATTCGCCATGGAAACCCTGCGGATTCGACCAGGGTTTAGATTTTTTCGGGAAAAAACATTTCCACGAATTTAGACGTTTTTTTGCGAACCCCACCGTTTTTTCTTTGTGACGTGGCGTTTTCAATCGATTCCAGTGCAGTTTTCGAAAACTTTATGCGATTTCAGAATAGTCAAAGCAAATAACCCTAATTTATTTTCGTGATTTCCGCCGCTCGTTTTGTTTGGTTTTTTCGCTGCTGTTTTGCTTCGTGATTTCCACGACTTTCAGGAGGAGAAAGGGCACGCGCGGGTGGGAGAAACAAACATACAGCGTCGCGCCAGGAGAAGCAAACACATTTGACAGGGTCGCGCAAGGAGAAGAGGGCAAATTTCACAGGGTCGCGCACTTGAAACGGACGCCGATTGTTTGAAGTTGTCTGCAATTTTCAGCCGCTAGTTTTTTCTTCTCCCATTTTCGTCCAACATCTCTAGGTATTTTTCCCACGAAGTTTAATTTCATTGTTTTTTAAACTATAATTTTATATAGTTTTGGCTTTTTAATTTTTAATTTTAGTATTGTTTAAACTTTTATAATTTATATGATATCATAATATTAATAAATAATATAATATTTTATTATTTAATAATATTGTTTTTATAAAATATAAATTTACAATATATAATATATATTATAATATAGACTATAGTAATACACAGTTTTATAATTTTATTTTATTTATTTAGTATTAAGTTTTAACAAATATTTGTTATTTATTTTTAAACATTTTTGATTTTACATTTATAATTTTATAATTATAATATTATTAATAATTAATTTATTATATATAAATAATTAAATTGATTTTAGTATTTTAATTTAATTCAATTTTAAACTTTAAACTTTAAATATTAAAATAATAAATATACATCTAATTACTATTTTGTATATTTAAATTTTTAATGTTGCTATTTTTTATTTTAGTAAATAATAAATTAATAATCAATAGTTTAAAATTATAATTATAAATTGTAATTGTAATTATATTATTAGTAATTACATATTAAATAATTAAAGTTTAAACATTTATTAATTTTAAGTTTTAGTAATAAATAATAAAACATTGAATGTTTATAGACTTATAGTTATTGTTTAATAATTGTTTTTTCATTTATTGTTCAATATTCAATAATTGTTTTTTGAATTTTTTGTAGCAAATATAATGGCAACTGATTCTAGTTCTATTGCTCGACCCGCCTTTAGAACCGATCCAAATTCACCTTTATGGAAATATGTGCAAATGATACAACAAGTTAAAGGGGGAGGAACATTTGTTTGGATATGCAATCATTGTAAAGTTCAGTATACTAGCTCATACAGTCGTGTGAAATACCATTTATGTTGCATTCCTAGACAAGGAATCTCAGTATGTACAGGAGAAAATGGTAAAGAATTACATCCTCGCAAAGTAGCAGCATATATTAAAGAGCAAGAGGAAGCAAATACAAGAGCTAATCGTGCCACAAACCATCCCTTGCTGAGAGGAAGAGGAAGTGTTAGTGGAAGGGGATCAAAGAGACCTCCTCCTTCTCCAACACATAGTGACTTCCCTGATGTTGTAGTAGAGAGCCACCCATTTTTGGATAAAAGTGAAGATCATGTTGGTGTGAAGAGAAGCAAGGGGCCATTAGAGAGAGCATTTAAGCTTGAAGCAAAAGAGCTTGCAGATCAAGCCGTTGCAAGATATCTATATGCAAACGGTTTGGCATTTAATGTTGTAAGATCACCATATTGGCAAGATATGTTGAGAAAGGCAAGTGACTGTCCACCAGGGTACACAGGGCCAGGTTATGAGAAGGTGCGTACCACCTTACTAGCAAAGGAGGTAAAAGGCATAAACAATGCATTGGCTCCCATTAGAAATTCATGGAAAAAAATAGGGGTGTCAATTGTTTCAGATGGATGGAAGGATGCCAAAAACCGGCCATTAATCAATGTGATTGCAGTGAGCCCTAAAGGGGCAATGTTTTTGAAAGCCGTGGATTGTGAAGGACAAGTGAAGGATGCACAATTTATTGCTAACATCCTTATACAGTGCATTCAAGATGTGGGTCCTAAAAATGTTGTCCAAGTAATAACAGACAACGCAAAGAATTGTAGAGCTGCAGGTATGTTGATTGAGACACGGTTTGAGCACATATTTTGGACACCTTGTGCTGTTCACTCTCTCAACCTCATGCTACAAAAGTTGGGTGCGAAAATAAATTGGATCAAACAAATGTATGCTGAAGCTGAAGAGATCCAAATGTTCATCACAAACCATCAAATGTCACAGGCCATTTTTAGATCATTTTCAGCATTGGAGTTGTTGAAGGTAATTGAAACACTTCAACTTTTAAATTTTACATTTCACTTTAGTAATTACTAATTACTAATTTATTTTTTAAACTCAAGCATGTCTTCTTTATATTTTAATTTTAATTTTAAATTTTTGAATAGGTTGCCGAAACTAGATTTGCATCAAACACGATTGTCTTGAGGCGACTTGTGAAGGTGCAGGAGGCACTTTCTAGCATGGTTATCAGTCAAAGTTGGTCCCTATGGAGGCAATCCAATACTAAAAGGGCAACAAATGTAAAACACATGATCCTAGATGACACTTGGTGGGAACGAGCATAATATCTTCTTAGATTCACAGAGCCCATCATGAGTATGATCCGTTTTACTGACATGGATAAGCCATGTTTGGGAGAGGTAAATGATGGCATTGATTCAATGATCGAGCAAATGAAAATCGTCATCAACGAAAAAGAACAAGATCCTGATGAAACGTTCTTCAAAGAGGTGCAAACAATTTGTGTTGAGCGGTGGAACAAAATGACCACCCCACTACATCTTCTTTCATTTGCATTAACTCCCAAATTTTATAGTGATGAGATTCTTGCTTTGCCATCAAGAGTGCAACCATATTCAGATCAAGAAGTTGGTGTGGGTTGTTTGAAAGCACTTGGTAGACTCTTCCCTGATCAAGAAATGGAGTATATAGTTAGAGCTGAGTTTGCTGATTTTGTAGTTGGCGAAAATCAAAGTATTGCTGCTCCACGTGACAAGTATAGGATGGATGCTCATTCTTGGTGGTATATCAATGGCTTTACAACACCACATCTCCAAACTCTTGCGATCAAAGTTTGATCGCAAGTAAGTTACTTAGTTTTTATTGCACTCTCTAAATTTATATTGTTTACTATTTTAAAAATAATAAAATGGTTAACTTCAAATTTAATGTTTGATTTACAATTTTATAATTATAAGTTCCTCTCAATTTTTTTCAATAGGTTGCTAGTTCCTCTTCAGTTGAGCGAAATTGGAATACATACTCCTTCATCCACTCAGTGAAACGCAACCGATTGGCAGCAAGTAAGGCGGAAGAGCTTGTTTATGTGCATTCCAACTTGCGCCTTCTTACCCATAAAAAGAATGAATATAAGGAAGGAGGCACGAGGTTGTGGGATGTAGATCCAAAGCGAACTGATTTGGATTTTTCAGCTGCCACACAATCTTTACTCTCTGTGGAGTCGGATACCCAACATGCTTCCAGTGGAAGTGCTAGTGGGGCTGCATGTGGCTCTACTAATTTACCTACATCATCGAATGCCAATGATGACATTGATCAGGATCTTGATCTTCCTGATGACCCATATGATGCCTACTGTTAATTGTATTATTTTGTTTTAAATGTTGAACCAATGAACAATGAATTCAATATAATTATATACCTATCGCAACATTCAAGTTCTAAGTTTTGTTTAGCATATGCTTGATATGTGGTATTCTACATTTAATTCTAGTTTTTACTTTTTAGGCTGCAAATATGTCTATATCTATGGTTTTTACATGTTTTATGTATGGACGTACCCAAACGTACCCACACCCAAAAAAAAAAATTTGCCATACCGGCGTACCGTACCCGTACCCGTACCCACGTACTCGTACCCGATTCGGCAACTTAGCATATTGTTGATTATATTGCATTGCACAATGCGTAAATAATAACTAGATGCTAATAGTTTTCAAATTTTCACTTACAAGCTACTTTGTACAAAGTCAACCTACAAATTGAGTACAAAGTTCTAAAAAATTAAAGATAGCCAATGACTCTTGCTGCTACAAAGAGATCTACACTAGAAGGCTGAATGTCCTAATGATGAAACTCTTGAGTCAAAGTCTCTCCTAATTTGTTCAACTGCATCACTATCATAGTTGCACTCCTTAAGGAGATCATAATCATCACCATCGTCAAGGACATCATCATTTGCAATTCACTTAGAATCTGGATTGATCTTGTCAAGGTCAATTGGCTGGTCTTCCACAGTGGTTCCTGATTTTGTCCATATAGATTAGTTTTGGCAATTGGAGTAGGCAGTGCTTTTGTCTTAATGCTCATTGGAGTTCATAACATATTTTGTTTGCAATAGGTGGTGTTTTTCCATTAGAATATTAGATTAATATTATAATAAATTTTATGTTTACATTTGTAGGTAGTTAAGTTTTTATATGATTATACCCATCATCTACTTTTAGTATGTTACTATTTTCTATTTTTAGCATAAGTAACTACTTTCTATTTTTTGCATATGACCAAGAATATAATGCAATGCTCTCAACTGAACAACACACCATTTTCTCTAAATCTCATTCTTCAGTTTTTACCAACATTGGTATCAAATACATGTATGGAATTCAAAGATCGAAAAGAGAGGATGTCCAAAGGTGCAAGACACAAATCTAGTTGTAGATTTTATTCTATGTTGCCAATTCATGAGATTTTATGCCTTGATCTAGATCTGTTCAAACTGAATTTGCAATTGATTCGTTTGGAGTCAAGCAAGGAGCATGCAAGAGATTGTGGATTCATCCTCGACAAACTAGAAGCCAACCAAACAAGACTACAACGAACCCATGGCAAATCCATCTATTTTTTGACTGAAATCCATTAGCGGATCATAGTAATGAGGCTCGAACTCAGCTAGGGTGACTCGACTCAGGACTCGGTGTTTGGACTCAGAGCAAAATCGGCAAAATGAAAAAACCCTAGAAATTTAGAGATTTTTAAGGATTTAAAACTTGTTTCAAGCACCCTTTATTGAATAAACCTTAAAGACACAATAACATCATTAAATAGAAGCAAATTTGATCACATACACAAGTATGCATCGATCACATAAGAATAAAGTACACAAATTGTAGCTGAGCTGCAGAAGGAAATAGCACACTTACATATATAAATATAGTCAAATGTATACAAAACTCATGGAATATGAAATCCATGACATCAAATGTTCCAAACAAATATGAAACATCAAAACAATAACTACAAGTCTATGGCTCAAAGGAGTCTGCATCCTTCCTATGAAGGCATCTAAGGTGGGTCCTAGATGATGTAGCAACTGCAACCATTGTCTCTGCTTGTGACTCCATGCCACCCTCACCAACATTAGTTGTGGATACATTTTCTTGTGCTTTAGCCTCCTCCTCTACCATGGCTATAGCCTCAGCCTCTCTATTTGCCTGGTCAACCCTATCAAGGTACTCGACACTAACACAAGTATACATCGATCATATAAGTATAAACACAAATTGTAGCTGAGCTACTCAAGGAAATAGCACACTTAGATATATAGTCAAAGACTCAAATGTATACAAAACTCATGGAATATCAAAATATGAAATATCAAAAGATTCAAAACAATAACTAGAAGTCTATAGCTCAAAGGAGCCTGCATCATTCCTACGGATGTGTCTAAGATAGGTCTTGGATGATGCAACAGCCATAATCTCAAGTATCAGGGCAATTGCCCTAATGGGGTTGAGGGGCAGTGCCCTTTATGGGGGTCTAGACGCAATGCCTCTAGTGGGGTCGAGGGGCAACGCCCCTCGTGGGGGTCTGGGGGCAGCGCCCCTTGCGGGGGTTTGGGGGTAGCACCCACAGTGGGGTCAAGGGGCAACACCCATTGCGAGGGTCTGGGGGCAGTGGCCCCAACGGGGTCTGGGGTCAGCGCCCCCAGCAAGGTCAAGGGGCAATGCCCCTTGCAAGGGTCTGGGGGCAACACCCCCAACGGGGTCAAGGGGCAGCGCCCCTTGCAGTGTCTGGGGGCAACGCCCCTTGCGGGGTCCCAAGGCAGTGCCCTAGGCGCACTCCCTGTCGTGATACAGGGCGGATCCCTCGCTACCAAGCCCAAATTAAGACCTCCAAAACCATACAAACCTTCATGGCGTACATCATTTTGCATTCACAATAAGTAAAAAAAACAAGTTTTAACTTTAAATTTCATGTAATTTTTTGCACTTTTCAAACCCTGCCTGTCGAGTCCTGCTAACAAGACTCACCTGGACTCGACGAGTCCAACAAGTCCGCCAGACTCGGCAAGTCCAACTAGGACTCGACCAAGTCCGAGTCTGAGCCCCCAAGACTCAGCCAGGCTGACTCGACTCGGGACTCGCCGAGTCCTGGCGAGTCCCGTTTGGATAAATCTATTATATGAATTTCCCAATTATACTCAACCTACCATGGGAACACTTATTTTTTATTTTTATTAATCAAGGCAATCACATGTGGATCTATTCCAACCATCAAGGAAGAATCGAAGCTCTTGGTGGAATGGGGGGTTAGCTCATGCCAAGGCATCACAACAAATCAATAAGATAGATAGGCGAGGCTATATCTCTCTAATGGGGCAAGCAAGAAGAGGAATTTTCAAAGAAACAGCAGCTAGATATGGTGAGTGGAGGGGGAAGCCAATGTGAAAGAAGAAAATTACCTTTCAACACAATAGAACCAAAAGAACTTCTTAACGTACACATAAATTTTCTCTTGCCTCAAATATTATAACTTTCTCTCAAATTATTGAATTACTTCCCAACCCTATGAAGTCATGTATAGATAGGACCACTATTATGACAACTACATAGGAAATGATATTAAGCACGGTATATTCCCATAACTCTGACTTCCTATTTTAATTACATGCAGTGACTAATTAAGAAGATGATGATTATATCGTTCTCACCTTATCTCATATTCCTCCACCATATGATTACATAGTTGTTTTTTGTACTTTTCACTAATTTGCAAAATAGTGTCCTGTATTCTCTGCCCATGATTTCAGAAATTCGCTCTCTATTATAGATATTTCTTTGACTTCAAAAAAAATTAATGTCAGCACATTTTAACAAATCCTAAAATCTTGGCTATATAACCTTCTAGAAGCATCTCATAGTAACCTAGTTTAAGACAAACAGTTCAATTTATGAAAGGTGTAATGAATATCACTATCATGTTATGGCCAAGTATACTCACTTCCTCAAGTGGCATTTGCTCTGGAGAATTTACTGGAATAAGATCTGCAAGTTGTGGTGGGTCATCAAAGGGATCATCCAAAATATATGCGTGCTTGATTCTGCTTCATCAAAACAAAAAAAGAAAATTCCAATCCTTGCAATCAATGTGAAATCATAAAATCACTTTATCGTGTTTATGAAAGATGAGCAAATTTAATTACTACATTTCTTAATGATGGAAAACCTGCAAGGTAATTTATATTAAAACTATTCTTAAGTTAATTTCAAAAATACCATATTTGAGAGGGAGAAAACAATGCTAACCAATTTACCATGTCAACAGGAAAAAAAAATGGCCCTTACATGATGAAAATCATCAAACTTGCTACATATAGCATATTTAAAAACCTAGATGAAATTGCATGGATCACAAACCGAATATTTTTGTATGGTCGCCCTTTCTCATCAACAAAGGCTTCATTTATCCTCATTAGTGTATCCACTCCTTCTGCTATCTCCCCAAATACCTAGCAAGAAGACTTAACTTCAGTATATTCGTTCCTGGCACACAATCAATTTCAATTTCAATGATACTCCAAAACATAGTGGGACTTACTGTATGCTTTCCATCAAGGTAGTCCAGCTCTTCTCGCAAGGTAATGTAAAACTATCATTCCACAGATAAAAGTCAAAATTTTACACCAGGATAAACAAATGGAAGATTATTTTATGTGAATAAATTACAAGAAAGTATAAGAATAATGGCAATTGAAGAGCTTGTTTGAAGTAAGCAGCACAGTCATGCAGTGCTCTTCAGCACAACAAACACCCAATTAATATGAGTATCAATTACCCATAAGATGTGTAAAGCATATTTTAAAGAAGCTTAAGCATGTAACCAATGCATTCCGTTATTGTAATGAAAACAAATTAAGTTAATGGTATCTTTTTTCTTAATACATCCTAATTAAAACCAACAAAGACTAAGAACAAAGTAGATTGGTACAAGGTGAGGTTTACTACAATGTTATGAACAAAGAAATTAATTCATACTACTTTGGATATTCCAAGTTGATTCGAAGTAGGCTGAATTTAATTCTTGGTATCCATAGCATCCAACATGCCCATAAAATGGGCTGTGAGAAGTTATCCTCAATATGAAGTAAATACAGAAGAGAACAAGATGAGTTCTTTATGTGTGCTTTCCATCTCCTACCTGGCAGTCACCTTCTTTTACCAAAAGAAATCTAATACTTGAGTTACCCAACTGCCAGTCCACCATGACTGACAGTTGGAAATTGACTAGTCCAAATACAAATTTATTGTATGAGAAGTAAATTACAAATACCCATAAAGCAAGAGATTATATGAGAAGTTACAAGTTACAACTACCAAGTGAAAGGTGCTGACTAAGAAATAACAATTAGAATTTAGAATACATGACAGGGAAAACACGAAGCAGAATTAAGAGAAACAAATATAGACAAGACAATACTAGAACATTGACCAACTAGAAAGGAGCAAAAAGGAGCCAATATTCTTTAATTGTTACCCTTGGTTTTGCAGTGCATCTTTGGTGAGTTGGGGCAAGCTTGCACTTGACTCTCTGTTTTCCATCCCCAACCAAGATGGCCTTAACCTTGGCCACCAAGATGCATGTTCCAATATTCAGCTGAGGCATTCAAGCCACTAAAAGACATACCTATGATTTGTCATTCTTTTGGTAGTATTAAGTTGTTGGTGAGGTAAGTTACCATCCCTTTTTGGTTTGTCAGCTCCAAGAACCCTCTTGATTGCCTCAGCCCTATTGTCAATCTACTAATAACAATAGTGATGGCTAGCCAATTCCCCATCAAGCCTGTTTGTCTTATTAATCTATATTGCCAGATCCAGGTCCAATTCGAGCTGGACCCCAGTCCGCTTACAGATTTGGATAGGGTCCCTGCAAATGCCATCCAGTTTGGCTGAGATGAACCCAAGTGAACTCGTCTCTCCCTGCAACAGTTTTTCAACAAAAATTGTTTTTTTATTTAACTTTGACCTAGGTGCACTAGAACTGATTTTAAACCCTAAAAGTCACTTCTAAAACATATCAAACACCAAAACAAGTTCATTTTAGCTCATTTTATTTACAGATATCATTCCAAGAGGCTGAACATTTATTTTTGCTTGTTGAATCAACAAAGGAAGTTGAAGATTGATCTTTGAAGGTTCTACAATGATTGCATTGTCATTCCTACATATTCACAAGTGTCCATTGGCTGCCAAGAAGATCATAGAAGATTTTTTTTTTTTTCCTCCATTTTTGCTTTACAAAAGTGAAATAAATTATTTGCTTTTTTTTATAACTTTCTTTCATTCTTTTATGAATGTATCAAAAGAGCTAGGTTTTATATATCTAATTTTTGTTTTTAAACTTTTTTTTTAATTTTGAATGTGTTGTTTATAAAATTTCTTGCCATAGGAATCACAATGGCAGCTAGTTATAGCTCCATAGCTTGACCTAAATTCAAAACAAATCTGAGTTCTCCTCTAAGGAAGAATGTTGATATGATACAACCATTTCCAATTGGTGGGAGTAATATTTGGATTTGACACGGATGTGATGTTAGATATTCAAATACATATAATTAGGTGAAAGACCATTTGTGTGGAATACCTAAGGAAGACATCAAATCTTGCCCTCGAAAGAATGGTGTACCTGTTCCATCAAAGAACATGATAGCATGCATTATGGAGCAAGAGTAAGTAGATGAACTAACAAGCCATAAATCAAATCACTCCTTAGCAAAAAAAAAGATCAAAGGGAATGAAGCCCTCAATGCCCCCATCTAATCCCAATGTTGTGGTAAACAGCCACCCATTTTTGGCTACTCCTCATAGTGAAGAACTCACTACAAGCAAAAGACCAAAGGGATCTTTGGAAATTGTGTTTCAAAAATGATACTCCAGACATTCCCGATCAACACAAAAAAAGATGTATTTATGCTAACGGGTTGGTTTTCAATATTATTTGCTCACCATATTGGCAAGAGAATGAAAAAAATTAATGAGGCTTGAAAAGGATACAAGGGCCCGGGTTATGAGAAGGTGTGTGGCACCTTATACGAAAAAGAGTTCCAGCTCATAAAAGATTAATTGAAGCCCATAAGAAATTCCTAGGTTGAGACAAGTGTGTCCATTGTTTTTGATGGGTGAAAAGATGCTAAAAATCGGCCCTTGATCATTGTCATAGCAGTGTCCCCTAAAGGGACAATGTTTTTAAGAGCCATGGATTGAGAGGGGTAGGTGAAAGATGGCCAATTTATTGTTGATATCCTTATCACAACCATTGAGGAAGTGGGACCCCATAATGTTGATCAAGTCTGTAATGACCCCTTCTCAAACTTGATATTTCCAGTGACCGTTGGCCTTTTTCAGGAAACCCGAAGGCTAGTCGGAAGGTAAAATTAGGGTTTCCTATTTCTGGGGATGTCTTTGCTCGGAGTTGGTGGATCTGACGGCGGATTCTTTCTGGGTTTTCAGAGAGCTTCGCAGTGGTATGATTATTTCGGCATTCAGAGCATTTTATGGAATTTACTATTTTTAGTAAATTCTATTTTTGGCAGTATACATGTTGGTCTCAGGTAGTTGACTTTCCCCTTCAGTTGTCTCAAGTGGCATATTCAGTTTCGGGCTTCAGAATGCAGTTTTGGAGAGTTGAGCTCATTTCACTTAAAAATAACATTATAATTTAAATGTTATTTTATCACCTTGGCCTAGTCAAATAACTTAATGTTATTTTAAAAGGTGGACTTGAAGGGTGGCGCCATCATTGAGGTTATATTAAAATTATATTGAATTTATCAAGTCAAAACTAAGCCTTAAGGAGGACGCATTTATTTAAGTGAGAAATTTAATGAAGTCAAAATTAAAGATGCTTGGAAAAGGACGCCATTTCTTGGGATTAGGGTTTTGACTTTGGAAAAGAAGTTAGGGTTTCAAGGAAGGTCCACAAAAGCTTATAAAAGACAGCCTTGGGTTCTCATTTGAGCATCTTTTGTCTATGCTATTGTTATGCTGCCAAAATGGTTGCTGGATTGCTTCGAGGAATGAATGCCTCCTAGCCTTGGCTCGACTTCGTGCTTGAGAGATAGCACCTAGTGGAGAGGATTGCTTATTTTGAGTGAGTTGTAGTGAGGTTTGCATTGTAGTGTTGTTTTGCCATTAGAAGTTCAGTTTCTTGCATTTTATGTCATTTTCTGGAGTTGCTGATAACAAGGCTGAATCTGTAGTTTCACTCGTAAATCAGAAAACAAAAATAATCTCATTCTGGGTATTGTGTAATTGCATTTTATTGGTAAGGGCGCCCTTTCATGAATATTTGCAGATTTTAATACGAAGCTTATGATTTTATAATGCAAATCCGTCATTCCTTGAAAGCCGTACTTTCTGGAGTGCATTAGGATTCGTGTCAGTAATTAATAACCATTTTTAGATGCCATTTCTTATTACTAAGTTAGGCGCCATCATTTTGAGGGTCTATTGCATCAGATTTGAGATCATTTGGGTGAGAAATGAGAGAGTTATGAGCATATGAGTAAATTCATAGGTTGCTGGTTTTTCAATTTAAAGTGCAGATTTGTGATAAACCAGAATTAGAATCTTGATCATTGAAGAGTTATATTGTTTTGGCACTCTATCCAAGCTAAGGAGAGTTCTTTATGATGTATTGTTAATCTTTCGAATTCCTAAGCTATTGGCAGGCGGATGATCCTCATTTTGTAAACTGACAGTAGTACTGGCAGTCATTTTCAAATCTGATTTGTAATGCTCTCTTTCATTATGAAGTTGTTTTGTAATAGATACATCTCCGCCCTATGGTAGCTACTTTCCCACTCTGGGTTAGCAAGCACATTCTGGGTGTTGAGTACTTTCAGCTTTTCAGTATTTCTTTCAAGCATTGTACTCTGTAACACTCCGCCATATGGTCGCCCCTCACTCCATACTGGATTGGGTAGCACATACTTGGTGTCGAGTTCCTTTCAGCACTTAGTGTAGAAGATCCTCTGACCATATGCTCGCCATCATCGGCGCCATTCTTGGTTAGAGTTCCTGCATAAGCAATTTGATTTAGATCCTCTGACCAATGCTCACACCTTGCCCACATCGGGATCCTGGTGTACATTCTGGTTAGAGTTGCTTCAGCACGTTTTGGGTTTAGCTGCTAACCTTAACGGGTGCATTTGTTTCTAATTTGTAATTTGAAAAACGAAAAAATTGGCTCGGAATATTTCAGTGGTATCAGAGCCAAGATCTTGCCATCCTGTGAACAATCCGTCTATGAGTGACAGAGAAAAGAGGTACTTTGCAAGAGAAGACAAGAAGGTTGGAAAACAGTTCCAGCTTTATCAACCTCCAGAAGGTCAAACAGCTTCAGGAATCTTGAGGGCTCATTGGGAGTCTTCTCAGGAAACAGACATGGCAGAAGGTGAGAGGTCAGTTGGGGGTAACGAGAGGATTACCAACAACAGAGATGACAGTGGGAAAGGGAGAGATGGGAGAGAAAGATCCATGAGTCCAGGAAAGAGATTTGAAAGAAAGATGGATGCCTTGATGGACATGGTATCTCTCATGATGGGGAAAGTGGGCCAGAACACCACTCCACAGAACAACTCAGGGCAGAGAGGGGAGCATAGTGCTTCCAACCAGCATGATGAGCATGCAGCTCGGACGGTGTCAAACAACACTTACATTTCCTCCAGGCCATTCAAACCCACCTTTTTGGCACCTGTAAACAATCAGCCAGATCCTGAAGAGAATGCTTCATTCGTGGAGCAGTTGAGACTGGGTCGTGCAGAGTATGATTCTCTACCTGCCGACATCAGGATGGATATGTCCTATAACGATTTCATGGATCATAAAAGGAAAAACAAAGGACAAGGGAGACACTATGATCAAACAAGACCATCAAATCAAGGAGACTTGTACCAAGCTGTCAACAAGGTGACACTTCCACACTTTGACGGGAGTGATTCCAGTTCAGCCCGAGCTTGGATTCAGAAGCTGGATAACTATCTAGCTCTCAGACCTATGGCAGAAGAAGAAGCGATCAAGTTCGCTACGCTACACCTTGATGGGGTGGCGCACGAGTGGTGGTACCATGGCTTAATTACTCTGGGTCATCGATCTATCACAACTTATGAGGAGTTCACTACTAGGCTCATCGAGAGATTTGAAAAGAAGGATCCTGAAATTCATTTCAGAGAGCTTGCACAATTGAGACAGTATGGCACAGTTGATGCCTACATTGCTGAGTTTCAGAGACTCTCAGTCATGGTGACTGGAATCACGGAGAGAAGACTGGTGATCCTCTTCAGTGAAGGTTTGACAGAACCGCTCAAGGGTTGGATTAAAGCCTTTGATCCACCAACCCTGCAAGAGGCCATGAAGAAGGCAAGAAACATGGAGTGGGCTGCTCCTAAGGCGAAGTTTCAATCTAACTCCCCCTTTCAGAAAAGGGATAAAGGGAAAAGACCTCAGCATAGACCTCCTTTGCGACCTCAGCATAAGGAGTTCAAACATCATAATCCTCATGTCACCAGATTGGATCCTGAAACCCTGAATGAGCTCAGAAGAAAAGGGTTGTGTTTCCGGTGTAGGGAAAAATGGTCTCAGGATCATGTTTGCCCTAAGGGAGTTAAATTCAATCAGATTGAGTACTATTCTGCTGGTGAAAGTAGTTCTGATTTTTCCGACCAGCAATCTGATTTTGAGGAGAGTGAAGTAGAAGGAGCTCCAGAAGAGTCCGGAGATGAGAAGGAAAGTGGAGGAGTCTTGGCTCAGCTTTCGAGTTTCCAAAGAAACGAATCATTCAAAGTTCGAGGGATGGTCAAAGGGCAGCGAATCGTTGCCTTGATCGACACTGGAGCAACACATAACTTCATTGATGAAGTTGTGGTAGCAAAGAAGGGGCTGCAAACTGAGGAGTTTGAAGGGTTCAAGGTCATGGTTGCCGATGGTTTCCATATTACATGCACAAAGAAAATCTCGAACATGACCATGCAATTGGGAAATTACGAAGTCAAGGATGACTTCTATGTAGTCCACATTGGAGATACTGATGCCGTCCTAGGCATTCAATGGCTGCGTTCTCTTGGGGAGATCTCCTTGAATTTGCAGACTATGGAGCTGAAGTTTCAGTCTGATGGGAAGAAGATAGTGCTCAGAGGAATGTCTAATGGGGGCCCTCGGGTTGTGTCATTCAAAAGAATGGCAAGGCTGATACGTCACGATCAAGCTGAGTGGGTTGCCGAATGCATGATCCTTCCTGATAGTCCTGTAGAGACTAAACGTGACCAACCTCCTGATATTCAGTCCCTACTCACGAAGAAGAGCAAAGTCTTTGCAGATTTGCCTTCTGGACCACCACCTGAACGGGGTTCAGAACATATCATTGAGCTCAAGGAAGGAGCTAAACCGGTGATTACAACTCCATACCGGTACCCGAAGAGGCAAAAGGATGAAATCGAGAAGAATATTCAAGAACTCTTGGAGATGGGTTTCATTCGCCCAAGCAAGAGCCCCTTTGCATCTGCAGTGGTCCTGGTGAAGAAGAAGGATGGTACCATGCGCATGTGCGTGGACTATCGTGCTCTGAATCAGAGCACCATCAAAAACCGATACCCCATCCCCAGAATAGATGAGCTCATTGATGAGTTACATGGGGCCAAGTTCTTCTCAAAGATCGACTTGAGATCGGGTTACCATCAGATTCGAATGAGGGGATCTGATGTGGAGAAGACAGCTTTCAGATGTCACTATGGCCATTTCGAATTCTTAGTCATGCCATTTGGGTTGACTAACGCTCCGGCTACCTTTCAGTCTTGCATGAACCGTGTTTTTCAGAATCAGTTAAGGAGGTTTGTGTTGATATTTTTTGATGACATTCTGATTTACAGTAAGACTTGGGAAGATCATCTCAAGCACTTGGAGGAAGTGCTTAGTATCTTGGAATCTGAGAGTTTGTTCGCAAAAACTTCCAAATGTGAATTTGGAATGGAGGAGTTGTTATACCTTGGCCACATAATCAGTGCTGAGGGAGTAAAGGTGGATTCGGAAAAGATCAAAGCAGTAGTTGATTGGCCACCACCTGAGAATTTAACTCAGTTGAAAGGATTTCTGGGTCTTTGTGGTTTCTATCGGAGATTCGTAAAGGGGTATTCACAAAATGCTGCTCCTCTTACTGATCTCACCAAGAAGGGAGCCTTTGTTTGGTCAGAAAAGGCTCAAATTGTTTTTGACAAGTTCAAAAAGATCATGAGCTCGTGTCCAATCTTAGCTATTCTGGATTTCTCCAAGCCATTCGAGTTGCAGTGTGATGCATCAGGTGAAGGAGTTGGGGCTGTCCTGATGCAAGGCAAACACCCTATAGTGTTTGAGAGCAGAAAATTAAGGGGTGTCGAAAGGACATATTCAATTTATGACAAAGAAATGCTTGCCATTATGCATGCATTAGCCAAGTTTAGGCAGTACTTGGTGGGGAACAAATTCGTGGTTAAGACTGACCACAATAGCCTCAAGCATTTCATGCACCAGAAGGACCTAAATGAGAGGCAACAGAAATGGGTGAGTAAGCTTCAAGCTTACGACTTTGACATTGAATATGTCAAAGGGAAAAATAATATCGTGGCTGATGCTCTATCCAGAAGACCTCATCTTAGCTCATTGTGTGAGCTTACTGCAGATTGGAGAGACATGTTGCTTGCTGATTATGCCAAAAATCAGTTTGCAACCAGCATTCTTGAGGGTACTTTTCAGGATGAAAGGTACAAGGTGATTGAGGGATTGATCCATTATAAGGGAAGAATCTTCCTGGTGGCTGATTCTAAGCTGAAGAAGAAGATCCTTTTGACTTTTCATGATATTCCAGTTGCTGGTCACCAAGGTTTTTTCAAGACATATAGGCAGATCCGAGAAAGATTTTCTTGGAAAGGGTTGAAAGGTGAAGTACAACGCTACATTCAGGAGTGTCCGGTTTGTCAAGTGAATAAGAATGAGCATACATTACCGGCCGGTTTGCTGCAACCACTCCCTATTCCCAATCAAAAATGGGAAAGTATCTCGATGGATTTCATCACCGGGTTGCCCAAGGCCCAAGGGAAGGATTGTATTTATGTAGTGGTGGATAGGCTAACCAAATTTGCTCATTTCTTCGCCATTACTAGCACTTTCTCTGCAGCACAAGTGGCAGATCTGTTTTTTCGAGAAGTGTTTAGGCTGCATGGGTTGCCAAAGAACATTGTAAGTGATAGGGACAGCAAGTTCCTAAGTACCTTTTGGCAAGAAATCTTCAGAATGAGTGGTACTGTGCTCACTCCAAGCACTAGTTACCATCCCCAAACAGATGGTCAAACTGAAATAGTGAACAAGTGGTTGGAGGGCTACTTGAGAAACTATGTGTCAGAACAACAAAGAGCTTGGGTCAAGTGGCTGCATATAGGCGAGTATTGCTACAATTCGTCCTTCCATATGTCGATTAAGATGTCTCCTTTCTTGGCACTTTATGGGTATGAAGCACCTAGTTTTGCAAATTTGGTGTTTGGTGACAGCAAAGCACCCCTAGCCAAGGATTTGTTGCAGCATAGTCAAGACATAATGAAATCCTTGAAGGATAATTTGCAGATTGCACAAAATCAGCAAAAGTTGTATGCTGATCAGAAGCGTGTTGAGCGTTCTTTCGAGGTTGGGGATATGGTCTATCTTCGATTACAACCTTATAGACAGTCTACTCTCAAGAAGAGTGGAGCTGAGAAGCTCAAACCTCGCTTCTATGGGCCATTCAGGGTCATCAAAAAAGTTGGGGCAGTAGCTTATGAATTAGAGCTACCTTCTAATAGCAGAGTGCATAACGTCTTCCACGTGTCTCGCCTCAAGAAGGCACTTGGACATAATGTGGTTGCTTCATCACAGTTGCCACCTTTGGATGAAGAGGGACAGTTGGTTCTAATTCCAGAGGAGATACTTGAATTCAGAGAACGTTCTTTGAGGAAAAGAACCATCAGAGAATACCTGGTGAAGTGGAAGAACCTGCCTATGGAGGATGCGACTTGGGAAAGTGATGAGATTTTGCAGCATCCTGGCTTGCGATTGCTTGAGGACAAGCAATCTTGGGGAGGGCGGACTGTAATGACCCCTTCTCAAACCTGATATTTCCAGTGACCGTTGGCCTTTTTCAGGAAACCCGAAGGCTAGTCGGAAGGTAAAATTAGGGTTTCCTATTTCTGGGGATGTCTTTGCTCGGAGTTGGTGGATCTGACGGCGGATTCTTTCTGGGTTTTCAGAGAGCTTCGCAGTGGTATGATCATTTCGGCATTCAGAGCATTTTATGGAATTTACTATTTTTAGTAAATTCTATTTTTGGCAGTATACAGGTTGGTCTCAGGTAGTTGACTTTCCCCTTTAGTTGTCTCAAGTGGCGTATTCAGTTTCAGGCTTCAGAATGCAGTTTTGGAGAGTTGAGCTCATTTCACTTAAAAATAACATTATAATTTAAATGTTATTTTATCACCTTGGCCTAGTCAAATAACTTAATGTTATTTTAAAAGGTGGACTTGAAGGGTGGCGCCATCATTGAGGTTATATTAAAATTATATTGAATTTATCAAGTCAAAACTAAGCCTTAAGGAGGACGCATTTATTTAAGTGAGAAATTTAATGAAGTCAAAATTAAAGATGCTTGGAAAAGGACGCCATTTCTTGGGATTAGGGTTTTGACTTTGGAAAAGAAGTTAGGGTTTCAAGGAAGGTCCACAAAAGCTTATAAAAGACAGCCTTGGGTTCTCATTTGAGCATCTTTTGTCTATGCTATTGTTATGCTGCCAAAATGGTTGCTGGATTGCTTCGAGGAATGAATGCCTCCTAGCCTTGGCTCGACTTCGTGCTTGAGAGATAGCACCTAGTGGAGAGGATTGCTTATTTTGAGTGAGTTGTAGTGAGGTTTGCATTGTAGTGTTGTTTTGCCATTAGAAGTTCAGTTTCTTGCATTTTATGTCATTTTCTGGAGTTGCTGATAACAAGGCTGAATCTGTAGTTTCACTCGTAAATCAGAAAACAAAAATAATCTCATTCTGGGTATTGTGTCATTGCATTTTATTGGTAAGGGCGCCCTTTCATGAATATTTGCAGATTTTAATACGAAGCTTATGATTTTATAATGCAAATCCGTCATTCCTTGAAAGCCGTACTTTCTGGAGTGCATTAGGATTCGTGTCAGTAATTAATAACCATTTTTAGATGCCATTTCTTATTACTAAGTTAGGCGCCATCATTTTGAGGGTCTATTGCATCAGATTTGAGATCATTTGGGTGAGAAATGAGAGAGTTATGAGCATATGAGTAAATTCATAGGTTGCTGGTTTTTCAATTTAAAGTGCAGATTTGTGATAAACCAGAATTAGAATCTTGATCATTGAAGAGTTATATTGTTTTGGCACTCTATCCAAGCTAAGGAGAGTTCTTTATGATGTATTGTTAATCTTTCGAATTCCTAAGCTATTGGCAGGCGGATGATCCTCATTTTGTAAACTGACAGTAGTACTGGCAGTCATTTTCAAATCTGATTTGTAATGCTCTCTTTCATTATGAAGTTGTTTTGTAATAGATACATCTCCGCCCTATGGTAGCTACTTTCCCACTCTGGGTTAGCAAGCACATTCTGGGTGTTGAGTACTTTCAGCTTTTCAGTATTTCTTTCAAGCATTGTACTCTGTAACACTCCGCCATATGGTCGCCCCTCACTCCATACTGGATTGGGTAGCACATACTTGGTGTCGAGTTCCCTTTCAGCACTTAGTGTAGAAGATCCTCTGACCATATGCTCGCCATCATCGGCGCCATTCTTGGTTAGAGTTCCTGCATAAGCAATTTGATTTAGATCCTCTGACCAATGCTCACACCTTGCCCACATCGGGATCCTGGTGTACATTCTGGTTAGAGTTGCTTCAGCACGTTTTGGGTTTAGCTGCTAACCTTAACGGGTGCATTTGTTTCTAATTTGTAATTTGAAAAACGAAAAAATTGGCTCGGAATATTTCAAAGTCATAATGGACAATGCAAAGAATTGTAGAGTTGTTGGGTTGTTGGTGGAGGAACACTATTCACACATCTTTTGGACACCTTGTGCAGTCCCCTCTCTTAATCTTATGCTAATTGATTGGATCAAAGAGTTGTATGCAAAGGCTGAGGACATCCAAATGTACATTACCAACCACCACATGTCGCTAAACATTTTTAGATCATTTTCAAAACTGGAGCTATTGAAGATAAGTGAAGTATAAAATTATGCATTTTCATAATTTGATTGTGTATTTTTTAATAGGTTGTAGAGACAGCTTGTGAAAGTTAGAGAGGCACTTTCTAGCATGGTGATTAGCCAAAATTGGTCCATATGGAGGCAAAGCAACACTGACAAGGCAACAAACATTACGTGGATGATATTAGATGACTCTTGGTGGAATTGTGTAGTATCTTCTTAGTTTCACCAAGCCCATTTTGAGGATAATCCGTTATACTGACATGGACATGCCTTGCTTAGGAGAGATATATGATGGCATCAACTCAATGATTGAGAAGATGAAGAGCATCATTAATGCAAAAGAGGATCCTGAAGAAACTTTCTTCAAACAAGGGGTGTTATAAAGGAGCAAGTGGATAACAAAAACACCTTAACGTAAATTTGATGTCATTTATACATGTCAAACATCTATAGAGAAACCTTATAAACAAGCACAGATATCTTAAATACATCTATCTAAAGACACCAGGAGATATCAATCTCAAGACACCTATCTAACCCATGTCACAAATCCAATGCAAGCATCATGAGACTGATATCTCTTGACATCTCTTAGACATATGTATTTAAGATATCTTTGTTAATACATATACACAACCACCAATTCTCCCTCATATGATCAAATGAGGAGTCATGTTCCTGTTGACAACAATTTCACTCACATCAGCAGTGTCGAATAGAAAACTCCACAAGCAAACCACGAAGAAACCTATTCTTTTTGAAAGATATGGAACAAGACAATCTCAGAGGGGAAATTAGCCTAAACAGAACAAAAAGATTGACTCAGTTCAATCCCAAGTCTCAGGTAAATCAGGTCATGATCATACTAGGTTCGCTTCAAGGTATGATGTGAATTTGCTATTAATCTCAAAGGGAATATGTTCGTTATAAATCATCTTTATACTAGACACTGAATTTTCAATTTGGATCTTAAGAACAATTATCATGAAACCGAAAGATTTGAAATAATATTTCATGAACATCAACAATTTCATTTGCTATCACTTAAGTAGATTTAGCTTTAAGCATTTAGCAATTTTATATAATCGAAAGATTTTCAATAAATTTCATTCATTCATCTATTTTTTGGAACATTTTCAAAGAATTGAAACATCTATTCTAAAATAAAGCATAAAAAATACTAAAATTAAAATTTCTCTCGGTTATTCTCCACGTATACCCCCAAGAATTAATTAAATCAAAGCAAACCGCTTTATACTTCACCAGATTGCTTCACAGCTACATACAAAACGGTGCGAGCTTTTAAAAAGAAGGGTTTGGTTTGGACACCGAGTAGTTTCTGTATGCACCCTTAAACGGTGCAGCATATAGGCTTGTTCAGCCGAACTAACAAAACCAGCTACAAAAGATTCATGAGATAGGTAGCTATCAAATTGACTCTAATATTAATCAATGTCTATGTGCATACAAGTTTTTAGACCGGAATGATCCAGAAAACAAGAAAAAAGAACAAAATTTAAAGAAGCTTTGGCTCTTCCGACATCCACAAATTTTGAACTTAACTTAAAAAAGGAAATCCTCTGACCCTTTATAGAACACAAGGCACAGACTAGATAAGACAAATACATGAGAGAAAATCCAAGGGATGAATCATATCAAGGCACGTGGAAGATAGTAATTGACCAGGAAATTACAATTGAAGTCCTTGACGATTGACTTCAATTGTTCATTGAAGCTCTTCGGGTTTAAATATGTTATTATCATCAAGATAATAACTTGAATCAGGATAGCGTGTTGGAACTTCCCATACATACAAAATGATATTATTATTGCTCCATTCCAACACTCAGTTTTGCTTCGGATATACTACTCTCGGGAATGGGCTTCCCCAAAGATTGACATTTGTTTCCACCATTTTATAATACCAGGATCTCCAGCATTCCGGTGGACTCAAAGCCTTCTGCATTATAACCTCCTAGAGTAAGCAATTCGATCTGGAAATGATTCTATCCAAGATTCAAATTTGCCTGACCATCCATACCCGATTTTGCATAACAATCTATATTTCCTACAATCACAAATTCCACACATTAAATCCCTTTTTATTAAAAAAAACATTTATAAACATCTCATGTAAATAAAACCATTATTCAAATGTTATACTAAAAATTTCCATAAATAAGATGCTTTCTCAAAGCACGTCGCAAATTCTTGTATGATTATCTTCTACATATATATACCGGACTACTGAACCATTGGACTCATTAGATAATCTCAAATTTTCAAAACTTCACAACCCGATACTTGGTACCCGGTATTTAGCTTCACCCATAAACTTTCCCCGGACTTCAGTTTTACCGGACTTCATTCTATCTCGGGCTTCAAATATCGGACCGGAATGCTTGGCTTATATCTTTCCTTACCTTTTCCACCTTTCCAACATTCCCGATTCCTGGTATATAAAACTCAGAACGCTTTACTACAAAGCATTCTTTACATCAAAGATTTCCTTTAACTCTTTTCTCTTCTCGGTGATCTTCCAACTAGCTAGCTCATACTATAAGAGTTAAAAAAATAATTTGGGGTCCCCAAGCCTTACAATCTTGGGGTGTGTTGTGAGACCACCCAACAGTACCCACCATCTCAAGATTTTTCTTAGAGAGTTCATCACATTTGATTTTTTCCCAACCACACTAAGGAGGAGTCCATCAAGATTTGGGATTAACTATTAAGAACTTGTAAGCATATTGTGCACTTATTATCCATTGCTAAGCAATAGCAAAGTTCTGGAAAATTTTGAAAATACTAACATATAATATTACATACATTAGAAAACACGTGAGCTTCAACAAAGTACATAGATATAGTTTTTAACATTTCCTCGTTGGAGATTTAGATTATGTGCAATGTTTTTTCTAAAAATGTGGAAACCTCAATATCAATGAGGAGAACTACTTAGCCTCTAAAACGAAGACTTCACTATGTGCCAATAAGGTATGTTAACCTCCCTATTCTTTTGTAAGAGGTGACTAGAAGCTACAAAAGTATGTGCTCAAGCCTCAAACTATTCTTGTAACTACATTTGTTTAGAGGAATTATGCAACTAACCTTTTACATTCCATAACATCAAGATGAGCTAGAAGATAAAGGTTAAACACATTGAATCAATAGCATATATAATAGAACATGGAACATAATGTATAGGCAGCATTTTGTGATTTTGTAGGCTCTTCAATCTATACCAATCTTGAGTGTACCCAAACTTTGTCTCCAGCTTGGAAGTTTAATTGGGTCGTATATCCATCCTATAGAACTCTATATTTTGTTAGAATTTGTCAAAGTTTGCCTTTGGCTTTGGCACACAATTTCGCTAAGTAGTTGGAAAGATCAATAGCCTTGTGTTTCTCCCTATGTTGCTACTATGGGTTTGTATTGGGTAGTTCAACGGCTGTTTTTCCCAAGTTCAATGCAGCTAGGTTTGCCGATACAATATATATAAAATCTATGTTACATGAGGACACGTCCCCATCCCTCAAGACATTAGAGGACATCCCTTGGCCATCCTTCCCAACTGTAAAATATGGGAAATGTCCAAGAACATGTCCTTAAAGTCAAGGATGGCAAGAAACTTACAAGGGATGCCTGGTCATCCCCGAGGTTGACAAGGACATCTCGGACCTCCCTCGATCGTCCCAAGGATGGCCAAGCATCCCCTACAAAAAAACAAATATTTTAACATTTTTTTAAATAAGGCATGTGGCAAATTTTTATTAGGATTTAAACAGGCAAGGGGTTCCCACAAACGCTCCCACACCCCTTATTTCCCCTAATATGAAAATGATACATTTTTCTTTATAATTTTATGAACTGTACTAAAGGTTGTGCCATTGCTACTAGAGACTATTACAATATCTGATATCATTGTTCAATGTTTACACTTATAGGGATGGGGGTTTGATGGGTAGGGGCGCCTCCCCATGTAACATAGGTTTAACTTAGAATGAATAGCAGAATAACCCTTAGTTCTACAATAGATAGGGCCTCATTTTCCATGCTCTCATACGTTGAAACTTGAAATAGTCAAGAAAGAATATATATAGTAGTGGCCTTGGCGACCTCAAAATAGATTATAAGTAATTACAAATAAGTTAGAAACTTACAACTGAAAGATTCAAAGAAGACATCAACTAATTTCAAGTGCAACCATTGCATCAAGGTATGTCATTTTGACTTCTTTAACAAAAAAATTAGCTTGTTAGAGAGGGTTTGTAATTAGTTTTAAAATGTTTTTTTTTAGTTTGTTCTCACACAAAAACACCACAAAATGAGCACTAGCAGCAATGATGACAATGTGAATGAAGGCAGTGAAGAAGTTGAAGTAAACAAAATAGACCATTCACATTCTAGAAATCCAAATACAGATTGTATTGGAACTCCACAAGACCATTATGCATACCCTTCACCCTCTTTTCAAAAATTTACAAAAGCCCCTTTCAGCCTCAAAAAACCATTGCTTTAATTTGCTACCAATTTAACCATTAATAAGGGTAAAAATACAAGGAATAATAGGCATTGGTTATATCATATTTCCAAAACTAATTATCATAGACCTATAGTAGAGTTACACACAATTTATTGGGTGAGTGGACATGGAATTAGAATTTGTAAAACTATAGCATTGGAACGATGGGTTGAAATGGTAAGGTTGGTTGGAGAGAGCGAGGAAAATTTTACTAGTACTACTAAGAATAAGAATCGTTCCTCCAAAACATTGCAATCTATTGATAACTATTCCAATGTATCAATTGGAGAGAGTTGTGATAAACTACTACAAGTGAGAAAAATATAGTGGTAGGGTTAATGAATTTGCAAGAACGGGGAGCAAGCCGACATTTTAGAAGTTGAATTTTTTTATGCCCATGCCATCCCATTTCGTTTAGAAAGGTCTCCTTGTTTCAAAGGTATGTTGAGAGATGCAATGGCAATTGGACCTTCTCATGTTCCCCCCTAGAGAACATACATTGCATACCTCACTCCTCGACAAACAATAGGTGAACATATTGATGGAGAAGATGAGACAAACATGGATAAGAACTGGCTGCTCCATTGTCTTGGATGGGTGGATTGATATTCAACATCGGCCACCCATGAATATCATTGTTACATATCTTACCGGTTCATACTTTCTTAGAGTTATTGATTGCTCTAGGAAATGTAAGGATGTTGATTACCGCTTTGCCATTTTTAAGTAGGCCATAAAGGAGGTTGTGTCTTCTAATGTTGAGTAAATGATAAAAACAAGTCGTGTTTGTAAGTTAGTTGGTTTGATGGTTGAGAGCGCTTACAAACACATTTTTTGGACTCCATGTTGTGTTCATGCTTTGAATAATGATTTGAAAGATATTGGAAAACTAGATTAAGTGAAGATAGCAGTGGCCAAAACTAAAGACAAATTTTTGTATGTAACCATCACACTTCACTTGCACTATTTTGATCTTATTCAAAGAAAGAATCTCTCAAACCAATTGAGACTAGATATGCTAGCTATTTTATTTTGTTGGAGAGGATGTTGAAGTTGTAGGAATGTCTACAATCCATGGTGGTTTGTGGAGAGTGGAAAAAGTGGGCTCAATCAAAGACAAACGAAGGGAAGAAGGTGAGAAAAAAGGTACTTAGTGACACTCGATAGTCCAACATCAAGTAAAAAAAAAATATTAATAATATAAATTAATATGTTTGAGTTTCTACTTTATTTATTTTTAAAAAAATTTAATTTACATTATGAATAGTGTGATGAGCACACGATTATATTGAGAGTGGGGGTGAATCAACATAATACAATCTTTTACTTTTTCAACTTAACAATCACAATAACATCAATTGCACAATGTCAATAACAAGAACACACGATTTACGTGGAAACCCTTACGGGAGAAAACCATCACAAAATATTGCTTATATAAAATTTCTCTTACAATCTTCATAAGCACCAACCCACTGGAGACACCAATCCCCACTTACAAGATTTGCAGGCGCCAACCTACTAGAGATGCCAATCCCCACAACTGAGCACCGAATCAGCAAGAGACACCAATCTCTTTTGATAGGAGGCACCAACCTCTCAAATATGAAACACCAACCTCAATCACAACAAAATCTGCGTCTTCCTCACAAACTGTTCTAACAAATCTGCTCAAATATTTCTTGAAATCTGATATAGATCACCTTAAAAGGTCTGCCACAATTCTGCCTTAAATCACCATCAGAATCTGCTATAAATCCTTCAAAAGTCTGCTCATAAGATCTTCCTACATCTGCCCTGTCATGTCCCCAATTAATTTCAGACCGACTGTGGAGGGAAACTATAAAAGTGTTTTTTAGCACTATTTAAATTAAATAATAATATAATAAATTTAAATTATTGATAAATAATATTTAAATTTAATCTGGCCGACTACCTTCCAGTTGGCGCTAAAGATTATTATTTGAATTTATTTCTGATGGCTGACCTCTTGGAAGGCACCACTATTAATAAAAGTTCATCGAATGAAGACATGACAAATTGACAGCATAGCTGGTCAAGACCCTAGTAGGACGTAGTCTCTGCTAGTGAGTTGTGTCTTGTTCGTCATTTCCACCACTCACTCTGTAATGTCCCTTACCTGGTCCTGTCTTGGAACTTGCTTGCTTTAGGATGGGGGTTGGCCAAATGGATACTCTAGGATGGGAATTTTTTGGCTGATTACCTGCATCCACAAAGTGAGCAATATTCCACACATACACATTCATTAGCATTAAATTCTAACCATCCAAAATAAACATTTCCATAGAAGCAATCATGAAAACACATGAGGGATGGCATGAAAGGATCCGCCCGAAGCCGTAATCCCTAGTACAAAGGTGGTAACCTACAACCCTCCCCTCTTAGTGACTTGTATCTACATTCCCTATCCTTGTGGATAGATCCGCCCGAAGTCCTTGGCTAAGTTCAAGGGGTTCTAGCCTACAACCTCCCGCTCTAGGGGACTTGTAACTGCATTCTCCATCCATGACATCTCCTCGGAAAACACATGACCTACTGGGGGAAGCCATCGGAGCACTTAGTGGCCTAGGCCTACCACCCCTCCATGGCCGCAGCAAAATCTTAGGTGGGACCCCCACCCCTCCATGGCCCAACCCTTGCTTTGGGATTAGCGGAACCTTAGGTGAACTTGCCACCCCTCCACGGCACCTCCCTGCCTAGGGTCCTAGGGGTGGCACCTTAAGTGGGGTTTTTAGGCACCACATGCTCAGGCCTTTCCTCCCAAGTAGGATTACAAACACTTGGAAGACAATTTCTGCTCATATACAATGTATTCTTGCATTCCTTCATGATTATTCAGCCCATAGAGCATTCTAATTGCAATAATCCATAATGAAAGAATTTTGATCTGAATAATGATAAGGAACTTGTCTATACATCAGATATATCTCATTGAAACATAACAATCAATCTTACTTGCAATTATAAATATAATCATAACAAGGAGCAACCTGCAGTCTGAGTGTTAGCCATATAAAGAATAATAAATATTGAATCACAGCAATCACACAGGTCTACGCACCACATAATCTCAGAAAATCTGCAATATAAAGACTAACATAAAGGGAATAAGTGCTAGGGTTCGGACCAATGTTGAGTCCGGGGTCGTTTGGAGTTACATTGATGTTCCATTAAGTGGGTTTGAGGCTATAAACAGATGAGGTATTCCAGCGAATGAAGAAATGATTCATTTTAGGAATCGGATTCTTGGTTTGGATCGATCATGTGATAAGGCTAGTGTGGCTATGGCGACTGGGCCTGATTGGTTTCTACAAGATTATATATATAGAAGCGAACTAATAGAAATTCATTCAAAACATATGCGCATGGTTATGACAAACGATTTACATTTGGAATGCTCAACTAATTTAATGGCTAAGTGGAGACCAGGCTTTCGCCTGTTCAATGGCTGAGAATACGTCTTCCTTGTTGCGTCTTCAATTGTCGTTTTTTCCTGTTTTTTCTCATTTGACTTTCCTCAACCCCTTTTCTATATGATCCAACTAATGTGATTTTCTATCTAGACACGTCTATTTGCCAAGGGATGCGATTTGAGAATTCTTGATTAGTTTACTAAAGAATTGTTAGTTGAGAAGCCTCTATAATAGTTGTTTATTTAATCGACTTCATTTCAAGCATATTTAGGAAATATATTTATTATTGTGTATGTAAAGATTTGAAATGTAAAATTATTGCTTACATATATGTTCAACCCTTCATTTAATAGAGGGACATGACAGACCTCCCCCCTTAAAATTGCTTGTCCTCAAGCAACTTGAAGTTTGGGTGGTTGAAGATTTCCTCACTCTCCCATGTAGCATCTTCTTCAAGTAGGTTCTTCCATGTGATCAAAAACTCTGGGATAGTCTTATTTCTTAATCTTTTTTCCCTCATATTGAGGACTGCTTCGGGTTCGAGGATCAACTTTCCCTCATCATCAAGAGGGAGTAACTCTACACAAGGAATCACTTGTTGGCCCAATACTTTCTTCAATCTGGATACATGGAAGACATTATGGATGTGGCTGTCCTTGGGTAGCTCAAGTTCATATGCTACCTCACCAATCCTTTTTGTGATCTTGTAAGGCCCATAGAATCGAGGTCTCAATTTCTCTGTCCCATTAGATTTGAGGGATGATATCTTATATGGTTGTAACCATAGAAATACTAGATCTCCAACTTCAAAGGTTCTTTCGATGTCGTTCCTATCTGCGTACATCTTTTGCTGGTTTTGGGCTTGGTGTAAGTTGTCCTTGAGGTTGTTCAAGATGTCCATGCTCTCTTATACAAAGTCCTTAGCTCGGGGCACTTGGCTTTCCTGTGTAATCAGACTTCCAAAAGTGGTGGGTTCATATCCATATAGTGCTTTGAAGGGACTCATTTGGATGGACATGTGGTGTGTTGTATTGTAGCAATACTCTCCTAGATGCAACCATTTGGCCCAAGCACTTTGTTGACCAGTGACATAGTTCCTTAAGTACCCTTCTATCCATTTGTTGACGATTTCGGTTTGACCATCCGTCTAGGGGTGATAGTTGGTGCTGGGTATAAGACTGGTCCAAGCCAATCGAAAGATTTCTTGCCCATATTGGCTCATGAATTGGCTGTTCTGATCACTGACAATATTTCTTGGGATACCATGGAGCCTAAAGATTTCCTTGAAGAAACTTCAGCTACTTGGGGTGCTCTATACTCCGTGGATATGGCGAAAAAGTGGCCATACTTGGTGAGTCAATCGACGACCACGTATATGCAATCTTTTCCTTGAGTCTTGGGCAATCCGGTAATAAAATCCATTGAGATACTTTCCCATTTTTGGTTGGGAATGGGCAGGGGTTGTAGGAGGCTTGTCGGATGGCTTTGTTCAACTTTATTATTTTGACAAACCATACATTCATGCACATATTTTAACACATCTCTCGAGTCCTTTCCATGAATACTTCTCCCTTATTTGTTTGTATGTTTTGTAATACCCCTGGTGCCCTACTAATGGATTATCATGATATTCTTTAAGTATCTTTTCCTTGATCTTGGAGTGTGGTGCTAGAAATACTCTGTCCTTATATAGGTTGAGGTCCTCAACTACCTTATACTCTTCATGGGGCAGGTGGCCCTCCAAAATCTCATTGGCTTGGGGGTCCTTAGCATATTTTGCAATGATGTCACATTTCCAATCCACGAATACGTAGGTTATTGTGTTCAAGTAAGGTCACCTAGATAGGGCGTTTGCCACCACATTGTTTGTTCCCTTCACATACTCAATGTCAAAGTCATAGGCTTGTATTCGGCTAACCCATTTTTGTTGCCAGTTGTTCAAATCCTTCTGATTCATGAAATATTTTAGGCTTTTATGATCAGTTTTCACATGGAACTTGGTGCAGACCAAGTATTGGCGGAATTTGACCAAGGCATGCATTATTGCCAACATCTCTTTATCATAGATGGGACAGTATCTTTCTGCTTCGGTAAGCTTACGACTTTCAAAAGCTATAGGATACTTATTTTGCATCAAGACTGTGCCAATCCCCTCCCCAGATGCATCGCATTGTAACTCAAAGTGAAGGGTGGAGTCTCAGATGGCCAATACTGAGCAAGAACTCATGGCCTCTTTTAGTTTTTCAAAGGCTTGTTGGGCTGCTTCATTCCATGCAAAGGCCCCTTTCTTAGTTAGGTCTATGAGTGGGGCAGCAATCTTTGAAAATCCCTTCACAAAACGCCTATAATAGCTGCACAATCCTACAAAGCCTCTTAGCTGTGTGAGGGACTTGGGTTTTGGCCATTCCTTGATGGCTGCAATTTTCTCTTCATCCACGCTAACCCCTTGGGCATTGATTTTATGACCCAAGTATAGTATCTCTTCCATGCCAAATTCGCATTTTGATGCTTTGGCATATAAGGATTCCTGCTCTAAAATCTTCAAGGTTCCTTCAATATGTTGGAGGTGTTCTTCCCATGTTTTACTGTAGATTAGGATGTCATCAAAAAATATTAGGAGGAACCTTCTCAGTTGTTTGCGGAAGATGTGGTTCATGCATGACTGAAAGGTTGTTGGGGCGTTTGTGAGCCCGAATTGTAGAACTAAGAAAAGTGCTCGTAGTGGCAACGGAAAGCTGTTTTGGGCACATCTTCCTTCCACATTCTTATTTGGTAATACCTCGACCGAAGGTCAATCTTAGAAAAGTACCTTGCCCCATGGAGTCCATCGATTCGAGGAATCGGATATCGGTTCTTGATGGTTTTCTTATTGAGGGCTCTATAATCTATGCACATTCTCAAGGTACCATCTTTCTTTTTTACTAGGACTACTGACGATGCAAATGGGCTAGAGCTCAGCTGAATGTGTCCCATTTCTAACAATTCTTTAATGGTCTTCTCGATTTCTTCTTTGAACTTATGGGGATGATGTATGTAGTGGTTATGACTGGTTTTGCCCCCTCTTCTAATTCTATGGTGTGCTTGAATCCTCTTTTGGGGGATAGGCCCGGGGGGGGTCTCTTCAAAAACCTTCTTATATTTCTTCATGATGGGTTGGATATCCACGTGGATTGCTTTTCCCTAAGAGGTGCTTTTATCAAGGATCATACATTGGGCGACCCACTCCCCTTGCCCCCTTCGAAAGATTCACTCCATCCTTTTGCATGAAATAACTTTTGGGGCAACATCGGATAGACCTTTTAGGGTGACTTCTTGCCCTTCATGCTGAAACCGAATTGTTAGATTTGGAAGATCAAACATAAAACACCCTAGTGAGTAAATCCATGGTGTTCCCAAGATAATATCAGCATCTAGGGGAACTATGTAGAAGTCTTCCTTGATGGGATGCTTTCCTAAGGTGAGTTCCACGTTGGGGACTATTCTTGTACATTGCACCCTATCTCCAGTGGCAGTTGTTGCTTCGAATCCTTTGAAGGGTATGGTTCCCAACTTCCTGTGTTTCACTATTCTTTCATCGATGAAATTGTGGGATGCCCCACTATCCACAAGGGAGATGACCTTTTGTCCTTTAAGTATGCTTTTGATCCTAAACGAGCAAGGTTTAGAGACTTGGGACATGGTAGCTAGTGTCACATGACTCTCGTCCTCAAATCTTGCCCTTTTGTTTGGGTATTCCTCGTTAGGGTGTGCTTCCATTTGGTGAGCTCGGCTTTGACATTTGTGACCTATTCCCCAAGGTTTTTGGCATGTGAAACATAATCCTTTTCTTTTTAGGTCCTCCACTGTTTCGCACAAGTGGAATCGATCCATCTTTTCATTGCAATATGTGCATGTTCTAATTATTGCATCCCTTCTTGGCCTTTCTTCTCGGCAAGGAGGTTTGGTAAAGTCTCTAGGTCTTTCTCTTGGTAAGTTTTCTTCAAATTTCATGGCTTTTTGGATGGCTTCGTCTAAGCGGGTGGGTTCAAGTGCACTCACTATGCTTTTGATTGATCCCTTTGATCCCTCTATGAATAAGTAGATGAGCCTTTCTTGGGAGATTTCAGGCACCATAACAGCTAGTTTTTGAAACTTTGTGGCATAGCTTTCAATGGTTCCTTGTTGCCTCACTTTGGTGAGTTCTTGAAAGTACCACTCGGGATGTTTTTGGTCAAACCTTTTGATCAACCTTTGGGTGAAGTCATCGTAGGAGACACTTGTTGATGACCCTAGGTTATGAGGTCGTGATACCACCAATCATGGGCCATCCCAGTTAGGTGTAATACAAAAAATTTGATGGCATTTGCTTCGGTCATGGGACTTAAGGATAGATAGGTGTCTAGCTTTTGAACCCATGATCGTGCACTGTTTTCTCCTTCTTCTTCAAAGGTGGGGAGGGTTAGTTTGCTCACTGTATTTTGAGATTCCAGTCGGTTTGTGGGTTTCTCTCTTTTCTAAGGTTAGCCCTAAGCTTGGCATCACAAAAATCTTTAAAGGGGATGATCCCACTAACTTCAGGATCAAGTCTATAATAAGCCATGACAATCTCCTCCACATTGTTTGTGGGTGGTTCATTATTTCCCCCGCCCCCCCCCTCCATGTTTTCATCTAAGAAGGTACGTCTAGTGGGTCTTGAGTTTGTGGCTTTTGAGGGTGTGCGGCCATTATTTTTTGAATGATTGGAGCTTGTGTCTCTTACGTTATTACCATTCATATTATGAATAGCCTGGAGGCGGAGTTGTGAGGTCCTTTCATTCCTTTCATTTTGGTCTTTAAGAAACTTGGGTGGTTTGTTCCATAAATGCCCTCATTTCACTATTCATAGATGTTTCCATGTTGTGGTTCGGGGTGGTGTTCTTCTTAGCGTTTCTCCTTTGGTAGGTTATCATTTACTAGGGTTTCACAAGATAGCAGGATTAGGGCTCTGATACCACTGTAATGTCCCTTACTTGGTCCTATCTTGGAACTTGCTTGCTTTAGGATGGGGGTTGGCCAAATGGATACTCTAGGATGGGAGATTCTTGGCTGATTACCTACATCCACAAAGTGAGCAATATTCCACGCATACACACATTCATTAGTATTAAATTCTAAGTATCCAAAATAAACATTTCCATAGAAGCAATCATGAAAACACATGAGGGATGGCATGGAAGGATCTGCCTGAAGCCGTAATCCCTAGTACAAAGGTGCTAACCTCCAACCCTCCCCTCTTAGCAACTTGCATCTGCATTCCCTATCCTTGTGGATAGATCCGCCTGAAGTTCTTGGCTAAGTTCAAGGGGTTGTAGCCTACAACCTCCCACTCTAGGGGACTTGTAACTGCATTCTCAATCCATGACATCTCCTCGGAAAACACATGACCTACTGGGGGAAGCCATTGGAGCACTTAGTGGCCTAGGCCTACCACCCCTCCATGGCCACAGCGAAATCTTAGGTGGGACCCCCACCCCTCCATGGCCGCAGCGAAATCTTAGGTGGGACCCCCACCCCTCCATGGCCCAACCCTTGCTTTGGGATTAGCAGAACCTTAGGTGGACTTGCCACCCCTCCATGGCACCTCCCTACCTAATGTCCTAGGGGTGGAACCTTAAATGGGGTTTTTAGGCACCACATGCTCAGGCCTTTCCTTCCAAGTAGGATTACAAACACTTGGAAGACAATCTCTGCTCATATACAATGTATTCTTGCATTCCTTCATGATTATTCAACCCATAGAGCATTCTAATTGCAATAATCCATAATGAAAGAATTCTGATCTGAATAATGATAAGGAGCTTGTCTATACATCAAGTATATCTCATTGAAACATAACAATCAATCTCACTTGCAATTATAAATATAATCATAAAAAGGAGCAACCTGTCGTCTGAGTGTTAGCCATACAAAGAATATTGAATTACAGCAATCACACAGGTCCACGCACCACATAATCTCAGAAAATCTGCAATATAAAGGCTAACATAAAGGGAATAAGTGCTAGGGTTCGGACCAATGCTAAGTCAGGGGTTGTTTAGAGTTACGTTGATGTTCCATGAAGTGGGTTCAGAGTTATAAATAGATGAGGTATTCCAACGAATGAAGAAATGATTCATTTCAAGAATCAGATTCTTGGTCTGGGCCAATCATGTGATAAGGCTAGTGTGGCTATGGCGACTGGGCCTGATTGGTTTCTACAAGATTATATATACAGAAGCAAAATAACAGAAATTCATTCAAAACATATACGCATGGTTATGACAGATGATTTACATTTGGAATGCTAAACTAATTTAATGGCTAAGTGGAGACCAAGCTCTCACCTGTTAGATGGCTGAGAATACGTCTTCCTTGTTGCCTCTTCAGTTGTCGTTTTTCCCTGTTTTTTCTCATTCGACTTTCCTCAACCCCTTTTCTATATGATTGAACTGATGTGTCTTTCTATCTAGACACGTCTATTTGCCAAGGGATGCAGTTTGAGAAGACTTGATTAGTTTACTAAATAATTGTTAGTTTATAAGCCTCTATAATAGTTGTTTATTTAATCGACTTCATTTCAAGCATATTTAGGAAATATATTTATTATTGTGTATGTAAAGATTTGAAATGTATAATTATTGCTTACATATATGTTCAACCCTTGATTTAATAGAGGGACATGACACACTCCAATTCGCCTTTGTGCTCTGATCTTTCTGTTTGCACTTGACAGTTTCAGTTGGAGGCAAGTTGTGGTCTGGCATCATCCCATCGCCAACAATTTGAATGTAATTGCTCATTCCGCCAAAGAGTTACACCAATTTGAACACTCATGAGAGCCGCACACAGGATACAAGCCGATGGAGCACAACCATCCGCATTTCGTCTTATTATCAGGATTGGTGACGGATCGTGTCTTATTCCTTGAGCAGCATTTGTGTTACTACCATCGTGTGACCTTGAGGCAGCGATTCACGGGAAATCTCCGAAGTGTTGGTGGCTGCATAGCCTTCGGCTCTCACCACCATTCGATAGGAGGTGTCATTTCATAGGGGTTCAAGCCTCCTGCTCCACATCATGATACAATCACTGAAGCGCAAATATTCCAAACAGAGATTTCATTAGCGCTCCTTTTTAGTATTTTCATCACCATTGGTTAATGGGTCGAGCATCATCACTACAAGAAATCGACGATCTGGTGTTCATCATGGAAGACAAACCAAGGACGGGCGCCATCTATCCTCACTTGTCATGTTGCAATGGGGAGCTGCTAAGTATTCTTAGATTTATGATCGGGAAACTCCCATACATGCTCGTGGATTCGTTCCATGTTGATTGAGAACTGGTTCGCATACCTCTTGCCATCCGATTTATCGTATAGAGTATGGTCATCCATGATCGGGTACTCTCGACCTGCATATGTGATTCTAAATTATAAGTTTTCGCCAGTGAGATCCGTAATTAATATTTCTTGCATTGCACCTGCTGCGTGGTGACATTCTACATCTTCCAATAGTATAGATTAAGTGGTGATTGGTCATTGCTGATATAATCTGTAATCGTTGTATGCTCAGTCAATTGAATGAATCTGATTCTAATTATTGGCATTGCTTTCACTGGTGATTGTGTTCTTTTCTTGAGAAATATACTCTATGCTCAATTGCTTTGATTTTGTTCTTTGGGGAAGTTTATAGTCAAATCTGGGTGGGTTAATACTGAACACCATATTCTCAAGTCAATGCTTGTTATTTCTGATCACTGTTATCTCCAAATTTTGGGCATTAGTTGTCTATTTCCTGTTTGTTAAGTTTGGGGCATCTTACATGCCCATAAGTTCATCATAAATCTGCTTATAGAGTCTTCACAAAGTCTTCATAAATCTACTCTATTCTCTGATGTAGAGGGAAAGGAATTTGCAGAAAAAGTACAATAATCAGTGACTTGTTTGACAAAGTGTCTCTTCCTAGTAGCCCCATTTTTGGACAAATCTGATGGGACAGCAATTTTTGTGGAGGTTCTTGGGAATCTAAACAAACTTTTAGACACCCTTTATGAAGATACAACTCCTCCTACGTTGGCATCCTCCAAAATGAAACAAAAATCCTTCAAAACAGACTGTTATTAGTCCTAATTAGCCCTCCAAGTTGCTAAAACTGAGTTTTTTTGAAATAATATCCTCACACATGCCAAACTGGTACAAAAACTATCTGAACACTTTAAATTATGTTACCACAGACCTACAAACCAAATTTTATAAATTGGGTAGGAGTATTTCTCCCAAAACTCTAATTTCTTGCTTAAAACCCTAGGCAAGGTTTTGACAGGGCAGCAAGTGAAAAAAATCATCTCTTATTCAATATCCACTTTCAAGACCTCATACCAAATGCATTAGGTCTGTATAAACCCTTAACAGCTGCAACAACAAGAAAACCATACAAAGAACTCCAAAATCTACTTATTTTGCAAGAATGGAGGTCTAAAACACTGGTAACACCCTACCAGCATAACTGCAAGCAAAAACTTCATTCCTTTCCTTCGCAAAACGACTTAAAACTTATTTTTACATGTTTTTCCAAGTTAAACATCATCCCTAACTACCTACCTCAACCCATGCAAACCCAAGTTTGCAAATTAAGCATTCAAAACCCCTAATTAGGTACTTGGGGTTGAGTATAAACACCAAAATTTGAAATCTATGACTAATTATTTGTCTAAACTTAAATAGAAACCTCCTAAAATGTGATTAAACACCTAACACTACATTCTAATGCAAATATAGAACAAGATAAAATGATGCTCCTGCATCATTCTCCTTCTTAGATCTGCTCAAATATTCTCTCCATATGCTTCATAACTCTGCTCCAAAAACTGCTCTTATCTTCTACATAAATCTGCTCTATTCTCCTTCGTAAATGTGCTCAAATATTCTCTCTAATATGCTTCATAACTCTGCTCCAAAATCCGCTCTTATCTTCTTGTAATGACCCTTGCAAATTCTGGCCTTATTTTTCAATTTCAATTTTGAACACTAAAAAAATTTCATCAAACAGTTGTCTAACAAACTCCTTTCAGCTGGTAAACGTTTTCTTGTTTTGTTTTTCCTTTTTGCTTGATGATAAGATGCATGAAAAGACTCTAGCTAACTTATGCCAAAGTTTGGAATTGAAAAGAGATATGCAAATGCATTTTTTTTTATTTTTAAGATTTGAGGATGGCTGGAAATGATAAGCAACTATGTAATTGAACATCTACAGCTAAGAGGTATTTTCACAAACACTTAGCATGCAAACTCCAAAACTCTAAGGACTGAAAATGAAATGCAATTGGGCTAATGTGCATCTACAGCCAACAGACATTTTGACAAACATTTTTCAAGCAAACTCTCACTTTATTATTCATTGTTCATCAATCATGAATCTATTACAGTGCTTTGCCCAATGTCACCTACAGCTGACCGCCTCCAATATGGGACGATTTACAATATATGATAACGATAATGCAATCTATGTGGCAGCGATTCAATGACAATCCAGATTATTGTGCTTTGCAAATTTACAATGATAATAATGTTGTTTGAACAGCGATATATGTTTCCTAAATGCAACATAAGATAATGAGAACCTGGATGGCATCTCAGCAATGCATATTTTGAGGACTCTCTGAGTCTTAGAAAAGACTCTTGGGACTCCCGAGTCCTAGGGCTCGCCGAGTCGACTTGCCAAGGACTCTCGAGCCGAGTCCTAAAGAGTCTAGGCTAGGACTCCCAAGTCTTGACGAGTGACTCGCGCGAGTCCTAGAATCGAACTCTCGAGTCCCAACTTAGGACTCTTGGCATCGCCTAGAAATAATGAGTATGAATGTTTAAAACTTGTTTTTTGTTTGTTTTTTTCATTTGAAAATTTGAAACTATGAGTATGAATGATGAAATTTCAAATATTGAGTGTTTGAAGATCATAGAACATGTGTAATATTTGAATTATGAGAAATTGATAATCATATGTTCTCTAACTGCATTAATTTTTATTTTATTTTTGTAAATCTACGATTTTCTTCTTTGCCGAGTCCTAGCTGAGTTTTTTTTCCGAGTCCGTGTTGAGTCTTAAGTCCAAGTCCTATTTTGGACTGCCGAGTCCGCGCCAAGTCCGAGTTTTCCAACTTTGCAGCAATGAATATAATTTTCCTTGGCAGCCACGATCTGACCTTCTCCAAGCAGCAAATAAAGAATAATGCCCAGCTATGGATCGCCTTCCCTCAAAATGCAAAAATCTATTGAAATAATCCAAAATCGAATTTCCTCTTGTAGCACCTATGCTGATGGAAGAGCCATGATTTTACCCAGCAGAAATCGATTAATATTCATGCCATAGTGGACCAATTCTCTCCAAGAAATTGAGTTATTTGCAATAACAATGGAACGCCTATGAATACTGAAGCAAAGCAATTATTCCCAACATGACTTCAGCTCCAAAAATCGAAATGCCAAAGTGTTGTAGCTGAATCTCCAAACAAATCGATATGTTAGCTGTAAATGATAAAATCAATCTGACTGAAAATGACCTTCAAAAATATTTGAAATTTCTTCCAAATAATATTGAATCCTTTTGTACTCCAAATTTGGTCATTGACCATTAAATTTGGTAGAATTGAACCAGCAAAGAATAAACTCCTCCTCAAGTGAAATTGCAACAATAAATCAGTTGCTGCAACTCTATAATGCAATAATAAACCAGCTATTGCATCAATTCAATCTTCTTATCAGAAGTGCAACAATACATCAGCTATTGCACCAATTTGAACTTTTACAATGAAGCACCTATAGAAACCCTGGATGGATTCCTCCACAATCTCAAGCTAGGCTTGATCTTTCACAACCAAACCTAGTATCCTAGAGTCTTCAAACCCTCAGACAAGCAAGCATTCAAACTTTTACCAAACTGGTATGAAAAGTATAATCCAAAACGTGCTCAAATGCCAAGCCCACAACACCTTATAAAGATTTCTCAATGACTTCCAAGAAGCTTCTAGAAATATTATTATTTTATTCCCCAAAACAACTTTATGATATATTATTTTATTTTAGTCACTTTATTAAATTAATTAAATATAAAGCTATTTTATAATATTAATTTATTGAGATAACTTTACAAATAATTAATTTAATCATTATTCCCTTATTTCTCCTTTTAGCCTTCGGGAATAAGTAAAGGCTAAACGATCTCCGGGTTGGCTACTGAGAAGGGGACATTACACTTCTACATAAATCTACTCTAAAATTTGAGTGATATTCTTATTAATTGCATACCTTGAAACCTCCAAAAAGATCTTGCATTTATATGCACTCATGCCACCTTTCAAAATATGACCGCCTCCTCAAAGTAGTTTGGCCATATAGAGAAAACATTATAATTTTATTTTGATTTTCTTTATCCCAAGTTAGGTGACTAGCTTAAGAGGGTCAGCCAAGTTTGTTGTACCCAAAATTAAAAATTTTGCTTCATTAAGGCATTTTGGTAAAAAAGGTCAAAATCTTGTGAAAATGTCGTCAAAAGTCAAAAAGCGTCAAAATTTCTAAAAATAGCAATTTTCTATTTTTAGAAATTTCTGAAAAATAAACGGACCATAGGGTTTTCTAGATTTATTGTCAAAAGGATGCTCGCAAAATTTTGGAAAATTTTGAAATTAGGGTTTCAGGCCTTATTTTTAAAAAAACCCTAAAAATAAAATCTTTGTAGAAATGGCTAAAATTGATTTTGATTGGTTAATTTTTCGTCACGATCACATTGGTCTAGTCAGAATCGTCAAAAAGTCAGTTTTTCTCTAGTGGTCTATTTCGCTTTTTCAAAAGAAAAGTTAGGACCTTTGAGGTCATCAATGGAGGATGGCCAAATGCCACGTGTCAGAATCAAAGTCTCAAACACTACACAGAATGGTCTATGGCAAAAATTGTTCGAAAAATGATGAACGACAGGGGAATTCGAAAAGTTGAAAATTGCGAAAAATAAACTATTTGGAAAACCTAGACGCCTTATCTCAAGGAGGGCGCCTAGGCTTCAATGCCTTAGAATATTTTCAGCTTTTGTTTGTCAAGCACATGAATACCATCAATGCATTAGCAACGGTGATCGCGGTCAACGCAATCGACGAGGTGAATGAATGAATGAAAGATTTTAATGACGTCCACGAGACTAAACAACCTATGAGACCGAGAAACAACAGGCCTAATTTGTCTTCATGCTCTTTTCCAAGTCGGATCTCCTGCTATAAATTTTGACTAGAAGGCTAGTCGTCTAATTAATCTTATCTTCCTCAAATAGCTGGTGTATATTGTCCACTTTCAAACTATTTCCATGCTAAGTACGGATATCCTCATAAGTAGTGCATTTCATGATGAAGTGTCATTCCGTTTCCACAACCCCTTTATTGCAAAAAATACAAGTTCTTTCTTCCCAAATTTCCTTGGGTATCTTCCACCTACCAGTTTCACACCTAAGGTGGTGCGATCCCGTCCTCAATTGTGCCACTAATATTCTCGCCTTCCCTTTAATAGCTGCACCTAAATAAGTTTTTTCACCATGATCCTTCGTCGGGTTAAACTCTTTGATGTAGTATGTTTTTTTTCGCCCAATTTGATTTGTCCGCATGGCAGTTCTAAATTTTTCAGTCACATAGTTTTTTATTTCACTATTGGTACTAGGACACTCTTGTAAATTAATGAAGAACGTGAAGCACAAGAAGGTTGAAAATCATTTAAAAATGGCTAACTCTGGAGCACAAAAGTGCCCCTGCTAGCCAAGGGCTATTAAAATGGTTCATTGCCTTGTCTATGCTACCACATTTTTCATACATGCCTACCAAAGCATTTTATCAAACAGTTCGCTGCCTTGCTGCTATGGCTAAAAGCCTAAAACAGGTGCTTTCAAACAAGCTATGGATGCTTTGAAAAAATCTATCAAAGCATAATAGTAAGCAATAGCATAGACAAGGTAGTGAACTGTTTGGAAAAATGCCTCAAAGAAATGTGGTCTCATGGTGATGGAATGCCATGACAAGCAAAACTTTTACCCATAACAGCAAGGCAGTGAACTGTTTGATAAAATGCTTTGGTAGACATGTATGAAAAATGTGGTAGCATAGACAAGGCAATGAACTGTTTGAAAAAATGCCTCAAAGAAATGTGGTAGCATAGACAAGGCAATGAACTGTTTGAAAAAATGCCTCAAAGAAATGTGGTCTCATGGAATGCCATGACAAGCAAATGTAATTGGCAGCTTCTCCTAGTTACTAGTTATGCAATGTGAAGTAATTGCATAACTGCTTAGGTTGACTTTGTAAAAACTATATTGTAATTGAACTTTTGTCATCTATCAGCATCTAGTTATTAGTTATGCAATGTGAAGTAATACTTTGAGTTTGAAAGATGTGCAATGCAATGTAATCAGCGATATGAATATAAACTACAAAAATCTATTTTTTACAATTCATTAGTTGAACTCTTTATTTTATTTGCTCTCTATATCTCTATGCTATGGAAATGCCTTTTAATTTCAAAAAAATAGTTTTTATCTCTTGTTCTACTATTTTTTACGTTCTTTTTTAATCCAATTTTTTCAAAAAATCTTATACTTTTGTTTTGCCAATTTTTTCCCCAAAAGATTTTTGCTGTATGGTTAGGGGGGCCTTTGAGGGCATTTGCAGACTCGTTCAATCAACCCTTTTGAGCCCAGTTGATGGTTTTCCTAGCTCGGAGTTACCAGGGGTTCTTGCAGTGTGTTTTCTGAGGCTCATCCAAGCAATTGGACAATACTTACTATTTATAGTAAGTCATTGGGGTCTCTAGTATGGTCAATGGTAGAGTTACTGTTTTGGGCATGATGGCATATTTATATCTTGGTTCTATCTTGGCATGATTATAGTCCAAGGTATTAATTATTAATAACGTTAAATAATAAAGTTAAATTAAATAATTTAGCTTTATGTGTTATTAATAAATTAAAAAGACTTTATATTAAAACGGAATATAAGTGAATATTAAAGTATACTTTATAATATAAGTGCCAAATTTAAAAAGGGATATATAAGTGACTTTTAAAAGGATGTTATATTATAAAATTGTGCACCAAAATTAAAAGAATGGAAGGCGGGAAATTAAATTAAATGAAATATATCTCAAATGTGAATTTGGGCATGGAGTTTGTAAAAAATATAAAAGGGCATTGAAAGCTCATTTTGCACATTCATGTTGAAGAAGAATTTTGCTAAGGGTTTCTGCAGGAGGGCTAGAAAGTCTGGAAACACTCAACTTCACCGAGGACAAAAACCCTCATGAGGATCACCATGATACAGGAGTGAAAGATCTCCTAAGCCTTACTTGCAAACAATTCCATTACAGGGGTTGTGCATTGTGCTTTCAAAGATTGTTCGAAAATTACAAGAAGATTCATCATTTAGGGTTTTTACGATTTAACAAGAGATTGCAAGTGTATTGATCATCATTGTCAAGCAAGGTATTTACAGAGGGCATCCAAAGAATCGTCTAAGTGTTTGCAGGCACAGAGTTGCCAAGTAAGGGTTTGAAGATTTAACTGCTGGGTCAGTTTGGAAGCCATATTCTGAAGGTTATAGGCTGGCCGTGCCATTTCATATTCTCAGTCCTGCATACACATTTGGGGTCAGAGATGGGCGTTAACATCTGCTACCATTCCTGGTATGGGCGTGGGGTTCTGAAGATATTATTGCTGCACTGAGTTTGGTTGCTTGACTCCCTGTACAGGGTATTTAAGGCAAACAAGGACGCGTCTCAGTTGCTGAGTGAAACCGTGGATCTGTATGAGGGATTAAATCATCATAAGGCTCTGTGTTGTTTGTTTGTAGGGAGTGTACTGCTGTAGAGGTGGCATGAGTAGTTGCTAGGCATGTGTTGAAGGCTGGACGTGGGTTTATACACTCAGAAAATTGCTTTCTAGTCGCCATTCTGCTACAGGCTTCATATGCTGGTTGTGAGCTCTCAAATAGGAGGCCGCCACATTCATGTAACCTGCAAACTGGTACTTATTATCATAGTTTATCCTTTGCATTGCTGAGTGTATCGGTTATCACAAGGTTGCTGCTCAGAAAATCTTGAGAAAGGGGTTCAAACCAGTACATTAAATAGACTGAAATCTATATTGCTATGCTTATATAAATACACTGCTGTCTCCTATTTATTCAGAAATGAAATGTGGAAAGCATTAAATCTCATTTGTGATGTATTAGATGAACTTCTGCTCTGTTATGAATGAGTTATTTGCTTGCTGTTAATATTACTTGTTATTTGCAAACCTCTACAGTGCTCTACTCATTGAACACACAGTCAGATCAGCAAACAAGAAGTTTGACAAAATGTCCTATGTGTCAAACTGAGTATTAATCGAGCAAATTTGCAAAGTCCATACTCCAACTGCGGTGGGACACTACAATATGCTACTTTAGCTTTCTTATGTTTACATCTAACTGCTGGTATTTTACTTGCTTGGGCAACACTTATCATGTATTTGGTATCTTTTACTTTCTGTGCTTCATGGACCTCTCACCAAAGTTCCTTTCTTGTTTTTTGTACAAAAGACTTGGATGCTGTAACCAGTTTTATCTGCCTCTTTTTTAATCATGTACTTGAATTTTATCAAAAATAGAGGTATTGTACTGCTACATATTTGACACAAATATGTATCCCCAGTCCATTAAGGCCATTTAGCCAACCCATAATTCAAAATTGAAAACTGCACACCCACGTTGACCATTTGGAAATATACATGATGACAATCAAACAAATTCAGAATATAACCAGCTCAAGCAATAGTAACTCTACCTGTGAAGCATTAAGATTTTCTCCCCCGCTTGCCATGGCAACTGTTCCAACCTTTGAATGCTTAAGCTCAGGATGAATCTCATCACCAAAAAAGCGTGCCTGTTCTCCATAAAGAAATCTGTATGCATGTGACATATGGTAAACTGTTATTTCAACTCATGAGTGTTCTTAAGAAACCAACCACAAACTTTTTCACTAGTAGTAATAGCAATCAAAGCTGAGCAATGCCAATTTAGCACAGTCAATCATTAGGTTGCTTTCATGGCACACTCGAAAATTTACATCCTACAAACAGTGTATTGTATTTCAACAAATACAGAATCCTCAACAAAATATAGTTCCAGTTTGAAGATCAAGATGCTTGGTTGGTCAAACAAAACATGGAAATACACTTCGATTATTTCACAATGTCACATACTCATACTAACCATTGTCTACCCCATTGGTTCTCCAGTATAAATCACGATAATATTGATTAAACCTTTATCTAAATCACTTTTCAACCATAAGAAGCATCTTAACAATAAGAATCCAATGTTTTGTATCAAACTGAAAAATAATAGACACTGACTGTGACATAATACTTAAGAGCTATTTAATGTGGTAGAAGAGATCAGATTTTGTAAATCATGAAAGATAATTTGACAAGACCATATAGAGATTATTATTGATGGGTACATACATGCCCAACATTGCATTGCAAAAACTGGAAATATTCTATAGTGTAGAAGCATAATAACATGCAGAGCAAATCAACGTTTGTGGCAGTAACACTGATGTATACTCAGAACATGATAAGTAGACCTGTTCATCTCCCAATTTTGCTTGGAGTACAATACAATTGACTTGGTATGGTAATATTTAAACCCACATGATAGAATGAGTCGGTTTACTAAGATATTACTCAGAAAAGAAAGATCAAGATAAATTTTATACAAATGCAATTGTGTTGAGATTTGGAAAAAGGTACAAGACAAATTGTGAATCTTATTTTCCCATCTGTATATTCTGTCTGCATTTCAGAAACCATAATGAATGTATTACGCAAGAAGCACTGTTTGTCTTAGAAATTTTGTGTTAGAAACTTTGATTCATTTCTTACAGTAGATATTCCCAAGAATAAGTATAGTGAAATATTCTTTCTTTTTGAAAACAAGTTAAAGATATTGTTTCCTAACGAAGGAGGATCTTAAAATAAAGTACTAACCAATATTATGAAACGAAAACATAGGTTGGAAAATCTTAAAAACAAGAGTATCAAAGCTTTCAGAACAGACAGAAAAACTCCAAACATGAGATATATAGCATGACCAATCAGGACAAAACCAGAACCTAAAGCATAAGTGCTGCATGTAGCACTAAAGTTGATACAATTGGTACTAAGATTTACATGAAACTATGCATGAACAGTAGTAATATCAAGATACATTGTTGTTTGTCCCAGACAAAATGAACTCCTTAGATTGTTTAAAACAATTAAAGGTGATTTTATGTTCATAATAGCTTCATTTTATTTATTTTTGATAGATTAATAGCTGCTAAGGGGCAGCACCCTGTATTGGTCAAAAAAAGATGTGTAAATTGTTTGCTTTCTTCACAAAAAACCAGCCCCTTGACCAACCTGCTTCGGTCAAACCCTAGACCATATACACAATGTGATCCGAAACGTTGATGATGGATCACGAAGTGTGTTACATCCCAAAATGTGAGGTTACTATTTACTATTACTAGATGTGGTAAAAGTGAATGTGATGTAAATTCTCGAGATGAATTAATGATGCTTGTACCTTGTTATCAATGTGTATGTTATCTCATTTGACATTGTTTCATTTGATGTTATCTCAATTGATGTAATTCATGGTGAAATACTGCATATATGTGAATAGGAGGTTAATGAATCATGTTATTTTAACCTGAAGATGTTTGTATATATGATGTTGCTAAAGGTATGTGCTAGTGGTTGCAGGAAAACGTTCATTCTCCAAGGGGAGGGGAAGTATCACTCGAGAGAGGAGCTTGGTTGGTTAACCGGTAAAGTGAACTATTTGAGCATACACACACTCACCTTAGACTGAGTAAACCAAGTCAGATTTGTATGAGTATAAGGTAAGTCATCCATAGCTTGTATGTCTTGCAAGTAGAGGTCTTGACTACTTCTGTGTGTGAAGTTTATCCTTGTGCTTGATTGTGAGATTATGATCATCATGGTGGTATCATGTTTGGATGTGAACATCGGAAGTAAGCATATATACACATGTATAGTATATATACGTATCCGTAAGTTTAAACATATCATTATAGGCGTAAGTGGCTAATGGACTGGCCATACGAATGTGTCGATATGGTATACATACGTATACGTGTACATAGAGGATTATACTGCAGTATACATATGTATATAAGCGTATGTCCGATAATGTGGAAATATTAATAATTGACTTGGAATTTATATATACACATATACATAGATATATATATTGAAAGTATGTTGACTGGCTCGCAGTATATGTATTCGACAAATAAATATGTATATGTATATATATTTATATTTATATTTGTTAAATATAAATATATTTATATATATGTAATCATATATTAAAGATTATATATAATATTATTATAGTTATATTAAAATATAAATGTATATTAAATACTCGAGTATTTAAAATATTTATATGTTTAATATATTTAAAAGAACTATAATAATATTTATATAATAAAATTTATAATTATTTCTTTTGAAATATATATAAATATATTTAGTTAAATATTTTAAAACTCTAAAGTGTAAAATTAAAAGATTTAAATCTTTTACTTAGAGTAAATATTATAAAGTGGACTTTGGAAAAATAAAGTGAGAATCGATATGGTAAAATGAAGACTTTACTTTATAAAGTCAAGTGAATAAATCGATTTATGATATAATGGAAAATAACTATGGAAATTGATTCATATTGTTTGATATATTTAAACACTTTAAAATGCAACGCATTTTTGAGGAAATAACACCAAACTTAGAAGAGGGAAATATTTCATTGAAAACTATATTGAAACATTAGAAGGAAATAAAATGTGAAAGCTACGCTGAGAAAGAATGTCACGCACAGGATTGAAGCACACGCCATTTTCTGAACTCTCCATGGATTAAAACACAGGCTGAAATGTGTCTTTTGTGCCACGAATTTTGGCACAATGGCAAACACGAAACCTTGACAGATTCACTCAGGATGAATCATTTCTTCATGGGCGCCATAACTGGTAAGTTCCTGTAGGTGGCGTTTTTCCCTTTTTGAGTTGATTTAGTCTTGATTTGCTGACTCAAATAGGGTCAATTCACTCTTGTTTTTAATGATTAAGGGTTTAGAAATCTGCTAGGTAGCATTTGAATAAGTCTGGGCACCTTCTTGTCATTTTACATGCCCTCAAAGGTGGAATTTGTTGCAATTTAGGGCCTATAAATAGACGCCAACCATTCTTTGTTTGATATCATTGTGCAATCTGAGTCTTGTGTTTTTTAGAGCTCCCATATCCATTCATTTGAGTTGCTGTGTTCTCTTTATTTGCTGCATTTTCCTATATGCTGAGTGTGAGAAATACAGTAAGCTTTTACCAGCAATTATCAAATTACTGTGTTAAATCCTTTTTGAGCTTTGAGTGAAGTGAAGCCATAGTTGAGAAAGCTTTTATTAGAGGAATCCAATTTGTGAGAAGTGACTTGAGAGATCACCATAGTTTGAGAAACTTGCATAGAAGCCATTTACAGTTGGAATTCTGGAAACGTCTGGAAGAGCAATTCTAGAAGGAAAAGCTTTGGAAAGCAGGCATGGGGAAATTCTTCTCTTTCTTCTCTATTTTTGATTAATCAAAGGAAAAGAATTATGTGTTTTTCATTGTGCATAGGTTGAAAGTTAGTCATAAGCTGTTTGACTGTGAAAGAAGTATCATGTTTTCTATTTTGTATTGTTGTATTAGCAAAGGCTGAAAGATGTATCTTGAATGCAATGTAATTATAAGGGAAAGGAAATTGTTTATTTACCTTGCTTAAAAAGAGAATTTTAAGTATAGAGAATTATTGTGAATGAAGAAATAGGAAGGAATTGAAATACATTTGGTATGAATGTTGCTTACTCTGTATGATCTCCGTATATGGAGAATACGTAGAAGTATTTATTACCTACTAGGATCGAAATGATGACAAAACCAAGTATGGTCTTAAGCTTAAGTTATTAGGTTAACTAAGACAAGCTAAGCACTCCTAGGATAGAGATTTCCGGATTAGGAGTTATGTTACAAGACACTTGTAGACTGTTTCGTTTCTAAGTAGATTGTTTGAAGGTAGGTTGTCTGAAACAAGATATACCTCTCTTATGTAACTATTTGAAGTAGATTGTTTAAAGGTAGGTTATCTGAAACAGGTTATACCTATCTTGTGTAATTACTTAGTAGATTAATATGTTGTAGGTTAGTCTGGGATAAAAGATTATCCAAAAGTAAAGGATGATACCTATGCGTAGTGTAAGATAGCATTAAGTCAAATCAGCCCTAAGAAGTGTATATGATAGATGACCTTCATTCGAAGTACTGAATGAGAACACTTTGGCCAAAGTAGTGAAAGGTACGACATCCACTTAGACTGTGTGATGCTTGAGACTACACTGTCAGTTCATCGTGATCCTTGTGCTAGAATGAGATTGTGAAATAGCAAGGTTCTAGTTGTGGATAGGACACAGCACTATGCTCAGTTGGTTTATAGTATCGATTACCCTACCAATCTCTTCGTGAAGGGAGGGTCATCTATCGAATAATAGATGTGCGGGGGACCGCATTATAAGTTCGTGGTTGGCGGAAAAGCGCCCGAGTGATGCTTCTCCTCCTCCGAAGGCTACTGGCGCACCAAGGTTTGAAAGGGAAGATCCTCGACCTTCTTACTATTATTTGTTCTAAAGCTCATTGGAGCTATGATAGTTAAGGTATGATTTTCTCGTTACTTGTTCTTGTGAAGTTATTGAAATGAAATGGAATCTTTATTGTAATTGTAGTATGATATCTTGTTCATATATTATCAATAAAGGAAAGAAAAGTTATATTGCAATAACTTGTTAGCACGTTTATTTACTTTTTTGATGTAAAATTGGAAAAAAATTGTTTTACCGAAGGATCGGGTCGTTACAAAGTGTGATCCGAAATGTTGAGGCAAAAAAACTTACACAATCTAAATACAAAAACAATTGAGCAACATTCTATATGGATTGTGGAAATCTGTTATCTCTTACATATACACAGTGTTTTCCATACCCCCCAACCACAAACGCAACTACAAAACACTTCATTGCAAAAAGGCCCATACATACAAAACGGCCATGGACTGATTACAGAGATGTAGAAACTATTTTTGACCCATAATATAGATTTAATTACAAAACAAAACTTCATCACAGACTGCCCTAGTTTTAGTCTTCATCGTCACCAGCCTCCCACATCTTCTTAGCCTCGAGCACATTGGCAACCACCGGGCATTCAGCTCCACAAGCATGGTGAGCAAGGTGATTAGCCATTTCTTCCATGTCTCGAAAATCATTCTCTATCCATTTTACCCCGAGCCCCATCTCCTAGTCCTCGCCATCCTCAGCAAATACCTTCCCCTCCAAACCTTCAACCACCACATACTCCTGCACCCAACCCACCGCCAGTGCACTGGCAATTCCTGCAACTCACATCAGGAAGGAAATGCTTCGCTCCATCTCACCCCACCGCTTCTCCAGCACATTCGGCTTCAGAGTTCGCACCACGGGAAACTTTCTTACTTCCGCCCCATTACCCAGCGCCATGTAATAGTTATGCGGCAACGGGAAGAGCAAGTTGGCGTCCACATTGTCCAGAGCTACATTAATCTCGCCAAGCAAAGCATGCTGGAAAAGCATCTGGCACGGCTTCTTGCTTTTGGCCTTGGAGACACCCATATACAGCAGCATTGCCAGGAACATCGTTGCGATGTCTACATTTAACCTAAAACGCTAGTGAGCTATCAAGAATTCCTTCCCCAGGATTCTTTTGGTCGCCCAGAGGACAAATGGATGAGACGAAACCAGAATTGCCTTTAATCTCTTGTCCGTGATCTCCCCATGGAAGGCCATTTCCTGCTGGTGGAATTCATGAAAATAGATGTATCCATTGCACCCCAAACAACCGAACATTTTGAGCCAAAGCAATTTTTTAATTTCACACTTACCACCCACACTTATTTCAAGAGGCTTGGCCTACGTCATCATGATGGCCTCATCAGGTGATGTAGCTTCTAGATCAATCCTTCAGATCTGCGAAATGCTTGGAGAGATTTGGCCGTAGCTGCCACCACATATCTATATACAGCCATTCCATTTATATTCAAAAATTTCAAGAGCCCATCTTTTCCAACATTAGAAATCTTGCAATCGTACCCGAAGCATAACTTCTCATGTGTCTTTGTGCCCAAGGCCTGCTCTCTATTTATGACCCTTGTCCCATCCAACCACATACCTTGTCCATCCTAGCTGCCACCTTAGCCTCGTGCCCTTTCTGCCACCACCTTAGCCAACTCGTCAACCATGTCATTTCCCTCCCGGTATACGTGGCCAACCCTGTACAACTCGAACTTCTCCAACAACTCTTTGATGGGCCAGAGCCAATGATTAAGCTTCCAATTCGGCGTGCTATTAAGGTCAATGGCATTTATTCATCATTGCTCTAAACTCTGCCTCATTATTGGTGCAAGTCCCGAGATAGATGGATTTGTCAGCAAGTGCTTTACCTTGTTTATCTCGTGCTATACACCCTGCCCCACTCAACCCAAGATTGCCTTTAGAAGCCCCATCACAATTGATCTTGATCCACTTGTCTTTTGGAGCCACCCATTTCACATCCATTCTCTTCTTCAGGTTTTGATTGCTCCCACCAATCCCACATAAGAGAGGGGTCTTCAATCCTATGAATGACTTTGTTATCTTGTCATCCCAGTTCAAGAAGATTCTTTGCTTAATTGATTTATTCCGAATCGCTTCGTTGACTAACTCCGTGATCACCCCCTCGATTTTGATACAAAGTCTCTCATGCTCCAATTTTTTGCCTTGGAAGATCCTCCTATTTTGTTCCTTCCAGGTCTTCCATATAATGGAGGGAGTGACCACCCAAATACTGTTGAAAACTAATTTCCTATAGGGGAGTGGCCACATGTTAAACCAAGCCGCTATGTCTGAGGGAAACCGAGCACTGGAGGTTCAATTTTCTCATGAAGAATTTCAAACACTTATCAACGTAGGGGCAAGTCAAAAGAATGCGATCAACAGTTTCGTTGTTACACTTCCATAGCACACATCTCCCCGACCCCTGAATCCCAAAAGTTGCCAATCTATCCTCGGTAAGAATCCTCTTTTGAATTGCCATCCAAGAGAATACCCCTACCATTGGGAAGCAGCTTTTGCCCCATATGAGCTTGCGTGGCCAACTTTGTCTGGCAATAGCTAGTTCCTTGACATTGTAGCCAAATTTGACTTTGTAGGTCCCAATGCTGGATCCACACCATCTGATGAGATCCTCTTGGTTGGAAGGGGCAGAGTTTTTGTTCCTTAGAATTGCTGCCAGTGCCTCCTTCTGCACTTGAGGAGCAGCAATGTCCTGCAAAGAGTGCCATTCACACTACATCACCTTGTCTCGACATGTTGCTTTTCCATAGTTACTAACCTTGCTGCCCCATACTCGAGTAGTCTCAAGCTCTAATGTCTTCAAGGTTTTGCTAGCTAGCAATTGGTGCCATACCTCCCTAGGAGTCATTCCAGAATGACGCACTTTGCCCATTTATGATTTCCCAAGTTACATGCTTGGAGACAATGTCCCTCCATTCCAGTATATAATTCCATATCGCGGGTCCCCTGAGTAGATCCGTGGTAGTCAGAATACGCGTAGGCCTATCTGAGTCTAAGTACTTCCTTCTAAGAATCTTCACCCATTTTTTATCCCCTTTTGCATACAGGTCCCAAACCAGCTTGGCCCCCATGGCTAGGTTCATTATTGTTAACTGTTTGATGCCTATCCCATCCATCTCCTTTGGAGAGCAAACTTTATCCCAAGCCACCAATAGAATTTTTTGTTGATACCCGAGCCCACTCCAAAAGAACTTCTTCAATATCTAGTTGAGACCCTCCTCTACTGCCTTTGGAATTTTCAAGCAGGCCATAGAGTATACAGGGATGGCTGATAAGAACGCCTTTACCATCAAGAGCCTTCTAGCTAAGGATAACCATTTTCCTTTCCAGGTACCCAGTTTATTCTTGCAACTATTAACCAGGTTTTCCCACTAGCTTTTTTTGTTGATCCCCACAAATAAAGGCATCACCAAAAACTGACCTGGAAAATTTGCCACCCTCAAGTTCAGAATCCTCAACAATTCTCTCTGAAGGCTTGGTTGAGTATTTAGGAAGAAGACCTTCGACTTCCTCCAATTGATGCTTTGTCTGGACGCCAAGCAATACTCATAAAGGAAAGTTTTAATAATTCTGGCTTCTTTTCTACTGGCAGAACCAAATAGAATGGTGTCATCAGCAAATTGCTTATGAGTAATTGTATTCAACCCATTGGCCACTAAGACCCCCTGCTACTTGCCTTCTCTCCTTAAAGAATTGATGCCTTTGCCTAGGGCCTCAGCCATGATGATGAAAAGAAATGGGGATAGTGGGTCTCCCTGCCTTAGGCCCCTCGAAGAGGCAAAGAAACTACGTGCAGCACCATTTACTAGGATTGAGAATTTGGCCATCGAGATGCAGCTTCTAACCCAATTAATCCAGTCTACATCAAAGCCAAATTTCATCTGTACTTCCACCAAGAACTACCTGTCCACCAAATCGTAGACTTTTAGGATGTCTATTTTGAGGATCATGTAGGCTTCCCTTGCCTTCCTTGCCGAATATATGGTCTCATGCGCTATGATCATACCTTCAACAATTGACCTTCCCGGGGCAAAACCACTCTACTCCTCTAAGATAATCCCTTTTAGGACTCCCTTGAGCTTGTTAGAAATGATCTTGGTGACAACCTTGTAAATTGTGTTGCATAGGGCAATCAGTCTGAAGTCACTCATTGCTTGTGGGTACTTCTTGGGGATCAAGGCCAAAAAAGTGTGGTTGAGTGATCCTAGCATTGTCATCTTCCTCCTCAATTCCTTAGCAATCGAAGCCAAGTCATCTCCAATTATGTCCCAGAATTTTTGAAAGAAGCCTGTTGAGAACCCATCTGGACCCGGTGCCTTGTTCGGGTTGAGTTGGAATGTAGCCACTCTAACTTCTTCCTTGCTAATTCTTTGAAAAAGAACCTTATTCTGTTATGCACTGATTATGTTAGGGATGTAGCTTAGGAGCCTGACCCTCACATTCCTATGCTCCGAAGCTTCTCTATTTAGGATTGCTTCAAAGAACCTTACTACTTCACCATTGACCTCTTCCAAGGACTGTGTCATCACACCATCCTCCCTTATGATCTTTTTGATTCTATTCTTACTTCTATTTGCTATGGCAATTCTATGAAAGAACTTTGTGTTCTTATCACCCTCCTTTAGTCAGGTCTCTCTGGATTTCTGCCTCCAAAAACTTTCTTCTCTTTTCAGAATTTCAGCTAGTTCTCCTTTTAGAGCCTTTTCATTTTCATATTCATATGACCCCATCCCATTCTTGATGATATGCTCATTTAGTTCTCTCAAATCCTGCTCCACCCTTTCTTTTTCTTGGAAGATATTCTTGAATTGTGTTTTGTTCCAGTCTTTCAATTTGGTTTTGACATAACTTAATTTCTTGCTGATCTTGTATAGATTGGAGTGGTTGCCTACACTTATCTCATTCCACCAGCTCGCTATTAGGTCCGATAGTTTATCATCTCTTAACCACATGTTTTCAAACTTGAACGGATTCCCTTTTTGGGGTTCATCTAGCTTAAGAGATAGCCGCACTGAGAAGTGGTCCAACCCAATGAAAGGTAGTATTGTGACCTCATAAAAATCTGCTTGCCCCACCCACTCCCCACAGAGTAGAAATCGATCCAACCTCTCTACTATGTTGGGGAATCCTTTCCTCCTATTTGACCATGTGTACACCCAGTTCTTGGCTTGCATGTCCATAAGTTGGTTACTGTTAATGAAGTCCTGAAAGTCTTGTTGGACATTAGTGATCCATCCAATGCCCCCTCTCTTCTCTTCGTTGTTCAAGGTTGCATTAAAATCCCCTGCAATGATGCCTTCTTCACCCCTGTAATTGACAATTCCATTGGAGATCTGCTGCCAAAAGTTCCTCTTGTCAATTGTAGATATCGGCCCATACACATTTATGACAAAAAGTTGCTCATTCCTTTGCAATAATTTGCACCTAATCATTGCCCAATTCCCATTCTCCACTACAACCTCCCCTGCTATTGTTAGTGGATTCCAAATGATGCCTACCCCTCCTGAGGCTCCTTCAACACCCACAAAATGGCCCTTCCACTACCTCTAGCCACTTAGCCTTTCATCACTACCAAGAAACCTCCCGCAAGTTCGCATCCATGGGAGAACGTTTTTACCATCCCACCCCCTCTGTCCATGACTCAAGCCCCAGCCATGGCTTCCCTTGCTGCAGTACTCAATGTTTCTATAGTCTGGGTGGCATCGATCCACCCAGCGACCACCTTCAAACACCCACTGGGTGGCATTGCGGCCAAGAAAATGCAACAAACAAAAATCAAGACATGGAAATCCATGTTGGAAATGTATGTCTTATTACTCATCAAAAAACACGAAGTTGCATCTTGAAGAAAATATTATTGGATACATACAGTACCATGAATGACATTACAAGAGGGTATTAGAATATTTAAAATGGTCATATTAGTTATGGGTTATTTTGTAGGTATGATATGGTTGGTGGTTATCATTTAGTTAGGAATTATAAGGTAATTGATAACCAATATGAATAACACTTCACATTTAATGCACACAAACATTAATTCATAATCAAAGCCAAAGGAGCATTCTTCTCCCTAACTACATGTGCAGAATAGATTTACTTTCTTAGTCCAAGCATTTTATCTAGTCTATCAATATTTAAGTAGGTATGAAACATATCCTATAAGAAATCAATGTAACAAGTTTTCCCACTTTAGGGTATTTTGGCTATGAAATGAGGGCATTCTAAGTGAATGAAATAACAAAAATCTGAAGTCCACCTAAAGTTGTGTAACCATAGATTTAGCATTAAACGTCAGTACCATGCATAAAATTGGTTTTAAATTACATATAAAGCGCAAAGGGGAAAATACTGTTACATCAAAAATAGACATGCATATAGCACACTAATGTTTTCAAAGAGGAACTTACTTATATATTGAATCCCCACCCGTACCCTTTCCATTGGGATCACCAGTCTGGGCAATGAAGTCCTTTTGTACTGAATGGAAAAGACAATTGTTGTAGTACTTGATTCTGCATCATATTTATGAAGCAAACAATAAACTTCAATATGAGTCTTCGATTTGGACCTCAAAACATATACATGGAAAACATTCTCAAATGTTAAATCCTAAATTGCTTAATACATTTCCATATTACTACCAATGATGACAAAGCTTATATCCCAGTCTGCTAATCTGTCTTAAACTGAGGAATAAATATGTAAGGGAACATTTGTCTATGTAACTCATGTCACGAAAATCATATCTATATTGTTAATTGTTCAGTTCATTATCCTTATTAAAATTCAGAACCATTAAATGACCAGATAAAACTAGAAAAACAACATAAATTAGACAAAAAATGCACATAAACTTTTACAAAATGTACGAGGTTCCAATACTGTAGTTAGCCTTGTTCAGCTGTGTCCAACTAACAAGAACTTTGAGCCAATTTTTTATCATTGAGATCATCTTCACCACCAGCAACATACTAATCGAACTTCCAGGCTGAAATGAGCATTGGAGGGGTTATTATAGCTCCCAAAACCAATCTTCAAACCCTTCTGTTTCTTATGTTGAGGGATAACAAGAGCAATTGTTTTCCTTATCCACTGAGTGTGACTTATTTGCCACTTTGGGAACCCATGGAGCCCACTATTTGTCTTATTAAGCTCCTTCAATTTGTCTTTATAAGACTTAGACGACTTTCCTCTTAATTCATTTATTTTATGTTTTTGGTCATTTTGACCCCCTTTTGAGTTAATCCTTGATGTGATTTGATCCCATTTTTCTTTATTAATGTTTAATTTTTAATTCACAAGCCCAAAATTATAATTTATAAAGGGTCTAGGTCAACTCATTAGATTTATGATTGCTGAAAATCAGGGTTAGGTCTTCATGAGAGAACCAGTGGACTAATACCAAAATGCCAAGTGATTGAATATTTATAAATCTATAATACTGCATTGTAAATGGTATATTGGTTCTTTGTAAAAGTGTTCGTAAGGATTCTCCAAACTCCTCTAATATTAATTCTCAATTATAGGACTTAGTGGAAATAACCAAGTGACAATATGCTTAGATCAAGGACAAATACTCTGATATACTATTCTTGAATCTAATCTTAAGTGCCATATTTCCCTTCCCCAACACCTATGTATTTTGTATGGTCCATATGGTGAAGACCATTCAAATTATAGGGAGACTAGTGATGAAGAACCTATGTTTCCATCTTGAGGGCACAAGACCGATCTGCTGGGGGTAAAGATACATACACCCTAAAATCTAAGCAAACTAAGGTTTGTGGGGAAACATTTGCACAAGGCGTTGTGGACGTTAAAATAAATTTACTTTTATTTTTGGTTCTACAAATAACTATCTGATATATGCAGCCTCAATTATACATAGACATTACATGGTACTGCATACATGACAAATATGAGCTTATCTGCAAGAGAACACTCTAATATAATATTCACATAAGTAATATAAAGTTAACAATCTTATATATTGATATGTAAACTCTCAACTTAGGAGATTTTAAGAATCAAAAAGTATTTCTACTATTCTACTTGCTCCAACAAATGTCACTATTTTCCCCATGTTAATGGGGTAATGGTCAAGAAGAGTGATCGCATGAATGCTATTTGGACTCCCCCTCCCAACGGTTTCCTTAAGTTGAACATTGATGGTGCCTCTAGTGGCAATCCTAGCCCTGTTAGTGCTGGGGTGGTGTGTCAAGACCACAAGGGCAGTTTTGTTATGGGAGGTTCTTTCATTCGAGGACTTGACTCTAACAATGAAGAGGGATATTGTGAAGTTGTTCAATGCCTTTCGATGGCTTCTACATTGGAGTGTAAAAAGTTGATAGTCAAAGTTGATTCATAGGTGGTAACTAATGGTCTCATACATGGTTTCTGCTCCAATTGGAAGATTTGTAATCTCTTGCATTAAGCCCAAATGCTATGCAACAAGTGTGATGAGCTATCATTTTTGCACTACTTTCAAAGTTGTGATTTAATAACCAGTTTTTCAACATCTCTCCATCAAGGGTAAGGACTCTCTTTTGCATGGTACGGTGTCAATTCATCACCTCGAGAGGATTTTTCATTCCCCTAATAAAATTTCCTTAAATCTAGTAAAGCACACTTTAGGGCCTAACAGTTTGGCAAACAATGTTCAATTGCAGTTGCAGAAGTCTATTCTCTCTATCTTCCTTGTCAAACTAGAGCAAGTCATTCCTTTTGAGGATATCAAAAAATAGATGGTGTTAGGTTTGATTTTCTCTTTGCTTTCTATTAGTTTAGAACTGTATTACCGATTCTGGTTCAGATCCAGGTTTGGGTTCGTGGATCTGGCAAAATTTTGGGGGAAACTGGGTTTGTTTTGGGTCCGTCCATACAAAATACATGTTAAAATCATATATATATATTATTAAGTATTTTTTTATTTTTACATACAAAAATATTTAAAAACCTTATAAAATGTTAATAAAATTAATATATTATATAATAATAATTAATTATTAAATATACAATATATTAATATAAAAATGTATAAATATTAATAATATAGCTATAAGATAATAATATTATATCTATTGCAATATAATATATAATTATTAATAATTTAATATAAATATAGTAATAATATAATATTATAATATATTAATATAAATATCACATTATAATATATCTATAGTATTACATAGAAGTATCAATAATATAATAATTATGATATAAATATATAAATAATCTATTTTTTAATCTGTCCCTAGGGTTCTCGACACTCCACATCAATGGATTTTTGGCCAGCTATTATCAGAATTTTACCTTGTTAAGCTCCCTAAACTAATAGCCAACTAAGTATTTAGGGTGACTTTAGATTACTAGTGGGGTGAGGAGTCGTCGAATAATATTATTGATGAATACTAGAGTGCAGAGGTGTTCGCGAGCCGAATAATATTATCGATGAATACTAGAGTGCAGAGGTGTTGGCAAATACTTTGTAGAGATCTCCAACATCACAAACCGAAAAATATAACATTATAAAACGACTTCAATGGATCCCTGTCGCATCTAAACCGAATCCTAAATCCAGTACAAACTAGACCCAGAACCGGCAACTTAGGCCACAAATCCAGTAACATCGGTTTAGAAAGTTCCTTTTGCTCAAAAGAGGCTAAGCCTATGATGTAGTCATGGGTGGAGGGTCAAGAAAGGACTGTCTAACCGTGCAACTTAGAGTCAACATAGCGGAAATAACACAAGATATTGATCAAAAAACATGAACTTTCATTGATTCAATAATTGGAAGTATTACATGCACCATATGCAAAATAGCTAGGGCTCACAGGCCTACTGCAAGGGCATTACAACATTACAACTGGCACGAAGACCTTATTATAGTCCCACAATTGGGCAACGTGAAATATCTAAACTCTAAATCCTAACTCACTTCCTTCCTATGAATTACAATTGATCTTAAATATGATTCACCAACTCCAATGATGGTCTGCATCGACCTCAAGGGTTTACAAACCCCAATGAATGATCAAGCGTGTACATTGGCCTTAAAACATGAAAGATAACTCTTCGCAAAATGAAACATATTGCGAATCTCCAAGAAAGACCCCATTGGACCCAAAATGCTTGTATGATGTCCCATTAAGCTCCGCAAGTTCCGGAATAGGTCTACACTATGAATTTTGGACCAAGTCAGCCCCAAATGCTCTAATTGTGAATCGTTGTGAAATTTTGAGAGCGATAACTTTCTGCAAAATGCAAATCTCCTGAAATCTTGGTATGATGTAAATGACCTCGTGTAGATGCTATATCCTATTCTGCAAGCTGAGGAATGACAATGCAGTGAAATGCGGAATGAACTGCTAAAACTGCTACAAACTAAAATGCAAGAAAATAATTTTTTTGGTTGATACAAGATTGCTTTACAACCAAGGATGCTCCTACATCAAACACCCAAGGTTGGAAGAAAAGTGAGTCCCTAACTTTCCAGGGGCTAGAGGAAAACCAAAGTGGTCCACCTCAGCCTAAGAAATCCATGATGAATCCTCCACAGGTCTGCCTTTCCATTTCACCAAATATTCACGGTACTGCTTGTTCCTAGTGCTCCTTCCAGTTTTGTATCCAAGATCTGCTCAATCTCCTTTGGTGGTTGATGTGGTAACTACTCCTTCAACCCAACTTCATTGTTTCTCCCACTTGGTTGTCCTTCATGATACTCATAGATGTCTACAACATTGAAAATAGGTGATATACCAAATGTCTCTGGTAACTCCACTTCATATGCATTTCCTGAATCAAACTTCCTTGGAATCTTACTAGGTCCATACTTCCTCATCTTCAGCTTATTGTAGGTTCCTACTAGAAATCTTTCCTTCCTGAGATATACCATAACTTCATCCCCAACAACAAATTCCTTATGTCTCCTCTTCTCATCTGCCTTTAACTTACACTTACTGTTCATGCCCTCCAAGTGCGGACTTGATTATACAATGTCTCCATGAATCCTGGAAATTATTTTGCTTTTAGACTCCTCTTATTCTCCATATTGATGTCTTTGAGCTCTGCAACTCCTCTAAGATGTACTCCTGTCACCATAGTTTGCGGACTCGGGAGTCCTTTGGCTAGCCGAGTCGACTCGCCACGGACTCGGGAGTCCGACCTCAGAACTCGGCCGAGTCTTGAGGTTGGACTCGGGAGTCCTGACCCAGGACTCTCCTGCGTGGCTAGGAGTTAAAATGGGTTAAAAACCCATGTTTTTTTTCACTTTTTCTTTCATTTTAACATTCAACTTTGTGAATTTCAGGTCTGCAAATTGATTATTTGATGACTATGAATGATTAAATTTCAATTATTGAGTGTTTGATGATCATATGACGTGTAATCTTTGAATTATGAGTGTTTGATAATCAAATTAGGCTCGTATATTCTCTAAATACATTAATTTGTACTTTTTTTGTAAAACTACGGTTTTTTTTTGCTGAGTCTTTTCCCGAGTCCGTCTCGATAGAGTCCGAGTCATATTTTTGGGCTGCCGAGTCCGCAACGAGTCCGAGTTTGCAAACTATGCCTGTCACAGTCTCGAATGATGTCTTCCCTATACTCCGGTTTACTGAATTATTATATGCAAACTCTACTTGTGGTAGAACTATATCCCAATTTCCTACTTTATCTCCAACCAAACATCTCAATAGGTTACACAAACTTCTGTTTACTACCTCTGTCTATCCATCTGTCTGTGGGTGATATGCTAAGCTGAACTTCAGATCTGTCTTCATCTTCTTCCCCAATGTTCTCCAAAAGTATCCAATGAACTTGGTGTCCCTATCTAAAACTATACTCTTGGGTAATCCATGCAATCTCACAACCTCCTTGAAAAATAGGTCAACAACATGCACGGCGTCATTAGTCTTCTTTCAAGGAATGAAATGTGCCATCTTAGAAAATTTGTCCACTACTACCATTATAGAATCATGTCCTCTTTGTGTTCTTGGTAATCCCAATATGAAATCCATTCTTATATCTTACCAAGGTCTCTCTAGTACTGTCAAACGTTTATATAATCTAGTATTCTGACTACTCCTTTTTGCTACTTGACAAATCCTGCAACTTTGAACATACTTCCTGACATCCTTATATATCTACAGCCAAAAATAATGTTCATTCACCAATGCTATTGTCTTATCAACTCCAAAATGTCCTGCTAATCCTCCACTATGCTTCTCTTTAATCAGATTCTCCCTCATTGAGCTCCTCGGAATACACAACCGATTTCCCTTGAACAAAATATCTTCTTGAATAAAATAATCCAACCATTGGCTCCGATCTGTCACTACTGGCTCCTTACATGCTCTCCAAGCTTCAAAAAAATCTAGATCATACCCATACATGTACTTTAGTTCCTCAAAACCCAATACTTCTATCCTCATCTTTGTTAGCTAATTCCTTCTCTTGCTCAATACATCTGCAACTTTGTTTGACTTGCCACCCCTATGCTTCAACACAAATGTATAACTCTGCAAGAACTCAACCCATCTCATATGTCTCTAATTTAGCTTCCCTTGACTGTTCAAATGCTACAAAGCTTGATGGTCAATGTACAACACAAACTCCTTAGGCGACAAATAATGTCTCCACTTCTTCAAGGCTTGAATTATGGCATCGAATTCCTAATCATAAACTGAATATCTTCTTCTGGCATCATTCAATTTCTCACTGAAATAAGCTATTGGTCTTCCTTCTTAACTCAACACTGCTACTATTGCATTCCCACTTGCATCACAATCAACCAGAAATACTTTGTCAAAATCAAGCAATGCTAACATTGGCTGCTCTGTCACCTTTTGCTTCAACAATTCAAAACTTCTTTGCGCTTTGGATGTCCACTTAAAGTCTTTCCTATCTCCTCTCATTGTTTCTATCATAGGTGTGCAAATGCTACTAAATCTTCTGATAAATTTCCGATAGAAACTAGCCAATCCATGGAATGATCTTACCTCTCCAATGTTTACCGGTGTAGCCACTCAACAATTGCTTTAACCTTCTCAAGGTCCATCTTCAATCCTTCAACAGAAATGACAAAACCCACATATATCTACTCTATCTTCATAAAGCTACACTTCTTGATATTAATCAGCAACTTCTCTTCTCTCAACCTCTGCAATATTTGTCTAATGTGCCACAAATGTTCTTCTCTAGTCATACTAAAAATCAAAATACCATCCAGATAAACAATAACAAACTTACCCAAGAATTTCTTCAATACCTCATTCATCAACCTCATGAAAGTGCTAGGTGCATTGGTCAATCCAAAAGGCATCACTAACCACTCATACAATCCTTCATTCGTCTTAAATGCAGTCTTCCATTCATCTCCTTCTCTGATTTTGATCTGATGATATCCACTTTTTAGGTCAATCTTTGCGAAATACTTTGCTCCACTCCATAATGTCGTCCATCCTTGGCAATGGAAATCTATACTTGACTGTGATCCTATTGATTGCTCTTGAATCTGTACACATTCTCCACTGTCCATCTTTCTTTGGTGCAAGTACAGTAGGTACTACACATGGGTTTAAGCTTTCTTTGATCAATCCTTTCTTCAATAGCTCTTGTATCTATCGGTTCAATTTTGCATTCTTTGTTGGTGTCATTCTATGTGCTGCGTTATTTGGCAAACTTTCTCCCAGTATTAGGTCTATGTGATGACTGATACTCCGGACTGGTGGGAGTCCATCTAGTACATTCTCTGATATGATGTCTTCATACTTTGCTAACAGCTCTGCTACCTCCTCATCCTCTGCGGTAGGATTCTCTACCTCTGGATTGCCACTCTTCTTTGGAATCAATGCAAAACACAAGTTCTTGTAGGTATCTATTTTTTTTTTAAATTGATTTTCATGGGTGGGGACCCTTATAGATCCCCCTTTATGAAAATTGAAATTTACATGCTGAAATTTACAAAAGTCAACACATATAACTCAAGAATTTACCTTGGAAACCACATGAGAGAAAAAACAGCTTTGGTAGCAGAAAATGTTCATCTACCTTTGATGGAATTAATGAAAGAACAAGTACAAGCAGGTATAGCAATAGTTCAACCTCTACTATTTAATCAAGCCTTAACAAACTGAGAACAATTGAATTCTCCAATACAACACTCAAATCTTTCCTGCTAGAACGTTGCCCCAGGCCCAGGGAGAATCCCTTGGAAGCTGGAAGTGGAAAGGACACTGTTTCTTTTAACTTTTTAACTTTCAACAATTAGGAGTCATTTCCACAGTGTGTGCTCGTTTTCGTGGATGCAAATTTGATCTAAGTGCAGGATCATTTCTGCAGGTGCAAAGTTGACCTTGAGACATGGAAATATTCCTGCTCATTCTACTGAATATTTTCTATAACCTTCTTTTCCTATTTGATTCTCAAATCCATCTTACTAATCAAGCTTTATTTTCCAAATTCTTATGTATCAAACTCTCCTCCTTAGGACTTTGGTCCCACAAAAGCTTAATGAAACACTGAGCAAGGGAAGAGTTATCCCACTTTTTCTCTAGAATACCACTTGGTTTGGCTTACCTTCTAATCTTTGAGTCCCACTTTCCAGGACTCTTGGATTCTATTTCTAGTCTCCCTGGTCTTTCCTTGCAAAATTATATTTCTTTAAGTATGGCTCTTCCATTTATACCCATCTTCTAAAGAGAGTAGCACATGTTCATCTTCCTCATCCAACATAAAGGGCTCATAAAACTGCACGTTTTCACATTTTACAACTACATGCAGATTTAGAAATGTGGGTGGATCAATTTGGAAGCATTCTATCCCATACCTCCAAAATAGTGAAAGGTCCATACTAGCTTGTCCTTTTAGTCTTTACTTACCCAAGGATAACCAAACTATCGCCCACCTTGGTTTGTGCTCCTTTCTATATTGATCACATCTTCTTTGTCCATATTTTGAGTCTTTTCCAATTGTTCTTTAACCTTGGGTTGGGTTTGACTAATCCTCTCAACAAATTTGTATGCTTTGGCCACTTCTAAATCTTGTCCTACTTGCTCATTTTGTTGTTCCAAAGCTACATCAAGTGGACTAAGCATATCTCGAAAGGTGACTAATTTGTAGAAGAATGAATTGCATATTATAAGAGTATTAATGTAGCGAAGTTATTCATCCGAAGTTTTAGGACACATATTGTTGTGTCCCCCTATGAGTCGCACCAAGGTCCTATTAAGCACCTTTGTTTGGCCATTTGATTGTGGATCAAAAGCAATACTTTTTAAATCCTTGCATCCATCATTCTCCACAAAGTGGACCAAAATTTGTCAACAAACCTATTATTTTTGTCTGAAATAATAGACTTAGGAAGTCCATGGTGCACCAATACATTTGCAAAGAACATTTCAGCAGTTCTTTTTCTTAGGATAGCCATTTTGCAAGGAGTTAGTTGGCATATTTTACTGACTCTATCCATAACAAATAAATAGTTATGTCCATGTCTACTCATACGTAATCCACCTATAAAGGCCATAGAACTGCTTTTCCATTGCCAATGAGGGTGCTAACCAATCCCCTTTCTCTGTGTCGATTACCGTTCGTCCAGATTCTTGGCGCAGTCTGGACAAGACTTTGTTTGATTATCTTCCACCTTGAAGTGTTAGCTCGAGGCTCTAACCCACCCAGCTTCTTGGTTAGTAGGCTTCATGTTGATAGCTTTGTTCTTATTTATCACATACCTTGTGATAAATTCAGGTACTCTCTTGGTTAGCAGGTCAAAGGCTTTTTAATGATGGGTGGTAACGATTTCTATGCTTGGGCCAACTTGCTCTCTCCTTGGCATGTCTGAGACAGACAGTCTCTATGATTGTGTGTGGACTTTTAGGAGGTCAGAGATAGCTCTCACCATTCATCCTGTTGTTGTGCTTTCTTCTTGCTTGCAGGGTGGTTTGGTAACAAGGAGTGTTGAGGTGGCTGAGGTTGAAATGGTATTTTTTTGTTTGCACTTAGGAATGACCTGTAGGCATTGCTCAACTAAACCAAAGGATCCCTTCTATAAGAACCAAGTTTCCAACCAACTGCTACCGTCCATTTTTCATTTCCCCAATTTTGTCTCTTTCAATTTGGTTAAAAGTGTGCTGAGACAGCAAGGATATGGGAATACAAGCACTGCTCATTCAAGAGCATCAATCTTAGCTGATTTTCAAGTCAAATTGGTAGAGATTGTGCAGTCACTTGAGGTTATAAACTGGATTTTATATATCCTCCTGTCAACACACTATGGTGATAGTGATTCAGAGGTTGAAGGGATGGTTGAATCTTGTATGGCTCCTAGTAGTTCTATGACACCAATGACAATGGGAGATGTTAGTGTTGTAAGGAATTGTTGATATTGCACAATGAATTGCAGGATTTGAAGGATTTTTGAGTGAACTTAAGGAAAGTGCTACAACATCTATTGATTACCCACACTAGGGGCAAGGTGTAGGTCACGAATGCCTTCAGCTTGCCTGCCATTGGTTGAGAGTGCTCTCGAGACAGTGGGAGGATGTGATTCCTGGAGTAAAGCTTCATGCCTTGAAAGATTATGCTCATGGATTTTCCTCTGGTCTAAAGAAGAAAGCGGCAGCTTGGGTGGCAGTCAAGAACCTAGTGAGGCATCTTGCAGGTCTCTAGGGTGGACTTGACCCCTTATTTGTAATGTTGTCGTGTTTCCTTTTAGGTTTGTTATTTTTTTTAAGGTTTTTTCATCTGGGTTTTTGAGTCCCCCAATGGGATTAGCCTTTTGGCATTCTGCAGTTTGCTTGTTGGTTCAGTTTGACTAACTAATGTTTCTTGCTTTAGCACGCGCAAGGGCAAGGGCCACAATAGAATCTTCACAATATTATCAAAAATAAATTGTATGCTTTACCTCAAATACTAGCCTGTAAAACATATATTTCCTATTTTCTGAAATGGAACCCATCAATTACTTACACCTATAAAACATTTTTCTATGCCTTGAAATTTTCATTTCTATAGGATATATAATCAAGGAGCCAGAAACCACATCATAAACACAGGGACAACTAAATTTAGATATCACACTTGCTGAGTTTCGAATCACTAGACTTGTAGGATGACAGAAATTCAAAGTTACAGTTTGTCTCTTACTTCATTGCTTTGTTGAGGGTAGAGTATTGATGTGCAGACACAATTGTAACAATCCAGATGTACTAGAACTGCAAGCACTTATTACCTTTTTCCCTATATTTCCAATATAATGTACAAATCCAGTCATCTTGTTTGCCACAACAATTCCATACATTGTTATAAACGTTACTTTTTCATCCTAACAAGTAAGTTTATACAAGATTTAGAAAACAAATTAAATGGATCTTTCTCCATTTTCCTGACATAGGCATGAAAAATGTTGAAATATGGTAGCTTTGGTCAGATATAGATATCGATGATCACTTATCTGATCGAACTACTATTCCAAGTATATTATCGATCTGCATTTAGAGGTTATTACTTGTAGATTAATGGTTTTTCATGTTTCATATAGGATCCCGATCGAGCATCATTATCGGTGATCATTTCCAGATTGGATATTATTTATCTGTGCAAGATAAATACAGATCGAACTTAGTAAGCATTTATGTTTATTAAGTAACATAACCCGATTAAAGATCGGGTGCTTAGTTAAAGTGAAAAGGCACATCCCATGAACGGACATGCCTCCACTTTGTGGAGACATGTCCGCTCATGGGACGTGTCTCCCTCTTACATATTTAATACAGATCCGATCCACAATTGGAGACATCGAAAATCAATAAATGTTCTGCTCTTGTAGATCGAATATCATAAGGAAAAACTTCAGACTTGTTGAATTCATGATCGGTATTTAACACATGGTATCAGAGCCAAGTTAAAAATTCACAAGTGTGAATTTTTGATCTATATCCCCTTCAGGCGCGCACTATAGACTAGTGCGACATTGTTCCTGAAGAGCCTTATCTATCACGACATGAGAGGAGTTGTTGGGCTCTGGCCATCCCTTGCGTGAGCATCACCTGCTCACTTCCCAACAGATCACGCCTATAATGCTCTCTTCCCGCATCCAATTCCTTGTCGAGAGTCCTCTGCGTGGATCGTTGAAAGCCACGGTTGTCACTACAGTAGCAAGAGGATTGAAATCATCGAATAGGTGGGAGCCAACACAGGAGACCCTTGGAGGAGAAGCGACAACCTTGTTGGACGCACACGATCATCAACAGGAGAAGCTCGAGTCCAGAATCAGTTTTTTCCTTCAGGGGACACCCGTTAATGTGACTCCAGCTCAAGCTCCAGTCCAAAGGTGATTTGAGTATGGCGTTAAACTATGGTGGTACCCTACCCAGGCAATCTTCTCTTGATGCGTTTGCCACTTATAGCGCTACCTCAATGTCGCAGGAATGCGATGCGATGTTGAGGGACCCGATGGTGCGGGTGGCGAGAGCCGAAGGATACGCAGCCGCCAGTAGAGAGATTTGCCCCCGTGGTCGTGAGTGTCTCCTTCGATGATCAGGCTTCCCAACTCTTGATGTTAGTCACTCTAATTGATGATCACCTCCCTATGTATGATCTGTGAGCAAGAGCATGGGAATGGTGGATTAGTGATTGAGTGAATAGAGTGAAGAATCGAAGACAAGAGACTACATCCTACTAGAATTTGACACGCTATGCGACCTAGTGTTCTTGTCTTCAATTCCATGATCTCCCCAACGGGAGAGACCCAACATAAATACAGGGGCCAACATGATGTTGGCCCAGCAAAAAAAAAATGATTATTAGCTTTGGGCGCCAACCATATAAATTTAATTGTTATTTTTAATAATTTAAATTTATTATTAAATATTTAATTATTTCTTATTATTTATTTAAAATAGTTTTAAAAGCAAACTTGGTGTTTAAAAACACCGTTATCATTTTCCCTCCAAAATACTCAAGTAATTTCGAGGACATTACACAAGACAATTGGAGCAGAAGTCACGAACATTCTTAGAACCGTTGACGGAGTCTCTGCTAAATTCTTGTGAGGATATTCTTGTTCTATTTGGGAGGAAGATATAAAACATCGATTACACTTATATGATCGGACTCTGTAGTGTCTGGAACGAAATGAGCGATATAGCTCCACCCACGAGTGGCATCGCTATGGCACGGGTGTTGATTATCTGCTAATTCCCTGTCAGTTCGTGGGCTTCCAATGCACTCAGACTTAGACGGAAGAGACCACTGTGTTACTCGCTTTCTCTGGATCTGACCTTGGTTGGAGAAGCAATGTGGTAATGTCTATGGCTCGATATGAATCCAATGCACACCAGATGAATGAAACTCTCAACTTAAAGTCACAAGAGAAGTGCTGGAGTGATCGCCTAGTATGCAACCCGATGATGGAAATCTTCATGAGCGTCGGCCAGAGCCATCGGCTCTACCTGGACGACGGAGGCAATCTTGGTCTTGATTGGTTGAAATGTGCCTATCTTCAGATGAATTTCATACTCAAAGATTTGGAGTTTTCACCTAAATATATCATATTGGAATTTTGTGTTTGGCATAACTGGTAATTGGTATAGTCTAGAATTCATCCTTCAATTATTTGCTTCGGTGTTGATTGTGCGTAAAAGAAGCCATTAATACATCGAAGGGAAAGTTATGGAGATTGAAATTTGACTGGCATCCTTGATTGAGAGATAAGTATTTCATGTCCTTAATAATGCTAATGAATTTTTATGTAGTCATTAATTCATGATATAACATTGGATAAGTGAATCTTGTATGCTTCTAGCATTTGTATTTCTCTTCGGAATAGTTGAGTCATATGAACTATTAAGGAATCTCTTCTTAATGTGCATTAGGATGGACCAAGAGATTGCTTTCAAAAGAAGAAGAGAATGGAGACACTGCTTGCAGCCATGAGACTGAATAAATGGCTGAAGACATCTCTTCGAAGAGGAAGAATTAACCTTCAGAAGGGGGTTTTATGATTCGTTGAGAATAAGTAAGGGTTGCAGTGTTGATGCTAAATCCTTGAAGAACCTTTTCAGCAGTTGAGATCAGAATTGCTCAAGTCAATCAGCCTGGATTTAACATTGGTAGCTCCGCAAACCTATTTATAATAGAGGGATCTGGGATGAGGTTGAAGAGGACAACCCTGAATCTCTACAGAGGTATGCGTTGGAAACCATTTCTCTAAAACAAGTGTTGCAAGCAATCTTGGACGATGAGGTCAGGAGGTTGATGCAAGTGCTTGAAGATTCAGAGGGAGCCTATTGAACCTAAAGAAAATGATCGAAAGAGTACCTCTGGATGTTGTTTCAGGTTGAGGTCTGCGATGATATCCTGGTATAGCAGGAAGCAATCTTCTATGGCATTGAGTACAACAGAAGCCGAATATATTGCAGCCTCTATGGGAGCAAGAGAAGCAGTATGGCTCCGGAAATTGCTTGTGGGATTATTTGATCAAAGCATATAGAGATCCCTTACCACTATGTGAGAGACATGATAGAAAGGAATGTGATCCAGTTGGAGTATATTAGTACAAATGATCAAACAGCAGACATTCTCACCAAACCTCTCTCCAGAGTTAAAGTTGAACACTTCAGGAAGAAACTGAAACAATTTTGGGCTAGAAATTGCTTGAATTAACAAAAGAAAGTAGATTACAATTTATAGAGGAGGTAGATGACTGCAGACATTTAAGATGTCTAACTACCTCAACTACTAACTACTGTAGCACTAATTGACCATTATACAAAGGAAGAATATAATATTCTAACACCCTCCCTTAATGGTCAATCTACTAACTAGCCTACAGAAAACAGTCTGCAGGTCGTTTGGTCACAAATTCTTCAGAACACGCTGCTGCTGTTGAGACCCTCCCTGGATCTGCAGAATGTGAATGACCAAAAGTACTAAAAAACGTTCAGAAAAAACAAAGAAGGCTACCCCCTTCTTTAGAATGCTCTACAACAAGAGACAAGAGCCTGCCACTGACTCTACCACCAACCCTCCCAGAAACTGCAAAACTGCTGACCCAAAGTCATTACAAAATGTCCAACCTGATGTTGGATAACAAAGTTGTTCCTCCCTGAAACCAGAGACACACAAAGAACAACGGACACGATTTTGAGGATAAATCGGCAAACTGTCGAAACTTTTGCAGATGAGCACAACGCCCGAGAACTGACTGCAAGAAGCTAGTTGTGCAGATGTTCGCCCCAGCAACTCCAGGTGCGACCAAAAAACTGACTGCAACAAACCACGATTTTTGAGGAAAAAATCGCCAAACCCAAGATACAAATCATCGTTTTTTCCGGAAAAAAAGGTAAAAACCAAATATCAGAGAGCATTCTCGAACAACAGAAACCCTGACTAGGTAGACAGGAAAAACTCTTAATTTTTTTAAGGAGAAAATTATAAATCCTGAAGACAGATTTTTTTTTTCTTTTACGGGACAAAAAAACATATAAAAACCCAAAATAATTTTTTTTTTTAAGGGACAAAATTATAAACCCATACAGATTTATTTTTAATAAGGGAAAAAAAAAATTTAAAAACCCAGAATATAATTTTTTTTTTAAAAAGGCTAAAAATTATAAAACCCCAAAATAATTTCCTGAGGACCCAGAAATTTTTGATGCACACAATTGAAACTGCAGATTGTAATAGAGGTTTTTTCCAAACCCTAGCCGCAAACAATATGAAATCCTCAGAAAACGCAGCCACAAAAATTTTGCAGAAAACCGCGGGCAAAAAACCTTCGAATCAAAGATCGCGCAGGGCTCCTTCAAAAAAAAAACGCGGCTTGCAAGAGACAAATACCACAAACTCACATGGCCTACAATTTTCGTCAGAAACGCGCCCTTTGGTCCCGCAAATGCTTCACAGAAATTTGTGTCGCGTGAACAGAATAAAAAGAAGAAACAAAGAAAGAAAGAAAAAAAAAACACTAAAACGCAAACAGAAAAAAACGCGAAAACGAACAATCGTCTAGTGCTCAGAAAGCGTGAGTTCAAATCGCAGGCGACGTGCAAAAAACAATGATGAAAGACGCGTGCCAGTTCGTCGCTTCTAAGAAAAAAACGAAAATAAAACCCTTGGTCACGCAGGATGCTCAAAACGAACATGCCACAAAACACACAAACAAGATCTTCTGTCACAGAGGGCACGGGCAACACAGAAGACAAGGGCCAGAATGAATAAAAACGCGAAACTAGAAGCCGCCGCAGGTAGAGCAAAAACGCAATCAGAAAAGGTCATGAGAGACACGCGCCCAGCCAGGAAAGACACGCACCCAGCACTGAAAAAACCCTTGCACACGATTTGCAGCAAGATGGTCGAATTTTCTGTGAGAAAATACTCACGAAAATTTTAAACAGAAACCCTCAAAATCTTCTGCAAACAAGCCCCACGAATTTGCAGACAAAATTCGCCCAGAAGACAGGTCACGGGTTTGAACACAAAATTGAACACAAAAACCCGTCTTTGCAAATCAGTACCAAAACAAAGAGCCCTCCCAGAATCCTAAGCCCTCCCGTGAGGGAGACAAGCTCAGACCAGCTCTGATACCATGAAACAATTTTGGGCTAAAAATTGCTTGAATTAACAAAAGAAAGTAGATTACAATTTATAGAGGAGGTAAATGACTGTAGACATTTAAGATGTCTAACTACCTCAACTACTAACTACTGTAGCACTAATTGACCATTATACAAAGGAAGAATATAATATTCTAACAGAAACTTGGTATGGTTGAAATGCAAATTATTGTTGAGATTGAGACTCAAATTGTTTATTTTGTACTAATATATTTAAAAGATGTTTAATGTGTAAACTCTTTTGTCATGTGTGTGACTCCATGCCCCCCCCCCCTTTGTGTACATTATTGAAAGGTGGCGATCTTTCTGATAATGAACACTTGTATTTGACATTGCAAGGTGACGACTTTACAATGATTAGTTTCACTATCATGATGGATATCATGTGACTTGATATCCGTGGAAATGATGATAGTATCTCTTGGACATTTTGATAGATATCATGAGACTTGATATTAGTTGAAGATCATTATGATCCTTATGAGATAATCATGGTGGATAAATGTATCCTTGGATATGCCATGATTTATTATGGTAGAAATCATGAGACTTGATGTTTGTGCACATACCATAATGAAGATGTGTTATGAAGAATGTCATGTGACTTGACACTCTTAGAAGCATACCATATCTTTTGATATCACGAGTAAGGTGATATCACTATATACTTGGTTAGTTTTATCTTCCCTAGCTAAGAGGGAGTGTTGAAATATGGTAGCTTTGGTCAAATATAGATATCAGTGATCACTTATCTGATCGAACTACTATTCCGAGTATATTATCGATCTGCATTTAGAGGTTATTACTTGCAGATTAATGGTTTTTCATGTTTCATATAGGATCCCGATCGAGCATCATTATCGGTGATCATTTCCAAATTGGATATTATTTATCTGTGCAAGATAAATACAGATCGAACTTAGTAAGCATTCATGTTTATTAAGTAACATAACCCGATTAAAGATTGGGTGCTTAGTTAAAGTGAAAAGGCACATCCCATGAACGGACATGCCTCCACTTTGTGGAGACATGTCCGCTCATGGGACGTGTCTCCCTCTTACATATTTAATACAGATCCGATCCACAATTGGAGACATTGAAAATCAATAAATGGTCTGCTCTTGTAGATCGAATATCATAAGGAAAAACTTCAGACTTGTTGAATTCATGATCGGTATTTAACAAAAAATTACTGTTTTGATAGCAGTCATGCAAGATACAAGAATCAACTCCTGCTTAACTATATGCTAAACACATACTCACCAGCTACATAGTAGGGTTTGATCAAACTTCTCCATCAAATGCAAACCCTCTGCCAATCTTTAAATAGTTTAGTTGCCTCTTGCAATAAATCAGACTGAATCTATTGGCAATAACAAAACTTGCCGGTCACAGTTTTTTAGCAACAATCTTCACAAAGTAAATAAACGGTAACTTAATAGAGACAATAGGGATAAGTGTACGTGAAAACCGTATAAGCATCAAGGATTTTATAATAAAACCAAAAGTTTGAATCCTCAAGAGACATTATTTGTTTAAACGGTGTTGGAGACATAAAAAAGTGTTTAAACTGGGTAAAATACTGCATCCAACTCACTAGGTGTGGTGTACAACAATTGACAAGACTACATCCAAGTCCAGGCTGAATTTTACTGAAGACAAACTCCTCATGGCATCAAGCCAATGCACTGCCTCTCAAGGGAAATTTACAGTGTTTCCCAAGGATTTTAGGGGGGTTCCAAAGACAGGAAATTCATTGGGAATCGGAGAAAAAGGCAACCTGTCACCTTTTTGTTGGGGGTGGGGAATGGGGTGCGGGTGGATGGTGGACCATCTCCTAGAGCATTCCCCATAGAGGGAACACCAGGGAGGCATCAGGATGTCCCCAACATCCATGTGATGTCCTAGGGATGTTCTGAAGTTTTCTGCAGGGTCCCACTTAAAACTCGCATTTTTTAAGAGAAAAAAAACAAAAGTATTGTGGGGAACCCACAAAGTCCCCAAACATTTTCTTGTTTTCATTTGTATTTTCAAATTTTGGTTTTGTAAATAAGAAGAGAGTTCAAGAAACTGAAAACTGAAAACTGAAGAGAGTTGAAGGAAAAAGAACAAGGATGGAGAAGGAAAGAGAAGGTATCTAACATGTTCTTAGCTTTTTCAATGTTTTTTTTTCATTTTTGTTTTGTTTTGAAATATCAAATACTTGGTGGTAGCTGCAAATGCTTCTGTGTTTTATTTTCAAACTTCCAAAACTGTTATTACAAACTTGCATACCTCATGTTTTAGTTTTTCAAACCTCTGGACTTCCAAGCATACAAATTTTAACTTGCTCAAACCTTCAAATCTTTTTTTTTACTTGTTCATAACTGCAAACCTGTCATTTTTATTGTTTTTGGCATTCAAAATCTCCTCTCTCTTTTTTTAACTAAGATGTATAAAAAAATTGTTTTTTATATTCATATTCCTGTTTTTTGTTTTATCTCTTTTCAACGTCGAGATGAGTTCAAACAGTGGCAATAACAACTTTGATTTGGGTGTTAAATTTGAGGGAACTGTAGGGGAATCAACTGAGGCCACCCAAACCCCAGTCACATGCATAGGCAATTCAATTGGATGTGCATCATGTTGGCGTAAGAACTAACACCTCTGGAGTGTAAGTTTGTACGGACAGCTATGCACACTACGTAATGAGTGCTCTTCAAATTAGGAGGGGAAGCTCCCTCGTTGTGCTGGAATGCATGAAAATAGAAAACTAAACTAATGTCCTATCTTTTTGTTCTCAGCTGGTAGAGGCACAAGGTTAAGAAAACCTAGAACGTTGCAGCTAAGTATTTTCTGGTTTCGCAAATCATGTAACTACAACTAAGCTAACTTCTTTAATATCTATCCAATTTCCTCAAGAAACAGAGCATGAGGAAATGGAGCAGGAATGTATTGTACGATAAACTCCAGGTGCGGGCTCACAACATGAAGGCAAGGTAGGCGCAACTATTTGCTAATCCGGGAAGAAGTTTATTAAAACAAACAAATGAACGGTAAACCTGGTACAGCTTCACAACATGAAGGCAAGGTAGGCGCAACTATTTGCTTGGCTGAATGAGTCTACTATAACACACATCATACGATAAGCTTTGAGTACAGTTTCACAACATGGAGGCAAGGTAGGCACAACTATTTGCTCTTCTGAATAGGCTTATAATCAACAAAACAAAAGGTAAGCAACTGGGACAATAGATTGTATAGACGCAACACGCATGCAATAACGATCAAACCAGCAACCCCATTTAACTAAGATCGAATAAACACCATAACAATAACATGAAGGCAAGGTAGGCACAACAATTTATTATAACAGCAATTACTCTTTGAACAGATACAATAATAGCAATACTACAGGCAAGGTAGGCGCAGCATGTATGCTATCAAGCAAAAGTTCTAATTTACAAGGGTGAACCAATCTTGAGAATAGGCATGTTGCCGACAACGCAGCAATTCTCTATCACCAGGAAAAGCTCCTTACAAATGAGCTGAAAGCTCTTATTTATAGACATCAAGGTGTAGGCAACCCTAAAATCACCTTGAGTCAACTAAAGTCTTGCAATGCATGCAAGATCTTATTCCTAAACCCTAATTGAATGAAACTATACAGTTAACTGGGAAACTATCATCAGTTAACTGAAACATCTAATCTAAATGGACAAGGTGCAACATGCACGTCCTTATTGAAAGCAAGTCAACTGGAATGCTATCATCAGTCAACTGAAAAATCTAATCTAATCTCCAAGTATATGTAGATATTTCCAAGAAAGACATGGCATGCAATGTGTAACAACCAGTTAACTCGGAAAGAAGCCTCGAGTTTAACTCCTGTGTCTAATGTCTATCTTGGAAAAGGTGGGACGCCTTGAACTGAAGTTCACTGACCCTGATCTCGAGCAAGTAACCCCTCCACGAGGTTAGTGACTGCATCACCATCTAGAGGTCGTCACATGTCTCAACTGTCAATTCACTGCTTCTTAGCAACTCAAGCAAAACTGAAAATCTCTGTATACTTAAACTGGCCCTTCACTGGCTGGTAACTATGGCGGCTTTGTAACTGAAGTGATGGCCACTGTTTCCTCTGCAGCTTGATGCTTCTCACGTTTTTCATGCTTTTCTTTATGGAAGAGTGTTGCATGATGAAACTGCGAACTCTTTGGTTGTGAGAAATACAAATGAACATGCTGCATACATAGAAACCCAACGGTATCAACCCTCTAAACTGGCCTTGGAAGACAATCAGCTATATGAGACATGAAACCATGTGAACTTGAGTGACTACTCTTGTCAACCTTTCCGATGCGCTTGATACAAATCAATGTCAGCTTTTCTGATGAAATCATGAATTAAGACTGACTTGGTCTTGAATTCGTTCTGCGTGAACTACATCCTAAAAAACTCGCCTGTTGACTGTGAACATGGCTATATTCTGACAACTTCTCCAAAAAACCAAAAATCTCTCCTAATGAGGCTAAAAATAGCTTGTCGGAGGGCAATTTTCACAGAAAATTCTGAGACGTGGGTTTTATGTAGAATCAAATTCTAAGATGACCCACAATGTCAGAATTGTGAAAAAATGTGATTTAGGCCCGCATGCAAAAGGTTTTCAGTTGAGATCTGAGGGGCTGTGAGGACATTTTTCCCGAGAAAATCTGAGATATGGGTTTTGTCCAGAAGATATTTCTAAGACAACCCACAACGTTAGATTCGAAAAATATCGACTTCTACTCCACCATGCAAAGGAATTTCACTTCAGAAAATCAAAGCCTCAAGAACTGATGCTCTGGAACAAATTTTTCTTGAAAATTCTAGCACATGGGTTTTGCTGAGAAAGCAATTCTGAATCAACCCAGATGATTTGTTTTGCCAAAAACGCCAATTCTTCAAACATGTGAGAAAATTTTAAGACGAGAAGATGGAAGAAATCTAGAGAAGAAGAAAGATGTTTTTTAATTTTTATTTATTTATTATCTTCTTCTGTCAAAATCGCCACTCTGCCTTGAATTCTGCTGATGAATCTTGACTTGTACCTGCAAAAGAATATTTTTTATGCCTTCACAACTGACCGCTGAAGAAATTCGCCCAACTCTGGAAAGAATTCACCTCTGCTCAAGCTGGATGAATGAAATGATGAATGCCATGCTTGCATAACTAGAGCAAAATCGTACTACAAAAGCAAGACTGCAAGCTCAAACCCTAACTGTGAAGAAGGAATCCGATTGGCCCTTTACCAGTTGAACTGCTGCTGTCTCTGAGTCTTTAGACTAAAAATAATATTTTAATTTCAAAGCATGCAAAGAACTAAAAGTGGCACCAATATTTATCTTTGAAGAAATTCGTCACTTTTTAATGCCTTGCATGCAAAAATATTATTTTTATCATTTTGCCAAAAATAGCATCTTGTTGTGCTCAACACACTTCCCTGATTCTAAAAAGTCAAATTTTGATCTTTTAGGCTTCCATTTGCAAGAGTTATGAGATTTTTGAGAATCTCCTATTTTGTAGCTGACTGCAAAGTTACAACCGACCATGTTCAGCTCTGATTTCTGGCTGACTGACTGAGCCTGCGACTGTGCTGAGATATCCACTGCGAAGCCTGCATGACAAGGATGAAATGTCTGCTGGGAACAACAACTGCTAAAATCATCATCTGATACCTTAGAAAATTAGGCGCCTCTGATTAAATTGATGTTTTGACTCCAGACTTAGTCATTTCTTCGTTCTGCCTTCTGATGCTTCAAACTGCCGTTGACGGTGAATGATGAACTCCACTGACTGAATAATGGATTCATTGCATGACTAGAAGTATTCTGCATCCAATGACTGTATATGAGGGATTTGAAAATTGTATTAAGAACCCCAAAAGAATGAGCGCCCCTATTCTGTGATAGCTCAAACACCATTTTGACAAAAGTGTGATTTTCATCTGAACACCATACTTTGACCCTTGATACCGGGAACTGGAATGTTCCGATATGCGTGCCGTCTGTCTTGCTGTACAGTTTGGTCAACTTGCAAGAGATGTTCTTGGAGACGACGAAGCCAGAAAATTGCTTTTAAGGCCTCTAAAAGAAAATCGCCTTTTTCAAAGAAAATAATATTCTTACACTTAGTCATTTTTTGAACTGCCTTCAATCAACTCTTCTTTACAGCATTATCATCTTGACCTCGCACGTACGAGCATTCGCCAAATCCCGGAGGCTGTCGGCTAGACTCGTTGGATAGCTTGAGTAATTGCACACAAGTCTTGTGAAGACTGTAATTGCAAATAACCCCGTCTGGCAGGCCTAAAGGAGAATCGCCCCTAGCCTACAGCTGTGCAGCTTTGTGTAGCTATGCTTCACCATCCTCTGTTTTACGTGCTCGGTAGGACCTCTGTCACAGTTACTCAGAACATCGGATCGTCTTGTGAACAGATACACTGCAAAACTGAACTGAGCTGGAAGAGATCTCAGGAAGACCTCAATTGCAAATTCATCCATCAAACAGGTCTTATTCAGAATCGCCCCTGGGCTACAGGGGAGCGGATTTGCATTATGAAAAACTTCTTCTGACATGGATCCTGCCTACAATTTCCACTTCTAACGCTGATAACCGGATTTCTGTACTGGATACGCTTTCGCTTGATAGCTCATTGAAAAGCTAAACTAATTCTGCAAAGACTGAAACCATCAAAACACACATGCATCTAGATCTGGGCCTTCAAAAAGAAAATCGCCCTTGGGCTAGAAGGGAGCGGATTTGCATCTCTAGACTGCCTCCTTGTGAGAAAACACTCTTCGCAACCTCTGCTTCTGTCTTCGTTTGCCGGAGTTCTGTAACTCGGATAATCTTGCTTCATGGCTAATCGGAAAGCTGACTGAAAACTGAACATAATGAATGTATCCTTTATCCAAAACACTCAAATCTTGACCTTCAAATGGAAGGGCGCCCCTAGGCTACAGGGGAGCGGATTTGTTTTGAATTCATTGATTTTCACCATTTTATGCTTTGCAAACGCTGTATCCATCCTGCGGTTGACCATGTCGAAGCGTTGTGACTGCTGAGGTGTGTGGATGACTATACTTCATCATTTTCACATGTACGGACACTATAAAGTTGATTTGCACGTTGATTGCACAAGTGTCTACTACGTTACATAGTGAAAAGTTCCCAGACTTAGAATATTTTAGCACTTTTTGCCAATCTGAAAATCCCCTCCATCAAAAAGCATTATTTCCAACATCTTTTATCGTAGAGCGTTCCTCTTTGAGTTTCAGGCTTAGATATTGATACCTGGTACTGGCCAACTGCCATTGATGACCCCGAAGATCCTAACTTTTCTCCTGAAAAAGTGAAAACTACCCACCAGCCTTAAACTGACTTTTAACTGAAACTGACTTCACCACTGTGATTGTGATGTGAAATAAGCCAATCAAAATTAATTTCAGCCAATTCTGACAAGTTCCTATTTTTTAGGGTTTCGGGCTAAAAATAGATTTCAGAAACCCTAATTTTCAAAATTTTCAAATTTTGCCAGTATCTTCCTGGCATCACACTGACTAAAAGCCTATACTTTATTTGCCCAAAAACTGAGTTTTGACCCCACTTTTACAAGGTTTAGACCATTTTAAGCAAAATGCCTTAATGAAGCAAAAATTTCGGTTTGGGTACAACACATCACAAACAGATTGCCCTTCCCAATTGTTGGCACCATGTGCCAAAAGCTTATTTATAAAAAAAGCAGTTTTTTGTTTACCTTGGAGTTCCAATTGGTCAGCACAAGAAAGCTATATCACAATGGAAAGGAATCTTAAGTAATTTATGGACTCACCATTAGTTAAATTTAGTTGGGAGGATCACTTTGATTAAGTTGGTGTTATCTTCCATCCCTCTTTATCTAATGTCTTCCATTCATGCTCAGGTTAGATAAATTTTTTGAAAAGATCATTTGATCCTTCTTGTGGAAGGTGCTAGAGAATAGGAAAACAAAAAATTCCACCTTGTTAGGTGGAATATTGTTTGTCTCCAAATTGTTGGGGGTCTCTCATTTGCCTGAAGTTTATGGAGCCAAATTGAGTTGGAGGCTGATTAGTCTGAAAGACTCACTGTGGAGCATAATGAATGGGAATCCGTCTAATGGCTCTATCGTGTGCTCTTGGTTTGTGGGTGATGGGAAAAGAGCAGATATGGACAGGTGCCATAAATGGCATGCCTCTTTCATGAGGAATCTTGGAGATCATGACCAATTTTAGAAACCGAGGGATTTGTGAAGTTGCTAATTTTTTCAAGAGTGATAACTTCCCTGGCGAGTTTAGAGGCTATACCATTAAATTTTAAGACATGGGAAGATTGGAATATTAATAAAGGGGAAATGAAAAATAAGTATGAAGCCTTTCTAAAGGTGTTGAAAGAGAGGAATGTTGAGCTAAGAGATGGTCAAGATGAGATAATGTGGCAAGCCTTAGAGAAATCTAGTAAATACGATGTGCAGAAAGGTTGTAACTTCTTGTTGACAGAAAACTACAGTCACTTGCTTGTCAAGGACAGCATTTGGAGGAAGCTCTAGGGTGTCAAATGAATTCCAAAAATTGATTTGTTCATATGAACTCTTTCCCACAAGGCAATCTTGACTGCTGAAAACTTGTGCAGGTAGGGTATTTGTAAGACTGCAATTTGTGTTCTTTGTAAGAAGGATAGTGAAGATACAATCACCTTTTTATCCATTGTGTGTTCTCATGCCAAGTTTGGAATCATATGTGGCAGATGATGGATTCAGAATTGATATCCTCAACTTAATATCTTGCTGCTCCATGTTCATGACTGACTGGTTAGCTAAGTACCCTTTTGGCTCTGAAGGAATACCAACACTTAAATATTTGTGGAAAATATAGCCAAGAGTTTTCTATTGGCATATTTAGTTAGCCAGAAATCGTGCCACCTTTGATAATGTATATGTCAACTCTTTCAGCTGTTATGCCCATGCTGTAGCACTCATAAAACTACTACTGAAAATAAACAAAAGTTCTAGTTGATTTGCTTGTTGTCTAGCTATGGAAGAAGAAAGGCTGGTTCAGGTTATGAGGGTCTGTGTTTCAGATTAAAAAACTAAGCACAAAAGAAAACCTCTGAAATTGTATAATGATTCTTATCATTTACTTTTTGATGGTGCTTCCAAGAAAAACCCAGGTGCTGCATGGGCTGATGGAGTCATCACTGACAATAAAAAGAAAATTTTAGTTGAGTGTGTTGAAGGATTGGGGAAGAATTCAAACGATGTGGCTAAGTTTCTGGCTCTTTCCAGAGATCTAAATTTGCAATCTCAAAAAGAATAAAAGTTGTGAGAATATATGGTGATTCGATGCTAGCTATTAAGTGTGACAAGAATGTTAAAGGTGAGCAATCTTGTGTTAAATACCATTTTACAGGAAATTATAAAATTGTGCAGTGGTTTTCTCTTCATCCAGTTTGTACATATCAGGAAAAATTATAATCATCTGGTCAATTCTCTTGCCAATGATGGTGTTAAGCTGAGTCAGGTGCTGCTTAACACCAAGTGGGGTGTAAGTTAGATCAGAGCTTCCTTCCTTTATATGTATGATTGTTTCTCTTTGATGTTGGTAGTTAGCTTTTTCCTCCCCATTTAGCTCTGCTTTTCAGGTTGAGACTGTGTGTAATTCTTCTTTTATTTTGAGGTGAAACATCATTTTCTGTTAAAAAAGGAAAAAGGAAAAAAAACGGTTGCTTGATGCTAAGAAAGCAACTAATTCAAGTGGGTGTCAACATTGGAAATGCAACATTTGCCCAAAGGACTAGAGGGACAGCATTACGAGGGGTTGATACACACTTTTTACATAACCTTGGTAAAGAGTTTGACCCTTGTGCCACACTCACACTTGAGGAGAGGGCTAAGATGATCAGATTGTTTCAAAGGAGTATCACTGCAAAAACAATTTCTTGTACACCAAGAGATTTGTGTAGACCCTCTGTAGTTCTGACATTCAAGGTGAAAGGGGTGGAATCAAGTGAGAAACTGAGCACCATAGGTTCATCATCACTGAACCCAATTACAAATATGTTCAATGTGCAAGTTAAGGATGTGCAGATGACATCATTGACAAATTCTTTTACAGCTGTGGTGTTCCTTTCCATGTTACTTGGACTCCTTATTACAAGGAGGATATCATCAAGGTAGCCAAAGCCAGTAGTGGTTATGAGGGTCCTAGCGAGACTAGATTGAGGACAACACTTAAGGAAAAAGGTTATTCCAAGGTTAAACTATTGATGGAGGAGAAGTCCCAAAGGATAACACATTACCACAACATACTCATGGATTGATGGACAAACATTAAACACCACCCCACTCACCAATAGTATAGTTTCATGTATCAATGGACCTAGCTACTAAGGGTAATTGATTGCTTAGGAAATAACAAGGATGTTGAGTTTCAACTTCAAATTCTGAAAGAAACCATAGAGGAGGTTGGTCCTCAAAATGTAGTGCAAAATTACAAATGATTACAGATGTAGCATACATTTGCAAGGAAGGAGGCAAATTAATTCAATCCACATGCAAGCACATCTAATGAATCCCTTGTTGTGTGATGCTATGAAAAATGCACTCAAAGACATTGGAAAGAGAGAGTTAGTCAGGCAAGTGATGGTGGATGCAAGGGAGATGCAACAACCAACAACATCCTATTGGCCTTGTTTTGGAACATTATGATGAAGCAATTCTTAAAAGCAATCAAGACCCAATTTGCTTCCTATTTCATTCCACTATAGTGGATGCTTGAGTTGCAGGAGCCCTTGCAATTTGTTATAATGGCATAAGAATGGAATAGGAGTAAGGTTTCAAATACATAGTAGGGGAAGAGGGTGAATGAGACTCTGGTTAGTATCTCTTTGCTCAAATGCAAGATACATCACATCTTTTGTATCCCTTGTTTTCATTGTTGTCAGATTAGGGGATTCTAAACAATCCTAGTCTTGGAGAGATTTATGAGTGCATGGATAGCGTGTTGTCCAAATGAAAGTTGTCATTCATGAGAGAGACTCCACCCTAGTATTTTGCATTGAGCATATTCATCCCATCATTTAGAAAACGTCAGAGAAGCTAATCACCCCTTTACACATTGTTGTATATACTTTGAATTAAAAGTGGTATGTAGATAGACCTTGAAGAGTTCTTCCCATTTACAAGCATCAGGCAAGGAATGGCCTCGTGAAGGCTTTTAGGAAAATGTACAGTCCAAAAGAAAGCTTCGTTGATCAAAGTTGAGTGGATAAAGTTCACAAACTAGATGACTACGAGAGTTCAGCAAGGATTGACAAACACACTTTGGCACAAACCAAATTTTTTAGTTGGTGGTAAATCTATGGACCTCTAGGAATGCTGTGCACACTTGCAATTTGTCTTCTCTCACAAGTTTCTAGGAACTAATCTACATATAGTTTTATCCCCTCTCGAAGAGGAACAGACTTACGAGTGGAAAAGCTTATTATTGAACATAGTGCCTTGCATCTCATTGATCACAACACCTAAGCATAGGTAGAGCCTAGCTACACTGTTGGATGTGAAGCCTAAGGATCTGCAATAGGTTGCTGAGGAGCATGAGATGCATATGAGGTTGATGGGCTCACATTGCAGGATTAGGATACAGTTCATTCCAGCAGTTCAAGTGGCGAGGAGTTTCCAAAATATCCAGTTGAGGTGATGATTGACTTTTGAGCTTGTTGCTCTCAACACAAACTCGTTTAGACATACTTTTTAAATATTTCTATTTCATCATTTTGATGTTTGTCAGTTGTTGACTCTAGTTGGCATTTTCAGTTCATTTGCACATTGAAACTTTGTAATGGATTCTGATTTTCAGCTATAATATTCAAATGATAACATTTATGATTCGACAATTGACATTGTTTAATTGTTATAACTTATCAATTATCAGCTTTCTAATGTGTTCTCAATTCTATATTTATTATTTAATTTTGTGCTTTGTGTTTGAATATGTATTCCGCCATCCCCAAAATTAACAATAAATCGCACCATCCCGAAACTCGGAAAAACACTGGAAATTTACCAAATGACCAAATTTTAATTAGGGCAACTAAAAATAAAACTAGCTGATAACTTTCTATTGAGTAAAGTCTGAATATCTATAAATAAAATCTCAGACTTAGATACATGTTATGCAAATAAATAAATTTACAGTAATCACTGTCTCAATTATTTTTCTCTTGGATAAATATCAAGCGCATATTTAACTAGCATTACTTGCGTCCAACGGTAGTCCTGACGGTATAGGAGAAAGTTAATTTAAATTAATTAATTAAAGTATCCATCTGCATAAAAAAACTATCTTCAGTAAAAAGAGAGGTCTTTGTTTTGACTTGTATTGATTGCAAGCAATGGTATTGCAGGTATCTTAACAGGCAAATTAGTAAATAAACAAATTTACAGTAAATATTTGTATTGTTTTTTAACAAAAAGGGAACTAAACTTACTTGCATAACTTGAGAAAATTTTTGGTAGTGAGAGGACAACGATCTGTGTGCAAGTCGATGACAATGTCACCCAAGCTTGTCGAGAGCATAACGGCCATCTTCAGCACAGTATTATCGTTGAGTATCACAGGCTTTCGGGTTCGAACAAGCGATCTCTGTGAGCTGAAATTCTGGTCTCAACGGAAATATGCGGACGGGAATTTGATTGCCGTCATTAGACGGAACACTAAATCCGAAAATATATATGTTAGGTTTTGTGTTTGAAAGCGTATGATTGGCAAAAGGTTATTTGCAAGTACATTCGTATTACTTTTCGGCGAAGTAAATAGGTCTAAGTGATCTAGATTTTATTTTCATTTTTATTTTTATTGAAAGTCGGTATATAATTTAAATTATATTTGCATTTATTTTTAAAGGTTGGTTTTGATTTTTAGTTTTATTTAATTCAATGTATTTACATGAACCATATTTCATGATTATTAATATTGATGTCATAATATTAAATATTAATAGTAGAAGAGAGAATATGATGGACAAACTTTTTGACCATTCATAGAATCTATATGGCTCCCTTATTCACCATCAATATCAGGTGTAACCCTAACCTTCACATATAGGTCACAAAGGAGCACCGCAGAAGAAGAATCAAGGCAACTAGTGCAGTGGACAAATCATAAATGACATCATGTTGTAAAACAATACTTTGGCTAAGGATTTTAATAGTGCATGAGTATCACACATATCTGTAAGGTGAATAAATAACCCTAAATTGGAGCACTTTGTAAGGCATATCAACACAACACAATATGACACATGACAATGTAAAATACTAGATAGTGGAACTATCCCCCAACTATTAGGAGATAACACTATTCCATGCAAAAAAAAAAAATAGATTTATCACCATATAATACAGCATTTCATTCTAACATGTATTGCCAACAAGAAATAATATGAAGAATTACTCCTTCACCTATATAACTACATAACAACCAATTTTCATGTAATCATGTGAACCTTCCATATAGTAAGTGTAAACATAAAATAATGGGTATGTCATTCTTTCTTAGGTTACATTCTCCCCAAATAGTTCAACCAACATTATATCACTTGAAAACTTTAAATAAGGCTCTTATTATCTCATTGCCAATACTTGGATGATAATTCCATATATAATACACATAGAGGTTTAGTATAAAGATAATTCTTCAATATTGTAAGTTTTGATGAGAATCCAAATACAAGCCTAGATTTAGATGAATGAAGACAAGGTACATAGGCTATAAGTAAGCACACAACTAGTGTATAATGTATATATCGACTATTATAATATTAAAATATAAAAAGATATAATAAAAAGGATTATATATAAATGCGTCTCGGATGCATGGATCAAGGAGATGAAATGTCTAAGAGGTCATGAGTTTAACTCTCTTTTACTCCTAATTAGGATGTGAGAATATCTCAATATAATTAAGAGTTCAAGAGTTTAACTCCCAATCAATGGACTAATTGACTCAAGCTCACTAAGATAGAGGTGGACTTGAGTAAACGAAAGTGGCACCTAACTACCAATACTCACGAATTAATGAGGCAATAGTAGCACTTGTGTATCTCAAGTCAAGGTGAACACATGTCATTATAAGCTACCTAGGTGAGAATAATTAAATCTTCACAATATCATTTAAGTAAAATTATTAATAGGTGCAATATCATATCTAGGATTAAAAAAATTCAAGGTGAAGTATAAATATTACACGAGAACCCATGGTGAGTGCAACTTAGGAGGAAAGAAAAATATGAAATGAATCCTGTCATAACAAGTAATGTTAAATTCTCATTTAAACATTAATAAGCCCCTAAAAATGAATGAATAACCTCCTTAGATAGAGAATGAAGAAAGAGAATAGGTAGTCCCCAAAATGTGATACATCATACATTAAATATGAAAGGATGATAAACAAGCTAAATAAGCTCCATGCATGTTGAAAAACATTCCTTCCATTGGGAAAATTAGAATCATAGGTCCATATAGAAGATTTATGTTGAGTAATTGTGCATCAATTGTCTCTAAATTAGTGATGAGAGATATCAAGATGAATCATCTTAAGCATAAATGATGATGGTGACAAATCAAAGCACTATCAATATTATTATGGAACAAGAGTCAGTGATGAAGGGACAATAATTAATATGGAACTATTGTTAAAAAAAAGGATCAAGTCCTTAATGGTTTTCTCCAATCCACAAGATAGGACTCATAAAACAGATACTCACAATCTACTAAGTATTTATCCTAATAAACTATCTTTGAAAATTAATTATGGATTTGTTGTACTAAATTACTAGAAACTCCATTTAAAGAAATGTTGAACTTATTAGAAATAAGAGATGGTGGTGAAAGAGTGTTAGCAAATATCTCTAGAACCTCAATCAGTGAAAGGACATGAAGGTCTAAATGAATGTATTGGATATCCTAAAAACTATCCACACTAGATGCATAAGTAAGAACATCAATTGAAGGATCAACAAGAGAAAATTTTGTGAAGGTATATAATCTAGCCTAATCATTTGCCTCCCCACTACATTAATGCCACTACTTTAAAAATCTTAAATAACCATAGAATTAGGTGTAAACTTAACACTCTTACCTATCCCACTACATATAATCTACTAGATGGATAGGAGATTAGTTGACAAGGAAAGCAAAGGATGTCATTGCATGATCCTACACCCATGTCAATATATCTCATCCCACATGCATTCATAGAAGTGTTATTACTTATCAAAACACAAGGTATAAAACAAGCTTCAAATGAGGAAAATTCTATGCATTGTGGACCCGCATGATCCATGTATACTCATAGAATTATTAAAGTACCCTCTAATATGAAGCATAAAACAAGTCTCAGATGAAACAAACACATTATGTGATGGACCCATGTGATGAGAAGATTTGGTGTCAAGGATTTATCTCCTTCAACTATATTTTATTAAAAAAAAATTACCTTATCCTTATGATTGTTTGATGCAGAATAAGTGGATGATGATGAACCTAAAGGAAAATTGATATTATTCTTCTATTGAAGATTCTTCAATTCATGAATCTCTTTTATATAGCATTGATGTTTACTATGCCTTTTTGTAAGTTCCGCATGAGGGATTCTCCTTCTTAGATGGGACTCGTTATGATGAAGAGGACTTGAAATTTTATTTAGATGATGATTGTGTGTTATCTAGATTTATGGATTTTTTTCTATTTAGGATTCTTTGATATTTTTGTCCCTTAGGTTGACTAGTCATTAATGCATATGACTCAAAAAACTTTATGAATCACATTTGACTCAATATTTCTTGTTCTTTGATTATAAAACTAAAAAATACATCAAAATTAGGTGAAATACATGTAGTTCCCATAAATAGTTGAACGGTATAAAAGCTAGAAACAAAAATTAAATATTTAGAATCAAATATAAATCTCCTCTATAAATAATACAATTATTTAGTTGTGTTCTTATTTGTTTCATCTTCAAGATGTAATTCTTTATGTAATCAAAATTGTTGGGATCAAGGTTCATCAATTCATTATTGATTTGATAGCCTCTAAATTTATCAATTTTACCCTAATTTTTTGCAAGAGTGTACCACGCTTCCTTAAGTGTTAAACATTTTTCAAGATGAAATTGTAGATCAAAAGATAAAAATGACCAAATAAAGCTAGGAGCTCTCTCATTGTTCCTTTCATACTCTTCCTTTTTGATACTATCAATAATTTCAAGCATCAATTAACCTACATATTTAGTGCAATATTTTTCCCTTAGATAATTTTATATTGATGTTGTCTAATTTAAGTAATTATATGGAGTTAGAAGTGCAATACCAATTTTACCCATTACAAGAGTCAATCAAGGAAAGAGTGTAATCAAGAAGACATGAGCACAAAACACACTCTAATATACTCAATCAAAATATCCCTTATACAAAACAAGGCAATACTTTATCTTGGTGCAATTACAAGAGAGAGAAAATATATTTTGAAGTATAAATTACAAGAAAATAATCAAAACCATATACAATATTTTAGGGCTATGAAAGACCTTTCCAACACCTAAAAAATGTCAAAAGTTTAGTAATATGGGTAGAACACATGCCCATTTATGTGCAAGCTAACTGAAAAGCTAATAGAACCCTAGCCAAATTTAGAAAGAGACAAATAATTTAGAAGAGCATCCAAATTTGGAAGAGCTTCAAAACCAAGGAACAATTAAAATTGCTACCAAATATAGAAAATGTTACAAAATTAGAATATTTTCTAAAAATACTATCAAAGTTTGGAGGGCCAACTTAGAGTTCTTTCCAATTTGGTAGTTGTTGTCAACCAACCTAATGTAGTGATTACCCAATTGATTGTGACTATTTAAACTAAGAGGTGGTGACAAGCCTTAAATGTTGCACCCCTCAAATAAAATATCTTGGTCTTTAAATGGTCATGATCCTTTTAAATAAATTATGGACCTCAAGAATGGATGTAGGCTTTATAACTATTTTTTTGAAATTACTACCTATTGACACAAAAATACGGCTAGGTTATACAACCTTAAAAAAATGTTTTTTACTACAATGAAAATAAAATCAGATGGACTCATAGTAAATTTATTACTTTTGATGCCTTGCCTCTTGAATGTAATGGTTTCATTTATTTTTCTCAAAACTGACTCAAAATATGATTTAATTTTTAAAAAATAAAAAACATACAAGCAAAAAGTTAAAAAAAATTGACTTATAGGTGTCTAATTTGAATGATATAAAAGTCAAAAATTAGTTTCTCAGTTTCTCTAGATGTAATGGTTTACTCTAATTTGACCAAAGAATCACCACACATTGAACTCTTCGTGAAGCTTCAATATGAATCTCTCAATTCTCAAAGGAAAAGAGCAAGCTTCAAATGCTAACAAGGATCTAATAACATGTAATATTTGATGAGAATCCAAAAATGTCTAGATCTAGATGAATGAAGATAAATTAAATGAGCTTCAAGTAAAAAAAAAATTAGTGTAGAATGTAATTCTTGACTATTCCATTATTGCAAAGGTGAAAATTTATAATAAAATTTATAATACAAAGGATTATATATAAATATATGGGCTTCTTGAATGTGTGAATGAAAGAGATGACATCTTCAAGAGGTTAAGAGTTTAAAATCTCATTCAATCCCAATTAGAAGCCGAGTTAACTCAATCTAACTAAGATGTCAATTGTTGAACTTCTAATTAGTGGACTAATTAAATCGATATGAATAAGACAAAGGTGGCCTTCACTAAATAAAGATGACACCTAACTATTATCAATCAAGGTTTGATTTAGCAATAGTGGTATTTGTGTACCTCGAGTCAAATTGAACACGTGTCATAATTAGCTTTCAAGGTTTGAATAGTTAAATATTATTAATATATTAAGTAAATGTATTAATAGGTGCAATTTCACACTTAGGATAGATACACATTCAAGGTGAAGTATATTATTACAGTAACAAATACTCTTATAATATAGCACTCCCAAAATTGTAGAATAATGCTTTCAACCAATTGATATCATATGATGCATTTACGTATCAAAAAAAATTATCATATGATGCATTTGAAAAAAAAATATTATATATTGGAAACAAATATATCTAGAACAATAGTATTAGTATTTTTCATTAATATAAATTTAAAAAATCCCATTATAACATTTCTTAAATGAACTAATCCTTAGTTTTAAGAGAGGGACAATGTTGCATTGCTACATATAATCTTGATCTCAAATAGTTTAATGTTTCATACAACCATGTCATTAAGTGATATCACAAATATGTCAATATTGTACAAAATGAAAGATAAAACTCCATCATTCAATTAGGAATATTTAAACTAAGTTATTCACAAATCAATAGAGACATGATTTTACCATGTCATATGTGTGTAAACATATATATTTATAGATATTATATATATGCATACATGCATACATATATAAATGTATATATGTATGTATGTATAAGTATATTTTTATATAATATTTATAATATATATTTATATGTATGTATATGTAGATGCATACACATGCACATGTATATGGAAATATATGTATGTATGTATGTATATTATATACATGCATATATTAGAGATAGATGTATATATACATACATATATCTCTACATATATACTAATATGTGTGTCTAGATAGATATGTGTATTTATATGTATATAATATATATACATATATGTGGATGATAAGAATCTCCTCATCAAAACCTCTATCATTATTCAAGTATGGGATAATCCAAAAGTAATATTTAAAATGGAAAATAGAAATATAGTTTAGTGTGTGTGTGTGTGTGTGTGTGCGTATATGAATATTACATCAAATAATTTAAATTCTCGAACAAAAAATACAAGTTTCTATATTTTATTTCAATCCTTGAGATATGCCTTAAAAAGAGATGTGAATCCATGATATACAACACATTCATTGTCTATATGATAGTGATCTATTGCTTTATAGGTATATATATTCCTTTCATTTACTGTATACTCATTGATTATAATTATTATTTTGCATTCTTTAACTAACTCCTATAGCTATTTTCTACAGGTTCTTAAATTCATGCTTGAATCTATTAAGACCCACCTTGGTTGTGGCTTAATATCAATAGTCCAATCAAGATAGAAAAACCATTCACACTTTCTCAATGCTAATAGTGGTATAGAAAGAAGTGTATGCAAAGTCTAATTCAAACTCCAAGGCTTTAGCCACCATTTTCTAAGGTTTATTCAACATTTCCACAAGCCAAGCCTTTATTCATAAAAGATAACTTGTCATAACTTAATATCTAAATAAAAATGAATCCAATTCTTCAAATGTAGGTGGAGAGTGTACAATCTAAAGACTTTGAAGATCATACCTTGTATACTCTTCAATTGTCCACCAAGAAATAGACCCAAGCTTAGTACTATCCCCTTTTCCAATAACTATTACTTCCTAATGAAAATTTAATCACCCCTTTCTTGTAAAAAATCCCAAAACTATTTTCTTGTTCTACATTGGTTGTTCCTCCCAAGTCAATAAATGGCCCACTACATGTGGCTCTAACAAGTGATCAACCATTTTAATTCATAATATATATTTCTAATAAAAATATAGTAAATAAAGGGTCTTTGAAGGATGGTAGTGTAGTCATCACCACACCATACCATTCATAGTGTGATGGGATGGTGGCCACATCATCTAGTTTACTCAAATATTACAACATTTTATCTTCATTTCTAAGGTTTATGAATTTAAACATCTTCCTAATTATGATTGCAAGGTCCATGCTTGAACATGTTTAGTATTGAAACTTCTAGAGGATAAAATTGTTACACCTCATTTTTATTTTACTGATTACTTTTAACCGTTTATGTTAAAATGCATTATAGTATCTAATGGTGATAAAATGCTATTTAACTTTATGATGAGATTAAATGCAATGAAATTAATTTTAATTTTGATGTTTATTATTGTTATTGAATCAAGGTTATAATGATATGATTAGTTACGACTAACTATTTGATTGATTTCTAAGTGAAATGTAGGACTAATATCTTACCCTCCAAAGGTAGAGGGAGAGTATCATCAGAGAGAGGAATATAGACTACAAAACTAAACAGGTTTATGCAAATTGAGTTTTCACACATACTCACGTAGTTCTACCCTTATCCTATTATTGAGTCAATTTTTGTGTTTTGTCAAAAACTGAGTTTTGTCGAATCGAGTCGATAGGTTAAGTCTAACCTAGTCTTAGTTTATTCATTTCTTTTTTGACAAGTAAAAATTAGTTTTTGATATATTAAGGATCATTTACAAGGTTTTGTACCCTTTACACAACGAGCCACAAGGGCCAAAAAGGATCAAGTCCAGAGAATCAAAACATTAACCAACAAAAAGACAAAACACAAAAGCATCGGACAGACAACAGACAACCAATGACCCAGCAAACAAGGCACAACAACAACAAACTAAGTAGCACCCTACCAATTCTAAGAGAGGAGATTAATAACATCCTTCCCAACCCAATCGAGGACCTCCTCCATAGCCTTCTTATCCATCTCATCCTTGAGCACATTGGATAGGGTACCAGACGCATGGTGGATCATCTTGATAGTGAACTATGACAAACCAATGAATTTATTCTCAAGCTTCTCCACCCTCTCCAGCAACATGTTATAGTCCTCCGCTTTGTCCATAGTTTTTGCATTATCTTCTTCCATAGCTTGGGGGTCTGAGGACTGGGTTGTCGAGTCTTCCTTGAGCATCTTGTTGAAGTCAAAATAGTGAAAAAGACATTCAACAAATTCCTCCTCCACCACCTCTATGTCTTCCTCCTTCCTCTTGCCTTTACTACCAAATTGCTCCTCGTTGTTGGAAATTTCATCAATAACCACTTTCTTACTATTTTTCACCAACCTGTGGGATCTTCTAATGTTGGTGCTCTCTAACCCCATCTCCACAGTAGCTGCCACCATGATGTCCCTCTTGGAATCATTACCAACAATATTCTTCCCTTTGTTGTCAATGGTCAACAACTCCACTTGGCCTTTCCCCTCATTTTTCACTTTTTTCTTAGCAGTAGGTTTGTTGTCCATCTTACGAGGAGTAGTTTTGAGCTCACAAATCCCATTCACCACTTTTGATTGAGCATTCCCTGCACCACCCTTTTTCTTTTTAGTAGGATTTTTAGGCTTAGGTGTTTCAATTTTCACCAGAGAGGTTTTTCTTTTAGGGCCCTTACACTTAGTCGGAGAGGGATTCACATTGGACTGCACAGGGGGTTTGAATTCCTCAATACAAACAACAAAAATGGGTTTGGGCGGACAGAGAATCAAATGGAAATGATACAGCTTTAGGATGAGGCCCTGGTGGAGCGGAAGGGCCGAAGTTTCTTCAGGGTTTTGGGTAGTAGAGTCTAGAAATTTCTAAATCAATGAGTAAGAAAAATTGAAAACTCAGAAGCATTTTGTCGTGCAGATGATTTAAAAGAGGTTGGTGATAAAAATAGAAAACCTTATATCTACCCTCGAGAGTCACATACTTCATTAGATCCAGACAAACTTGGTCGCACAACCGAGGGAGAGATTCTCTTTCAAAACCAAACTGGATGCGGCCAGGTTTTTCATTTCCTTTAAAAAAGCACTGAGGCTTTCATTGTCCTAGGACTTGGTGTGCTTAGCATAATTATTTTTAGTGCAAGAGATCCCAGTCGCTTGAGCAATTACCTCCTCATTGACCTAAAAGGAGATACCTCCCATCATAACCCTTATGTCTTTCCATGAGCTCGTGAATTGCGTCGACATCCTCGAATCATGACCAACCAATCATTCCAATAATGACGCCAACCCCCCTTCAACATAGATATGCTAGACTAGAGGATTCTTCCAGAGCTCCTCACAATTATCCAGCTCCGTCCTCACCCTGTCACCACCCATTTTACAGCACTTCACTCCGAGAGCCCAGGAATCCTACGAGAGAAAGAAGTTAAATTGTCTGTCAAAATGATAGGTCACCCAAAAAACCTTTCTTAAAAGCTAGCCAGGATAAATCCAAGTAATCAAGATGATCTTCAAATTACACGCTTTAGGAGTTATTTCCAAAAAGGAAATCTTTGCGAGCCCATTATTGTAAATCTTGAAACACATGTGGCAATGTTTGTGAAAGATGATGGCAATGAAAGGTCTAGCTTCCAAGTTGCACTTGCACAAGTACCAAAGATAAATGGTCGTGGGGCCAAATTTAGCTTCCCTAAATCTCCACCATTTTCATGATTAACTTTTTAGCGGTGATGGGACTATTCATAAACTCCATCCAATAAGAAATAGTCATATTAACTAAGTTCATAGAATTTCATCAATTGAATAATCTTGTATATAACACAAGATAAATTGCTTAATTAAAAATTTGCTAAATGGTGTATATATATAAGTTAAAATATATATGTATGTATATAGGTATATATATGATATGTTTTAATATTGAATATATATACATATATATTTAGTATTGGTGATATATATAATACTTGGTAAATGTTATCTTGGGGACAACTCCCTTTCTATTAAAGCTCAAAACAAAGTTACATAGCATATGCATCGGACCTCTACTGGCTTCTCAGCTACATAATATACACCATGCCCTCTAAAAAGGAAATGATTCTCTTTATCTAGGCTACAGAGAATAGATCTCCATTTTGGCTCACAAAAAAATTGAATGTTTCCATATTCTTCCTAAGCAACCCCTTAATATACAGGGTCAGTGCTTGGTCTGACACCTTTTCCATTATGTATCTTGTTGTAGGTTTCTTCTCAATGGATGGGATCCCAACAAGCACCACTACTTTGTTTCCCTCTACAACCAGACAGTTGGCAACCACTGACCCCCACGTCTTTGCACCCATCACTTGCACAATGTTTGTTAGTATCTCCTCATAGACCTTGTCATCATGTAGATGGCCTTTTTTCCCAAGCACTCTCACCCACCATCTACAAAATGGTGTTTACTATTTTGACCTTCTCAACCTTAAATAGGTGCTATATCTATGCCTCTTTTGAATCTGTGTTGCATTTACATGGTACCTCGAAGTGCATATTATTCACCATTTTGGTTATGTTGTTTTCCTTATGCAAATGATAAATAAATCCTTGATTCGGTTAACTCTGACATGGGAGCCCCAATCTAGATCTTGTAACTCGTCAGTTTATCTTTTAAGATCTTCCCAAGATCTAACGTCGATCCTCTAACCTTCAATTTGGATACATACTAGATCTTATTTGCATTCCTTCGTCGCCACATCTATGTTTTCGTAATACTACAGAGGCAAGTCTTATCTAATGTAACTACCTACATTTTTCTATGTAACATGATCTTATAACATCGTTGATATAGCTATTGATTTATCAATACTATCCTACACAACTCTTCTTTCGAAATCTCCTCCAACCCCTACCATGCATTGGAATTTGATTCTAGTTTTTCCACTTCCCCATCTTCAACACCCACATTATCTAATAGATTTTTCACTCTATTGTACTCTTTAAACACATGCTTTATCGAGTAGTTACTCACTTTTTATAAATCGACTAGACAACTTCTAATTTAGGCCTAAAGTTCTGAATTTGGAATCTTCTTCTTAATTAACATGTTGATACAAACCAATGAATGGCCTATAATGTCTAGATTGTCAACACCCCTTAAGCAACATTCTCTAATTCCTCTTGCAATTGCCTCAACTTCTGCTTCATTGTTTGTGGCAACCCCAATATTGCTAGAGATTCCCCAAATCATTTTTCCTTTATCATCTCTAAGTATGCAACCTTTTCCATCTCAGTTGGGGTTGCCCTTTGTTGCCCCATCAAAATTCAGCTTCAATCTACCACTCAAAGGAGTAGTCCATTTTGCTTCCCTCCTCTTACCTTTGCTTCTCATTCCCATATTTATCAGCGATGGGACTTTGAGGGTCGGCCATGCCTTGCTCAACTCATCATCTCAGCTTGTGAATTCCTATGAAGCCATCCTATGTGTTCTAGTGTTCAACACTTCACAAATACCAAACTATATTTTTGAGATAACATGTTTTGTTGTGCATTCCTTGTCCTTGAAGATCCTTCTATTGTGCTCTCTTTAAATTTTCCGAACTACCATAGATGAGACCATGCACCAAATGACACCCCATATTGTGTTACTATTTATTATTAGCCAACTAGAAAGGAATTCCCCCAAATCCTCATTCCTTAGGTCCACCCAGCCCAATTTTTCCCGAATGTTATTCCAATAGTCATTTGAAAATAGTAAATTGAGCAATAAATGATTAGTTGTTTCTTCCTCATGCTTGAACAACACAAATCTTGCTGATCATGTAATGCCCAACCTTTCACCAGATAGGATCCACTTGTGAAGCACTATCCATAGAAAGGTGCTTGCCTTAGGGAGAACTTATCCACCTCGGCATAATTATATTCTCAAGCCACCCACAAATATTTGTTTTTGTAGTAGTTGGTAAACCAACCTTACTGAATACTATCTGAATTTTGTCCCACACCACGCAATTCTATCTTTTTTGTTCCCCAAGGTTATACGCCTCTTCTTTAGTTCCTCTAGTAGAATTATTTTATAGTCTTCCTCCTCCAAATCATCCTTTAAGTCTATCCATTCAAGGTTGGTGGATGTAGATTTGTCCACCAATCTAAAATAGTCAACAACTCTTGATCTTATTCTCCTTTCAAGCACTTCTTGTAATGGTCGTAACACCTCAATGTCACGTAATGAGAGGCCACCATCCCACGAATCCCTCTAGAAGTCTGTAGATTTCCCATCATTAATTTTCCATGTTAGGTATTTTATTATCAAAGGCCTACAATTCCACATGAATCTCAAGATAGCCAAACCTCTTATCATGTTTGCCACCATGAGAATCCTACTTAGCTCATTTGAATCTAAATACTTACTCTACATGACCTAACACCATGGTATATTTCATTTCATAAAAATATTCCATATTAGCTTGGTGTTGATTTCTTTGTTCTAGTCCACCAAATTTCTCATCCCCACACTACCCATCTTTGTTGGCCGACAAACAGAATCCCATTGTATTAACGGTATCCATTTTTTGGAGTTAGAGCCTTACCAAAGGAACTTCTTCCTCATGCCATTGATTATATTCTCCACCTTCATTGTTAATTGGAGACAATACATAACATAGATGGGTATGACAACAAGGACAAATTTGATCATCAAAATTCTCCCAATCAGTCACAACAAGCAACCTTTCCAAGAGACAACTTTGTTCGAACACTTCTCCATCACATCTCCCCACAACTTGATTTTGTTTGTGCCCTCAAAGATTGGTGCTCCAAGATATTTGGATGGAAATTTATCAATCGTGTAGCCAAGCTCGAATACAATCCTTCTTTGCAAACCTAAGGTTAAATCCATCATTTATAGGATTTCAGTAGGATGCAAATCAACAAGGTGCATACATTGACTTGCAACCTCCTAGGTGAGTCAATCGAACCTAGACCTAATCCTTTTTTAGTCTTAGGAATGAATTGGAAATGATTTGGAGTGATTTACCTAATTATACTATATGACCTAATATGTAAAATGCAAAATCTCAAAGATAACAGATGAAAAAAATGATTTGCAAGTGGATTTGGAAAGTGCACAATGATGTGTACCTGTCACCAAAAGTTGGATTCAACATGCCAAGATGGACTTAGTCACCCAAGGGCGAATGGGTCTTTGATAGGGGGTACTAAAACTATTTTTTTAGTCCTTTGGAGTTGGATCTAAGCTCCCGATTCTCGGTTGTAAACTTGTCAGAATGTCATTAGTGAATTCTATAATTGATTTTATGTGGCTTGACAAATTTGATGACAACAAACACAAAAATTGACAATTTTCCTTCAATATTCCTTTGATCCTTTTCCAAACTTGCAACCTACACATTCAAAGAGGGAGAAAATATTGTGCCATATACGGGCTTGCATTAGTCAAACCTTGTGTAAGTGTTTCCACTTCCATAATGGTAATGCCAATGATAGGAATGATAATTGAATGGAATAAATGATGAATGAATAGAACACTACAACTCACCACCCTTAAATGGATTGCTTGAAGGACTAAAGTCATACACATCACCTCAAGGATTTGGATCTTTCTTGCTTGAACAGTTGAATGCTTGAATGCTCGAATCTTTAATACTTTGGAGACCTACAACAAAGGTTATCCTTCACAAAACATGAACATTTTTGGTTGACAAATATTTCATTTCATTCAATTACTCCTATGCCCGCATGAATGACAATCTGGCCAACAGTTGAGTCACTTTCAATGATGATCGTGAGTGCTCTCTGCTTGTTTTACAAGGTGCAACTACCTTCAGAAAGTAAGCAATGAATTAAATACAAGGTATGTTTTTTACCATAAAGTAGAAAAGGTAACCAACACCCACCCATAGACATGAAAGCAAGTGTGGAAGATGATTTAATAGGAAAGACACAAAACTAAGTTTGTTTGTTCCACAAACATCAGTAACACATAGGGAGAAAGAGAGTAGTGAATTCTTTCAAAAAATGATTTAAACAAATTCAAAGTTTTAGAATCAAATACAACATTGAGAGGTAATTATCATGGAACAAAGTTCATATAATCAAAAGTGAAACATTTACAAATTCAAAGACTTGGAAATATTCCCTTATTCATTTCAATGCCAAAATAAGAGTTCACAGACCTAGACCTTCTATATAATTAAATCGAGTTTCTGGAAAACTAAGCCTAATTCTCCCCCCAGAGCCCTCCTTCTTTTTCATTTTCCTTCCTCCTTATATAATGATCCTTGAAAGCGACTGTTGTTGGAATAATTCCCAAGAAACGGACACTGTTTCATTACAAAAAATTGATTACTATTCATAATTACAAAATTTGCATGCATGCAAAATAAAGATTCGATTTTCTTCGAAAGAAACCGCTTGCGCTGACAGTTGTATGAAGAAATCTAGCCACTATACCACCGAAGGGGTCGAGGCTTGAAACAAATCCATTAACATCTTGTTAACCAGATCATTAAATTCAGCTCGCTCTTCCTCTTTCTCTAAAACAAAGATCACCCTACGATATTTGGCGTAGCTGGTCTTTTACTTCCACGTAAGCGAGCGTAACTCAAAAACAATATCTAACTGCTCCTCCTTGGGCCACATTAAATTTGGTTGCATGACTGGCACCAACTCATTTTCCCATTCTACAACTTCACCAGGAAGTACCATGTTGAAGAAAACCTGGGATCAAAATGCTACCACCCTTGATTTGTTCGTAAACTTAATGGAAGATGATGGCGGAGAAAAATAATTTATTAAAAAAATGTGTGCAAATCAATTACCATATCCTCTCCACTAACTTTTCATTTAAGAGTCATCTTTTCAAAAGATCTAAAGGATTACATTTAAATTTAAATGGGCGTTACGAGGCACATGAGAAGACATTATTCAAGGACATCGTATAGTGTATTAAATGAGCTGACATCTAGAGAGGTGTGCCTCCAGTCAGGTTTGCTTATCGCTAAAGAAAGAAAACACCAAACCAAATGTCGGAGGTTCAAAGGTTTTATGAAATCTCAACCAGCCGACTAAATGAGATAATTAACTGAAGCCTTGGCACGGTGGAGATATAAGTGATTCAGTTGATTGGGAGGTTTCAAAACTAGCAAACCCCATGGCATGGTTAGATAAAGCGAGGGTACTGTGATACCTAAAGAAGATACATATGTAAAGGAGCATTAAAAAGATTAAAAAAAAACTTTGATGGATAACATTGGCTCCGATTGGGACTGCATTTCTTTAGCCAAATGCAGAGGAACTTCAGAATCTCATAACAAACTAGTGCTAGTCCATTGGGCAACAGAGTTGGAAGAAAGGCAAGAAGATAGGGTGTTGAATGCAGAAGGGTGGAGGGGAACCAGGCACAAGCCAAAAACAAACAGAAAGAAAACTAACTACCAAAGAAAACCCAAAACTTCCAACTATATACATGGCCCGAAGACCCTAAATCGAGAAAACACGATGATCAAATGAAACCATTAACAAACTGAGAGAAATAAGACCCCTGGCAGAAAAGAGACATATCGCAATGAAGTGTTTGCACAAGGAGCCATGTCATGTACATACTTACTGAGGCGAAGATGACCTTATGACAACAAAACCACATTTTGTCGCATCCACCAAAGATATCTCAAACACGCCTCACTTTAACTACCTCGAAGAGGTCCGACTGGTCTTCTTGATAGGAGACGCACTATTCACTTTGAATCAGATCAACTTCATTTCCATTATCTGCAAAAAAAATTAGGTACATACTAGCGACTTGAGAAAAAACATTATCAACCTTCTCATAGAAAATTGAGAGCTTGGTTTTGATGCCCATACAATTTGATTGACTTTGCTCCTTCTCATAACTGTTCTCAAAAGCAAATGCATCCATTTTGTCCTGACCATGGGAAAAAGATAAAGAACTTGTTGTAATTGACCCAGTTTCAAATAAATCAAAGAGCGGGTTATCTCTTATTCTTGAATTCTCATCATATCTTCTTGGCACATATAATGCATTAATTTGTCCCTAGTTGATCCCACTTTCAAGCTCTGCTAATTTTTATTTTGCCTTTATTTCTTCTATAATGTTCCCTTCAGAGGCAACATTAACCTTTTCTTTGCTTAACTGTACATGTGTGACATTAGGGACCAAATGTTATTTTTGTGGATGGCGTAGTAAGTTAGCCTCTAATTGTACAGTTGATGATTGCGGTACGTGAATTTTACTTTGTAGAAGCATGGGATCGAACCTAGCAGAAATTTTATCCTTCCCTTCGGCACAAAAGTAATCTTCGGCCAGAAGACATGAAAGCTAAGAATGTTCATCATTCACACCTTCCGTAACTTTAGAAGAATCCAACTGTCTCTTTTCTTCGAACTTCTCAATAGATACGTTCTTATCTTTTTTTGTATTAGAGATGAATGTGCTCACATCGACTTCTTCAATATAGCCATTTTCATCCTCAATCCCACATAAAAAATCCTTTGAACTCTCCAGGCACCATTCCAAGATGAGAACAAAATCGGATTCATTTGAAATTATTTGTCTACTTTCCGGGCTAGAAACAAATGTTTTTTTAAACTCACTTTTTAGCATGTGATCATGTTCAAAATATTTAAGGATATAGTACCTGTAATATAGATCTTTAAATAGCAGAGAGGATTGATGGTCTTGAAACGGATGTATCCCTCTCTTTTCAAATTCTGTTAAGCTTATTTTAAGACCAACCCATAATGAACAGATTATTCTATCTTCCTTTGCTAATATCTCAACAATAGTCAGTGCAGGTCTTTTTCTGAATGATTTGCATTGCTTTGCTTGATTGCGAACCATTTCTGGAATCTCACTAATACACGGAGTTGCCAGCCCTCCTTTCCTGAGAAGGCATCAATTGTAACTAAACAAGAATCGACAAGTCCTTTAAACTTCAGAGCCTCTGATTCGATCATTTCCCCAATGGAGTCGACAAAAATCTGTTGGTTGACAGATATGTCATTTCACTCAATTACTCCTATGCCTGCACGAATGACAATCTAGCCAACATTTGAGTCACTTGTGATGATTATCATGAGTGCTCTCTACTTATTTTACAAGGCACAACTACCTTCGAAAAGTACGCAATGAATTAAATACGGGGTATGCTTTTTACTAGAAAGCAGAAAAGGTAACCAACACCCACCCATATACATGAAAGAAAGTGTGGAAGATGATTTAATAGGAAAGACACAAAACTAAGTTTTTTTGTTCTGCAAACACCGGTAACGCATAGGGAGAAAGAGAGTAGTGAATTCTTTCAACAAATGATTTAAAATGAATTCAAAGTTTCAAAATCAAATAAATAATCAATTCAATTAAACAGAAGAACATTGAGAAGTAATTATCATGGAACAAAGTTCATATAATCAAAAGTGAAACATTTACAAATTCAAAGACTTGGAAATATTCCCTTATTCATTTCAATGTCAAAATAAGAGTTCACAGACCCAAACCTTCTATATAATTAAACCGAGTTTCAGGAAAACTAAGCCTAATTCTCCCCCCTTGGAGCGCTCCTTCTTTTTCATTTTCCTTCCTCCTTATATAACGGTCCCTAAAAGCGACCATTTTTGGAATAATTCCCAAGAAACATACACTTTTCCGTTACAAAAATTTGGTTACTATTCATAATTACAAAATTTTCATGCATGCAAAATAAAGATTCAGTTTTCTTCGAAAGAAATTGCTTGCGCTGACAGTTGTATGAAGAAATCTAGCCACTATACCATCGAAGGGGTCGGGGCTTGAAACAACTCCATTAGCATCTCATTAACTAGATCATTAAAATTAGCGCGCTCTTCCTCTTTCTCTAAAATAAAGATCACCCTATGATATTCGGCATAGCTAGTCTTTTCCTTCCACGCAAGCGAGTGTAACTCAGAAACAATATATAACTGCTCCTCCTCGGGCCACATTAAATTTGGTTGCATGATTAGCACCAACTCATTTTCCCATTCTGCAACTTCACCAGGAATTACCATGTTGAAGAAAACTTGGGATCAAAATGTTGCCACCCTTGCTTCATTCGTAAACTTACTGGAAGGTGATGACAGAGAAAAATAGTTATTTATTCAAAAAATGTGTGCAAATCTATTACCATATCCTCTCCACCAACTTTTCATTGAAGAGTCATCTTTTCAAAAGATCTAAAGGATTGCATTTAAATTTGAGTGGGCGTTACGAGGTGCATGAGAAGACGTTATTCAAGGACATTGTATAGTGTATTAAATGAGCTGACATCTAGAGAGGTGTGTCGCCAGTCAGGTTTACTTATCGTTGAAGAAAGAAAACATCAAACCAAATGTTGGAGGTTCAAAGGTTTTAAGAACTCCCGACCAGCCAATTGCATGAGATAATTAACTGAAGCCTTGGCACGATAGAGATATAAGTGATTTGATTGATCGAGAGGTTTCAGAACTAGTGAACCCCACGACATGGTTAGATAAAGCGAGGGTACTGTGATACCTAAAGAAGATACATCCGTAAAGGAGCATTAAAGAGATTAAAAAAAAACTTTGGTGGGTAACAAACATGAACACACATAAACTCACATAGAATTTGACATTCAATGTTAGATCTTGAATTGTTGTAATAATGCTCTAAAAAAATTCTCATGACTTACTCAATAGTTCTCTTGATCATAAGTTTTCCCATATATTTCATGTTCTATTTTAAATGATAAAAATAATAGCTATTTATAGGTATTTATCCAATTACCCAAATATTAGATTCCAAAAGCTGACACTTTATATTTGAATTTTGGATGTTAAAATGTTGCCAACAACATACTTAAATTTGGGTCCTAGCTAAGGAGGGGGACCCATTCTCCCATGGGTGAATGGGTTTTGGCCCAAATTTCTAGGACACTCAAAGTCAGGGATGATTTAATGATTGGATGCATTTATTCAATTCTTCTCCTCCTTCAGAAAATGGTAAAAATTAGGCTTTGGGATGCATAATTTGGAAAATTAGAAGCTTAATTAAGTCCAATCAATTAGGGGACAAAACATAATGTGAAATTTTTAAGGTATACAATTTTATACATTACATTTAGCCCCCACTTTAGTGAGAGTATGAACTTACGCTTAGACTCACACTAAAGTACAGAAATATATATCAAGAGGGGTCCAATTGCCAAATGTTGAAGAGATAGGATGACTGTAACATGCCCATTATTCTGTACAATAATTTTTCTATGTTTTACCCACAAGTGAATAGTTTATACATCTAACCTTTAAGAGCAATACATTTTTTCTTTTCCTTTGAATAATAAATGCACATTTGAAACATATTTCAAACTTTTGTATCGCATACAAAAGAATTCCTTTCATTAATTCAAGTAATAATGATACATAATTTCCATGTGACATTTCATCTTTATAATTCCCATAGAGATGGATACAAGTTAAATACATAGATTAAACAATCTTACAAAATATATAAAGTATAAATGGTCCAGGTAGTCCCTCTCAAATATTGGTCATCAACTGATAAGGAGAAGCATCACTCAAGCACTTTTCCACCAACTGCGGACTTACTGCGGTCCCTCGCACATATACCTAATTGGTAAGATAGCCCTACCCTTCGATGAAGATATTAGTTTGGTAACCTCATAATACTAGCCTTTTCTGAGCTTGGTGTTGTATCCTTTGTATCTCGAACTAACATATAGTCTTTACAACTTACATGTATGCATATTCATTGCCTAGTATGTAAACCTGGATCACAATAAAATCGATAGTCTAAATAGTGGCTACTTACACTACTTTGGCCAAAGTATTCATCACCCAAAACTTAGAGTGGATGTCACACGTTCACCCACCTTCCTAGCTCGATTTGGTTTTATGAACATTCATACTATATACCCAGGTTACCCCCTTTCCCATGGATTAGAAAAATCCCAGGAATAACCCACTTAACATCTCATAATAAAAATTACTTTACTACCAAAGTGATTCTAGCAAATTATTACATTGTGCTACATACGTCTAGTTTAGACATCCTACATATAGCAATGACAACTACATATAGTATAAATGTGTTGCATTTATACAAACTCCCATATATAGGGTATATGCAAATCTAACTAATAAGATAGGTTCTACATCATAATACACAACCAAGAAACTTGAAATCATATACAAACATCACAACATATTCAAAAACATTATTTTCCAACACAGTAACAAACTAATTAACCTTTGCAACACAAGTGAGAAAGGTATAGAAACTAGCATGCCTATAAAATGCTCCAATTGATTTAACTCCTTTCCTAGCTCTATTCCTCAAGCTTGCTAGATAATTCCTCCCAGATCAACTTAATTTCACTCTTCTAACTTCTCACTAATCTCTCAACAATCACAAATATGAAATAACAAAACAACTCTCAATCTCACAAGCTCTCAACTCACTAACTCAAAAATCACAACAAAATAAAATTAAGATAATCATATTGATAAGTGTAGCAATTGGTAGAATGATCACCTCTAATTATACTAAATTATGAGCAACTGAAGGCTACAAACAAGTTAATATTTCTGCCACCTTTCTATCCTCATGCAATGACTCATCAAACTAACTCACAAGTTTTCAACACATAACAACCCTCTCTATTTTAATGGCCAAGTCGACTTGTTATAAGGGACAACAAGACTCATTTGCTGAGTCAAATGAACAACAAGAACACAAAAAGTTCCCTAATTTGAATTCCTTCACATATTGTTGCCAAGTTTAATCGTGATCGAGTCTCATGGCTATTATCAGACTTATGTGCATTTAGCATAATTCATTTGCATTTCATACTCTACCAGATCGACGCCACATTCACATGTTGGCGCCCCATGTAAATAGCATGGGTGACTATTTCATCCTTGCTATAAATTGTATTAACTTCACATTGATATATGCAACAACATACAACTCATACATGCCTTTTACTTTGGTTGAATTGGTCCAATATTACTTCATGCATTGGTTGCTATATTTCCATAGGTTGCACCATGTATTTCATATGCGCTTTATTCATTCTAGCGCATTACTTAAGAATAGAGCTATACGTATTATGCTTAGAAACTATCACAAATGTTCCCAACTTATATATATATATATATACACACGTATATACATATGTATATATATCCATTAGAATATATATACTTATTTCATAAAGTTTATCAAATACATTTAATTTTTGAACAATAAACATATGTATGGATATATAAATAATAATATTACGTATATATATATAATTATATATAAATATATATGTAACGATATTAATTTATACATATATGTTAATATAATATATATATATATACATACATATACTTAATACCATTTCAATATCTTTATAAAAACACTCATACTCATAACCATTGATTGACATATACACAAAATATATATATATATATACATGTCACTTTAGTCCAATCGGTATTCCCATGCATATGGATAATCTATCCATGAGCATGTGTAGGCACATCTACCTATGTATACTCATGTACGTATTCACTCACATGTATGAGTCTACCATAGACACGTATATATATACGTATATACACATTTTATGCATATATCTCATTGATACCACAATAAACACACAAGAAAGGACTTTCACATGACATCAAGACAATCACAATATTCACATCTAAACCAAAGATTACTTACCTTTTCTGAAAACTAACTTGACTCACTAAGACCAACTAGGGCGTGAGTGTGTGAATGCTCAGTTAGGCTTATTAAGGGTTACCAGACCAAATTCTTCTCCTAAGTGATACTTCTCCTCCCTTATGGAGGTTCAAACTGGTTGTTCATGCACTCAACTTAGCACATCATAACAACACAGCATAATCATATACATCATACATTTCATAGTTAGAATCATTATAAAATATCAAATTACATCAATCATTCATTTGTTGCATTTTTATTCAAGATTCATAAAACATATTCATATAAAGATTCATAAAATACATTCATGTAAAGATTCATAAACTAATTCATTTATTCAAGCAATTTTAACCAAACAAGGTAATAGTAAATAGGTAATATCTCTCAGGGTGTAACAATGACTAAGAATCAAGGGAGGTGATCAAGCCCCCAAGATCTAAGATCCCATGGAAAACCAACATAAACACAAAGGAACACACATAAATACGTGTGTATGATATACAACAATATAAGATACAAAAACATACATGTCTGAAAGACACAAACCATACATGATGAAAATACATGATACAACATAAAATATGGATGGTGATGAAATGAAAACAAACACGAAGAAGACACATGAAAACGCATAACAATAAACAAAACATAAGGTTAGTACTTAAAAGGATTCGAGTTGATAAGGCAAAGAGACCTCAGCCTTAAATTATCTCAAAATACCAAACGTCATCCATTGAATAAGAAAAATGCTTCATGAGGACTAAAGTCATGCACATCACTCATGGAAAACATGGTTCCATTGGCAAGAAAAGTGTATTATGCTAGGTAGCCATGTTAAAAATTGGATGCACTCAAGTTCATAACCCAACAAGCTCCATTATGTTGAATCCATAAAATAATTCACCTAGGGGGTTGCAATAAAACTCACCTCAATGAGTGCAATCAAACTCACCTTACGGGGTGCAAAAAAGCTAACCTTATGGGGTGAAATAAAACTCACCACAGGGGGTGCAATAAAACTCACCTAAAGGTGTGCAATAAAACTCATCTCAAGGGGTGCAAACAAATAATGATAAAATAGGCCAAAACCTCAAGGGGTGTCATGATAACACCACCTCAAAAGATAACTTTAACAACATCAAAGGGGATCCACTTGATACTTGAAAGGTCACTCCTTAGGGAACATTACACATGACATCACCACCAAGAGAGGACTAGTCAAGGAATAGAAAATATCACACTATGGAACACCAACCATAGTATTACCGCTAAGGAGAAAGTCACATGCCAAGAAAGGTCACAATTTTGTGACATCAAGTCTAATATCACCGCAAAGGAGACACATCACATCAATTAAGGAGGCCACACTTTAGTTGGAAAGGTCACACTTACTAGGAGATTTATGTTATCATCACTAAGAAGGCACTATTTCTTATGCAAAGAATAAACGGGGGATCATATACCCCCCAAATATAAAATGTTAGTGTACTTTCTACACTAGCATTTTAAGGAGGCATAAAAGGGATCCCTTTCTAGAAGGAATGCACCTAAGACAAGGCTCCCTAACCCCTTGCCCCTCAAGTTTAAGGACAAAGGTGAGCCTAAAATAAATGATGTTATGCTTCCTAACTCCTTGCAAAAAAAGATAATTTGCATACATGTGGTAGTGAGCATAATTTGATACTAAAACTATCACATGGCAAGGAGCAATACAAACAAATGTTAATTTATCGCATGCTCATAGTGATTTGCATAAGGATCAAATTATTTTAGTACCTTTTTTAAATCATAACATTCATCAGTAAGATGCTTGAGTGTTCTATGGTATCCACAATAAGACATGTTTGTACTCTTGCCTTTTTTATCTTCTCATTCATGGATAGGTGGTAATGTGATAAGTCCTAGGTTGAGAAGTTTTTGTAATTCCTTTCTAGTCTTGATTATAGTATGTAGAAATGGTAGCTTCTTAAGGTTATAGGGCTTGTGTTTCTTACTTGTTTAACCAACTGTTTGATGTGAATGCATAGGATATTGATAAACTAATCCCTTAGTGTCTTCTGACAATGTTTATTCTAAAAGAGAATCGACTTCATGTTTAGTATTAATGTCACATCCTTGCTTACTCAAGATCCTAAAGCCATGTCCATAAGTTTGTTCCAAGTCAATGGGTTTATTTGTAACCGTATGCTCATATGAGGAGGGGTTGGTTGATGTGCTTTCCTTGTGATTTCTTTTGATAGGTGCTTCCATGCATGTTTTTTGAGCTATGTTTTGTGGTTAATTTTGAAGATGTAACAAAGTGAATGTTTCAAGTGGCGGTATGGTAGGATGTTGTTAGTATGGGGTAGTAAGCTATTGCATTGAGGATAAAAGGTTGCAGTATTTTCAAGGTTATGCAAAGACTGTTGTATGAACTCATGCATGCTCTCTTTTTATTGACCTATGACATCAAGAAGACTTGTAATAGGAGAAGGTGTATCATGAATATCAAAAATATTATTCTCACCAAACACACAACATTAAACATCAACCAAATATTTCAAAGAAATCCAATTTTTTCCAAAACACATATCCATGATGAAATTTTGCAATAAGGTTCAAACTATTAAACAACAAGTAAAGGGAACTCAAATAAAAATCCTTGACAAATATTATTGAGAATGTTCTATCACAAAAATTGATTGATGCCCAGATAATAGGACACAGTCACCCAAGGGCATTTGGGTCCTGGTCGGGGGTTCTGAAAATTTGAAGTTGGATTGCCAACTACACTACTTAAGGATTTTGATTTTACTTGTAGACAACTATAATAGTAAATAAATTTTAATAATTTTCTCAATGTATTCCAATTTAAAGCACAATGCAAGTATGTAGCAATGTTTAAAATGTTTAAACAAAGTTGAATGCAAATTTCAATTGACTAATTGTAAGATGCAAAGACCTAAAAATGTTGATTTTTGAATGCAAAATTTAACCCTAAATAATGCACTTTCTTTCACCAAATGAACTAAATGCAAAAATACTTTAGAATATGAAATTATGAAATTCAAACAAAGATCTACAAGTTCAGGCAAATTGAGCAAATACAGAAAGACAAATGTGATTTTTTTTGCTAATGCACTTGTAGAAGGATTGGGTCGCCAAGGGAAAATGGGTCAGGTTGTTTAGAGTTTTGAAAAATAAAAAACTGAATGTTTAAGTTGTTGTTTAAGGTTACTCTTCCTATCTGCAAACAAGTTTGACAGTGATTTTTTTCCAAAAAAAATCAATGTAAATAAAATGCAAATGTATGACAATTTTTTAACAAAATGACACTTTTTTGTATGCAGTTTTAAAATGAAAATTTGATCTAAATGATTGAACAAATTTTAATGCAATATGAATGCAATATTTTTGAATTTTTTATAACTTTTTTATTATACAAATATGAAACCCTAAATGAAAGATGCAAAACCTAGATCCAGGGTTTGAAAAACTACCAAATTAGAAAGCTATGATGTCAAATGTCAGTTTCACCAAAATGAAACATAAAAATGTGGGGATGCCTCAAGTTTAGTCTCCAAAACCTAATGTTAATCCCATAATTTCTAGTATTTTATTAGGATGCAAATCAACAAGGTGCATAGATTGACTCACAATGCCCTAAGTGAGTCAATCAAACTTGGATCAAATTCTTGTTTAGTCTTAGGAATGATTTGGAGTGATTTCCCTAATTAGAATATATGACCTATTATGTAAAATATAAAGTCTTGAAGATAAACAAACATAAACAATAATTTGCAAGTGGATCTAGAAAGTGCAGACTGATGTGTACTTATCAACAAAAGTTGGATTCAACATGCCAAGAGGGACTCAGCCGCATAGGGGTGAATGGGTCTTTGATAGGGGGTTCTAAAACTATTTTTGCAGTCCTCTAGTGTTGGATCTAAGCTCTTGATTCCTGATTATAAACTTGTTGGAATATCGTTAGTAAATTTTTTAATTAAGTTTTCGTTGTTTGACAACTTTGATGACAAAAAATGCAACAATTAACAATTTGCCTTCAATCTTCCTTTAATCCTTTCCAAACTTGCAACCTGCACATTCAAAGAGGGAGAAAATGTTGTGCCATATAGGGGCTTTCCTCAATCAAACCTTGTATAAGTGTTTCCACTTCCATAATGGAAATGTTAATGATAGGAATGATAATTGAAAGGAAGGAACGATGAATGAACAAAATAGTGCAGCTCACCACCCTTCAATGTTTAAACAAAGTTGAATGTAAATTTCAGATCTGAGATGTAACAATTGACTAATTGTAAGATGCAAATACCTAAAAATGTTGATTTTTAATGCAAATTTTAACCATAAACAATGTAATTTCTTTCACCAAATGAACTAAATGCAAAATTATTTAGAATATGCAATTATGAAATTCAAACAAAGATCTACAAGTTCAAGCAAACTGAGCAAACAAAGATAGACAACTACGGATTTTTTTTCTGATGCACTTGTAGAAGGATAGGGTCGCCCAAGGGCGAATGGGTCCTTGTTCAAGGTTTTGCAAACTAAAAAAATGAATTTTTAAGTTGTTGCTTAAGGCTACTATTCCTATTTGTAAACAAGTTTGACAGTGATTGTTTTTCTAGAAAATTTTAGTGTAAATGAAATGTAAATGTATGACAATTTTGGAACAAAATGACACTTTTTGGTATGCAATTTTGAAATAAAAATCTAATCTAAATGAGTGAACACAATGTAATGCAACCTATGATGCAATATTTTTGGGTTTTTATAACTTTTGTATTATGCAAATATTAAACCCTAAATGAAAGATGCAAAATAAAATAATGCAAAACCTAGATCTAGGGTTTGAAAAACTACCAAATTAGAAAGCTATGATGTCAAATTTCAGGTTCACCAAAATGAAACATAAAAATGTGGGGATGCCTCAAGTTTAATCTTCAAAACCCAAGGTTTAATCTCATCATTTCTAGGATTTCATTAGGATGCAAATAAACAAGGTGCATAGATTGACTTACAACCTCCTAAGTGATTCAATCAGACCTGGATATGATCCTTTTTGAGTCTTAGGAATGAATTGGAAATGATTTGTAGTGATTTCCCTAATTATACTATATGACCTAATATGTAAAATATAAAATCTTGAAGATAAACATACAAAAATAGTGATTTGCTAGCGGATCTAGAAAGTGCAGACTAATATGTACCTATCACCAAAAGTTGGATTTAGCATACCAAGAGGGACTTAGTTGCACAGGGGTGAATGATTATTTTATAGGGGGCCTTGAAACTATTTTTGCAGTCCTCTGGTGTTGGATCTGAGCTCCTGATTCTTGGTTGTAAATTTGTTGGAATGTCGTTAGTGAATTCTGTAATTTAGTTTTTATGGTTTGACAACTTTGATGACAACAAATGCAATAATTTACAATTTGCCTTTAATCTTCCTTTGATCCTTTCCAAACCTTCAACCTACACATTTGAAGAGGGAGAAAATATTATGCCATATAGTGGCTTGTGCTAACTATTTCTTGGTCAAAAGGTATTTGACTTTGGATGGTTGAGTTGTGGAATCTTGGAGCAAGTTTTCTAGCAATTATGGCATCAAGGTCATTATCATCATAGAGATCGTATTCAAGTTGGTCAACAAGACTATCCTCATCACCATCATCATCATCATCATTAATGTAATTGGGGTTGACCTTGATTGTGATTTTTGGTCTTGTTGGGGTATGATATGAGTTCATGATGTTGGATAGAGTTGGGATGGATGATAGGGGGTTATAATATATTGAATTGGATGGGGGATATATTAGATGGTTTGACATAGTAGAGAATTGATTGGAACAGGGAAGTTTGGTATTAATTTTGGATTAGGATGGAAATTAGTATTATGGATTAGAAATGAATTGATGGCTGGAATAATAGTACATAAGGATGAGGATGGAGAATGAAATTAGACTTGGATGGAGGGGTTGGACTTGAGAGGTTTGGATTAATAAATGGATGAACAATTAGGCTGGCTAGAAGATTGGATTGGAAAGATTTGAATGAATGAGAGATGGTGTTGGAGGGATTTAGAAGACTTGTATGGATAACATATGCTATTGGAAGGAGGATAGATTGGTTTAGATGGTTTAGATTGATGAAAGATTGGATAAATGGATTTGGATGAAAATATTGGATGATTGGTTGGATTTGGATGAAGGTTTTTCTTATTTTACTAGGAGATAGGTTTGAAAGAATATAAAAAAATTAGATAGGAGGAATTGGATTGATAAGTGTGCACTAGTTTCACCCAAGAAGAAGCACCAAACACTTGCACAATCCTATACTAGTCAAATAAGATTGTTAACTTAGTGTAGGCCCATGTGATAAAACACCTCAAGATAGTGTAGGGAAACTTTTTTTAAGAGTTGATAGGTAGGGATCCAGTGGCACAAGAGATTAAATTTTCCCTTTCTTTCCTCAACACCCTACCTAAAGAGTTTTTATCTCTACAGGAAGTTATATATGTTGAGTAACTTTGAGCTTGGTATTGAGCCTTGTATCACATTAAGTAATGACTGAAAGGTCTTAAGCTAGCATGAACAAGGTTGCGAGGGAGTCCTCTAAATACCTCAAGGGTACATGGGGCCAAATCCATAGATGAAAGGGCTTAATTCCAAAAAATTGAGAGGAGAGGGTGTTAGAGTTATCATGTATTAGAGAATAGTTAATTACTTTAATTAATTATTATTCTAATTATCACACACTTGAGCTAAACTTAGGTTTACTTTATTAGTTAACTGAATGCTTTATTTATGTTAACTACAGAGCTAATATTAGATCAATTTGTCTTACATACAAGATTTTGACACTTGTCATGATCTAATCCCCTTTCATTAGGGTTGTTCGTATAAAGCACTCATTCTTTCTTGTAATTATTCATCTTGTATGTATTTACTTTTTGAGAAATAACAAATCTTTCTTATGCAAAATTTTTGGGTGTAAGGTGTTTTGTTCATTGTTTGATTATGTGGCTTGTATCATTCATAAATCTAACATGGTATCAGAGCGAGGATTCCGCGAACCCCTTCCCCATTTCTGAGCTTTTTTCTCATCTAGGGTTATAGGTTAAAATTTGGAATTTTCAGTGTTTTTTATTCAATTTTTGGAGGTGGGTGAATTTTTGGAGCACTTTGGTGCAAAACATACCTCTCCATTCCATCCGGAGCAGCCAAAAACCTAAAGATAGACTGTTGTTTTGCAAAAAATTCAGATTTTTTTAAGTTAATTTTTTTTGCATGATTTACAAGGCAAGAAAATTTGTACATCGGTACGGAATCCAGATAGTGTACAAATTTGTACACTATACTTTGCATGCCATTAATTTTCACCAAAAAAAATTCTCCCTTGGGTTTCAAAGTTTAAAAATTTGAAAGATTTGATTTTTTTTGACAAATAATTTTTTTAATCCAAAAGTTGTTGCACTTTTTGGTGATGTGACAATAGAATATTCTTTAAAATATTTCAAAGAATATTCCCTGCTTTAGCCCCCAAACCCATAAATTGAGCACCCATATGTCTAAGGGTCAAAATTTTAAGCCCCCTGTTTGGTTTTCTAAGGAAAATTGAGCAGTTTTACAAAATTGGGTATATCTTGGGCATATGAACTCCATTTTTCAAAAACTTTATATCATTGGAAAGTTGGTTCCAAGTGCATTCCAGATATGTAGGTTTTTTTTTACTAGAAATCTTCTACAATCAATTGAAGACAACCTTTCTATTCTACACTTCCAAGGCCATAACTTGGGCAAATAGACTCCATTTTTTGCAAACAAATATGCATTGACAAGATCTTTCAATGCTCTATATAGCCATGCAGTCCATTTTTATAGAATATTCACAAGGTACATAGGGATATCTCTAATGTGATTTTTTCATTTTTAAGCTTTTCTACTCTCAAAGTTGTATTTAGGTTTGGTTTTTCCTATTATGGGGGGTATATTTATTACTTTCAATATCTATATACATCTGAGATCAGAATCCTCTACCACACATTGTTTTGAAAACCACAACTATCATGGTAGACACCTCTTCATTTAAACATCTTATTCCACACAACTATCATACCTGGAAAGCTCATATGACCAAAATTCTCATGTCTAAGGGTTTATGGTCTACTTTGGGTGAAGTAAAACCAACGTTGACTCATCCATTTGAGATATTTTAGCTTAGGAACAAGAAAGATGAGGCTATGGGATTGATTTCAGTGTATGTTTCAAACAATCTCTTGTTTCATTTGGAGTCTTGCACCACTCCTAGGGCAATGTGGATAAATTTTAGTGATCTTTTTGGCACCATCAATGAGTATAGAGCTCTCCAGATTGAGGCAGAATTAACATCACTTGTACCTGATACTTTCCCCTCCATTAAGGACTACTTGTAGAAGTTTAAGTCACTCAGAACTCTTTTACAAGGTTGTGGGAAGAATAAAACTAATAAAGAATGTATTTTCTTGATTCTATCTAAGCTTCAAGGGTCATTTTAGGTCTTCTCTTCTACTTTCTATTCTACTATGGATGCATTAGGTGATGCATTTACCATGCCTACTTTTGAGGTTTTTTTGATCATTTAACATGTGAATAGGCAAAGTTGGTTTAGTTCGAATCTCTTTCTGATTCCAAAAATCAGGCATTGGTAGCACAAACTTCCAAAGGAAAAGACAAGAATAAACTGAATCCCAAGATAGATACTTCATCAGGTAGTGAGTGTTCCTCCAACACATCTCAGAAGTCAAGACAAAAACCTCAAACCACTCCTCAGAATGATAATCTTCTAAGTCTGGTGAGTCATCCTCTAAGAAAAAGAAGAAATCATTTGAACCTTAAAATTTTGTGGTAAGGAGGGACATCCAGTCAATAGATGTTGGAAGAGACTAGAGGCTTTGGAGGAATCCATGCAGTAGCATAACATCTCCACCCTTAAATATTCTTCCTCATCTACAAGTAAAGTTCATGCTCTTTCTGCAAGAGCCTTACCTTTTGCAGCTCCATGGATACTTGATTATGATGCAACACATCACATGAAACCTTCTTAGGATTTGGTCTCATACCTTTTAGAGTGTAGCACTACTCTGATTATAGTTGGGGATTCTACACAACTTTTAGTTTTGGGCTTAGGCACTGTCACACTTGAGGGTGGTTTTCTTCAGGAGGTACTTGTAGTTCCTGATATCTCCACCAACCTTCTTTTAGTGTATCATATTTTTCAATCTATCATTGGTAAGATAGTCGATTTTACCCCACATGATGTATTTATTCGAGACCTTCATGATCTTGATATTATTCGGGCTATTGGGAGTGTTGATTCTTCTTCTCATTTATACCAATTTGATGGTTTTGAGAGTTTAGTTGGTTCAGGTTCATCCTTCATAAGACATGCAGATACTAAGAGAATGTTGTGGCATGAACATTACAGATATCTCCAACAAATGAGTGCACAGGCATTAGTGTCAAGGCTGCCTAAGATTTCTTGTATTGATGGTGTTTGTCAAGGATGTGTTCTTGGGAAACATCACTGAGATTATTTTCCTTTGGATAGAGCCACATGTGCTAAGGGACCCTTAGAGTTGGTTCATACTGACATCATGTCATTTTCGACTCCTTCATTTTTAGGGGCCAAATATGTGCTCATTATTGGTGACTTCTCTATGAATACATGGGTGTACTTTCTTAAGTACAAGAGTGATGCCTTTGATTCTTTCAAAATATTTTTAAGTCATTTGTGGAGAAGCAATTTGGTCTTTCTATCAAACAGATACACACAGATAATGGGGGGAGTATGTTAATCATACTTTCAAGGACTTTTGTATTGGGCATGGTTTATAGCATCAGCTTATAGTTCCATACATCCCTCAGCAGAATGGTGTTGTTGAGCGAAAGAACATAACTTTATGGGAGATGGCCAGATGTATGATTCAGTCATGAGATATGCATTCTTATTTTTGGGTTGAGGCATTTAATTATGCCAATTATATTCAAAATCATATGCCTCATAGGGCATTGCGATATTTGACTCCTGAGGAGGCTTTGTCCCATGTGTAGCCCGATGTATCTTCATCTAGAGTCTTTAGTGGTGAGGCTTGGGCATTCATTCCTAAAGCTCAATGAAAATACATGGAGAGGAAGATTCAACCACTCATATTTGTTGACTACTGTGAGGATGTTAAGGTGTACAGGTTGTTTGATCCTAATTCTAGAGAGGTCTTGTTTCAACGAGATGTCTAGTTTGATGAGTTCTCTCCTCTAATGGATTCTCCATCCCCATATTATCCCTCATCTCCTACTACTCACTCCTCATATATTGAGTATTATACATCTCTTGAGGATGAGGATGATGCTCCAACTATCCCACCACCTCCAAATATTCAACCTTTACCCAAGTGGGCCCACCATACTATTGATGCAACTAGACCTTTGGAAAATGAGCCTTTAGACTCTCATCGCACTCATACACAAACATCAGGTGTTAGTCTTTTGAGTAATACCATTTTAGATGATCCTCAAAAGTTTTTAGAGGCAGTTGGTATTCCTGAGTGGGATAATGCTATGACAGATGATTATTCTTCTTTGATGAAGAATCATACTTGGGATTTAGTTCCTCTTCCTAAGGGAAGAAAGTTGGTTCAATGCAAGTGGGTGTACCATACCAAATATGTTGTAGATGGTTTTATTGATGAGTATAAGGCTCATCTTGTTGCAAAGGGTTTCTCTCAAGTTGAAGGTATTGATTATTTTTAGACTTTTTCCCTTGTTGCCAAGATGAATTCTATTTGCCTTGTACTTTCCCTTGTAGCTTCACAAGGATGGTCAATATTTCAAATGGATTTGAAGAGTGCCTTCCTTCATGTCGATCTTCATGAGGAGATTTATATGGAGCAATCACATGGTTTTATTGAGGACTCTTTTTTGGTTTATGGACTTCATCGTTCACTATATGGTCTCAAATAGGCCCCTTGGGCTTCGTATGGGAAGATGGACACTTTTCAGCTTTCTTCTGGCTTCATACGATGTCATTCCGATCACACAATGTGCATTCAAAGACAAGAGGGTGATGTTTTGATCCTTAGCTATATGTGGATGATTTGATCCTTACAGGTGGTTCATCCTTCATGATCCAAAATATTCAACGAGCTTTGATGGAGTATTTTGAGATGACATGTCTTAACCTTTTGCACTACTTTCTTGGTTTATAGGTTGTTCAGTCTTCGAATGGGATTTCCATATTTCAACAAAAGTATGCTCTTGACATGCTTCAAAGATTTGGAATGCTTGATTGCAATCTTGCCCCCACATCATTCTAGTTAGGTGTTGTATTGTCTTCCACTTGTACTACTCCTTTAATAGATGCTACATTATATAGGCAGTTGGTTGGAAGTCTTTTGTACCTGACACATTCACATCCTGATCTTTTATTTGTGGTTGATCTTGTCTCTCGATTCTCACATGATCCACATGAGAGTCATTGAAAATATTCCAAACAAATTTTGAGATATATTCAGGGCAACTCACATTATGGTATTCACTATGCATCAAAAGATCCATGAATTATTAACTTCATTGACTCAGATTGGGTTGGTGATGTCAATGATAAGAAGTCAACTTTTGGCTTTGTTTTATGCCTTGGCTCTAGTCATATTACATGGTCTTGCAAGAAGTAATCAACTATTGTATTATCATCCATAGAGATTGAGTATTGTGCAACGGTTTTGGCCAGCCAGGAGGTTTTGTGGCTTCGACAATCTTCGACTAAGTTCGATTTTCCTCATGATAGTCCCACTATTCTTTGGTGTAATAATCAAAGTTCCATTCACATCTCTCACAATCCAGTGGATCATTAGCGTACTAAACACATGGAGATCCACATGCACTTCATATGACAGTTGATTTAGGATGGTTTTCTCACCTTGGAGTACATGCCTACAGAGGAGCAGGTTGCAGACATCTTCATGAAACCTTTGGCATTGCCTTGCTATCTTTAGTTGCAATCAATGATTGGGGTGAAGGAATTTTTGCTTAGGGGGTCTTCATGAGGCCTTCATTCCTTCATGTTTATTTTACACGCTTTCATCTCTTTTTGGAGTGGAGTTTTTCCCATGAGGTTTTCTACATTTTCAAAGATCTTTTAGTTGTACTAGGTACCTCATCAAGCTCAGTTGTTGAGACCCATTCATGCTTTCTTTGATTTTTATGCATTGGTATTTAGAGTTGTTTAGCTAATCCCTAAGTTAGACTTAAGGGGGGGGGGTGTTAGAGTTATCATGTATTAGAGAATAATTAATTACTTTAATTAATTATTATTTTAATTCTCATGCACTTAAGCTAAACTTAGGTTTGCTTTATTAGTTAACTCAATGCTTTATTTATGTTAAATACAGAGCTAATATTAGATCAATTCATCTCATCACACAAGATGTTGAAAATTGTGTGATGATCTAATCCCTTTTCATTAGGGTTTCTCTTATAAAGCATTCATTCTCTCTTGTAATTATTCATCCTGTATGTATTTTCTTTTTGAGAAATAGTAAATCTTTCTTTTGCAGAGCTTTTGGGTGGAAGGTGTTTTGTTCATTGTTTGATCATGTGGCTCTAGTTATTCAAATTCTAACAGAGGGTAACCCACTCTATACCTTCACTTCTCTAAGGTATAAAGCTCTTAGAGGCTTAGCCCAGATTGACAAGATTCTACTTCCAAGAGGGGTGTCTTTTGATTTTTAACCCCCACTCTTTATACTTTCTTGTAACACTAGATTTGAGGTCATCCCTTGTGGTGGTAAAATTACAAAGAAAACCCCATAAAAAGAATTATATCCAAGTGTTTATGATCACCCCAGATCACACGAAGCACAAGGGAAAATCATACACACATTGGGTTCCTTGGGATAACAATTAAAATAAAAGAAAATAAATCAATTGATTTTTTTGATCCTTAAGATCATTTGAAGGTGCAAGAGTAGATCATACAAACCATTCAACCAAAGACACAACAAACAATATTCATTAACCTTTAGAAAATAAGTGTGTAACTAAGACTAGTCAAATGATAATGCCTTGAACAAATGTAGTTGTAACACAAAGTTGTTAGTAGTTTCACAAAAAAGTCATGGACTAATGAATATGGCTGCAAGAAAATGGAATAGAAATAATGATAAAACCCCTACAAAGACAAAAAATTAATGTTATGATTCAAAAATTAGATGTGGAGAAAATATATGTTCATCACAAGAGTACAATTTCAAAAAAATCATTTTTTACATAGTCAAACTGGATCCTTTTAGTTTATCATATTTTTGACCTCAAAAATAAAAATTCAAAGAACAAACCTCTACTCAATTTATGAGAGCTTTCCAAAAATGTAAAAATATTTGCAAAATTCATTGATTTGTGCTCTAAAATGCAGATTTATGAAAAATCCATAGTCAACATAGATTTGATCAGTTCATCACTTTTTTACCTCAAAAATAAAAATATAAAGAATAAACCTCTATTAAATTTCTGAGAGGTTTGCAAAAATGTAAAAAAAATATGAAAAATTCACTGATTTCCCACCTAAAACTATATTTATTACAAAATAAACTTGACATAACTCACCAAATATTGATGATCCAAACCTGATTTGTTTACTAGAGCTTCTTGAGATGTTCCCCAACTACAATAAAAAAATTGAGAGAAATTCCTAGCCGTTTGAAAGATATGATGAAATATTTTAAAACTTGGGTTTTGTCTTCAACTTTGCTTGCAAAATTTAGCTTCAATTTTTTTTGCATAAAAGAATAAAAAACTAGCAAGATGGAGTCAAAAAAACCTTAAAAACCAAGGATTAAATAGGGATGTGAGTCCCATCGAGTGTGCCAAACTGAAGACAAGAAAAATACTAAACGTAAATAACATAAAATATAATGCAAGGCACATACAATACCATCATGTAGAACCCTTTTTTCTACTCATATAGAGCTGAAGTAGAGTACACCCTAGCTCCACTTGATTTTTGTTTTTAATATGTTGATGGAAGAATGTGGTTGCCTATTAAACCAACAACAATACGATAGTAGGGTTGGGATAATTAATTATCAAAAGTATAGCATGAATAAATGATAAAAATATATTAGATAGAAAATTAAACATAATAAGGCTATGATGAGATTAGATGTCCGAATGAGATAAAAAAGGCCTCTCATTTATAGAATTTTCAAAAGAGAAATCAAGGACCACTATGGATTGGTTGATGGATGAATAGGATTGATTGAGGTTTAAGGTTCAAATCAAAAGTTTTAATCATGTGAGAAGTGTCACATGAAGGATAAGGGTTATGCTTAGGATTTGATTAGGGCAACACTAGGGCATATGTTTATATGAAGGGTTAAGATTTGGAGATGTAGTATGAAATTGATGAATGAGATGCAAAGTTAGTTTGAATTTTTATGGCAAGTGTCTAGGTCTAGTGACTCTTGACAAGGTCTTAATTAGTCATGTGACTCTCAATACTTAATTAAATAATAAAATTATGTAATTAATTATTGGATAAGGATGATGTGGGAGGAATACTTATCGCATAATGACAAGTTTAGATTGTCATCATCCATGTAAATGGAATCAATGGATAGGATTATCTGAACAAGGATTGATGGATAGAGTGGAATTAAATATTAGAGAAAAGGTGGTGGGGACTAATTAGCCTAAATCAATCAATTAATTAATTATGAATTAATTAATTGATTTAGTTGGAGGATTTTGGATAAAATAATTAAATAAATGTAGATTTATTTAATTAAAGACAAGAGATAAAAGTGAAGGTTAAATTAATTAAATAATTGATATTTTATTTAATTAATAGCTAAAATAAGGCAAAATAAAGGCGGTGAGTATATTAAGTAAATAAATAATAAATATTTTTATAATTAGTGGCTAGGATAGGGTAAAGTTAAGTGTGGTTAAGTATGGTCAAATTTTAGGTGTCTATAGGAGGTAAGGAGTATAACAACTAATATGAGAATATTACCAAGGTTTTCCTTCATAACTACATGTGAATCACAAAAATGAGTTAATTTTGGTACGTTAGAGTTATTATATTACAAGCCATTTCGTGGCATAAAAATATACTGGATTTGGCAATGATGAATGATAAAATTAAATTGTGAGTCATTCAATTATAATCCTTGGCATATTGAGTGAATAACTATTTTAGAAGATATTAAAAGTCATAATTGTTCCAAAGATGAGGTTAATCAACCTATTCAACAAAATAGTAAGGACCATGAGTGAGAAATCATATATAGGTTACAATGTGGCTAAATTATGGAAGTTATTAAAATATATATGTTAGGAAGAAGATAATGTGTTTCTCATATAGTTATGAAAGATAATGTGTTTCTCATAGATGATTATTTAACACCATTTATGAATTATGAAATCTTTGGCAATAAACAAAAATTAAACGCTTGATATAATTATGATACATTATCATTGCTCAGTCAAAATACTTTGTTGTTATACACGATAATTCAAGGAACAATAGATATAGAAAAATCATATCTAATTGGTGTCATTCATCAATCTCTTCAAGATGCAACACTACTAGAGTGTTCTCCACTTCTATTAAAATTACATCAATTACAATTGTAACATGTAATATTGGTGCCTCAACCATTGATTCATAACTTCAAATATCAATCATAGTTTTTTCTAAATTAGAAGAAACAATTCTTATAGCTTTTCAAGTAGAGATTTGCCAACTAAAATACATATTAATTGATGAAATGAGCTTCATTGGACAAAATTTGGTACAAAACATAGACTCTTGACTTTATCAAGCATTTCTTGAAAATGTAGATATGAGTTTTGTAGGTATATTTATGATTTTGGTGAAAAATTGAGACAAATATTTCACGTTAGTGAAAGACCACTATATTATAGTAACAAACGTGTAAAATTACTTTTAGATAAATTTAAAACAATTGTTACTTAGGACAAGATATTTCTAGACAAGAATTTTGTGTGTCATAGACATATTTGATCCATTGTTTATAACTAATTTGAGACATCTTAAATGGGTCCTCTTAGTGTCAAAGGTTACAAAAATCCATGAAAAGCCTAAGTCTAGGTCGTTTCCAGTGTCATATCTAATGTTTTGTATGTTTTTTAGTTTTAGAATTTTGGGGAAGTCCATACTTGCATACTCTCCCTACTGATCTGAACAATCCACCTAAAACCCTTATGAAAATTACCTAAGTGTTGAGTTTGTTGGCCTTTCAAAGTTTTGAGATTTCTCTTAATTTCATGGAATTCCCCCCATCCCCAAAGGTCTAAAACACTAAAGAATTACTTATCAAGTTTTGTCTAAGCATTTAAGAGTTTTGGTGTGTATTATCTTAGCATCCCTTTCAAACTTGTTCCCCTTGCATGTCCATACCCAAAAGTTTGACTTCCCACCTTTTCCCACTTCGTTCCTCTTTGGAGTTTTAGATTTTCCTCATTATCAATATCTTCATTTAGTAATCTTTGTCTAACTAATGTTAGAAATCATGTTGATGTCATATATCTATCAATTTTTCATTTTCCCTCATCCATTACACTCTAAATTTTTCTAAGTCTTTAAGAGTTAGAATTTTGGTCATTCTTTACTCAAGCACCCTTTTTCATTCAACCCCAAAAGTTTGAAATTTGGTTTATTTTCTCTATTCAACTTATCGAAGTCAGACCTTCAAAATTCACTTATTTTGATACCTATTTTTGATTCCCCAAAAGCTTGAAACTTTGTCATTTGATTCAACAAAAATACCAAGTCTTGTGAAGTTGGACTTTTAGTTGTCCCTTGTGATGAGAGAAAATGAGGCCCTATTATTCTATTATATATTTTCCTTTTTACCCTCATTTGCATTGTCCTCCCTATACTTCCTATCACTATTTGTTTTAGTAAAATAAATATATTTAATAAATTGTAAAAGGAATTAAAATGATAAAAAATGCTAATTATTTGAAGAAATGTTAATCATTTCATGATTAAAATGATAGGGGATAATTAAAGGTGCAGTTGTAGTTGTAGTTGTAGTTGTTGAGTACATGGAGGGCGAAGGATTGATGAAGAATGGAGTTGTTAGGAGTAGAACAATTGATGAGTCATTTTGTTTAGAAATAATTTTGAGTTGTTAGTATTTCTTTTTCTATCAAATAATTTCTATTTTTTGGTTGTAGGCCAATAATCTATTTCTAATTAAACAATATGGTTTGTTGGCCCTAGGCCACAACAAACCCAAACTCTATCGATTTTTAATATATCGATCAATATATATGTGTGTGTATCTAAGACTCAAATAGATGGTGATTAATTTATTAATATACAAATAAACTTTTGTTCTACTTTGATTCAAATATTATCTTTTTACATGTATGGTTAGCTCGACGTAGAACAAGTATTTCCATTCCATCATTGGGCGAACCAGGGAGCAAGGGACCACTGCTTAGATCACTCGATGATTTCATTAGTTTATTTTCTTTGGTAAGTATGATTTCATTTCTATAGTATTTCCATTATGTGTATGTAATGTGTGATTTCATTTCTGCAACATTTCCATTTTGTGATCTAGTTTAAAATTGACTCTCATTTTGCATTAATCTTAATATTTGTTAGCAATGGTTTGTTAATCAGAGTGCAAAAGTGAGTTTATTTTTAATTTAGATAAAGATTTGCCACCATTATTTTATACTTTGTAACAGTTCATGTCACACTTCCTGGCATAGTTTTTGTAACTTCCTGTCATAGAGTAGAAATAGAGTTATTGAACTAGATTTCTAGTTTAAGCCATTCTGCACACTCAGTTGCATATCATTTTCACTTAGCTCATGATCTTAAGCCCTTAGGAATATAGCCCTAATTTCTTTCATAATTACTACGTTCCTAGATTAACAAGGTACAAATCTGAACTACAAGCCAAATTTCTAGCCTTAATTCCCAAAGCCAGAGTACTCAGTTTTGTCCAAACATTTTGGCATCGTTGTCGGGGAAAGGCGTTAATGGCCTAGAAACATAGTGAGTTGAGTTAGAAATAGTGTGCTAAGGTGAAAATCTATGAAATTATCAACCTCACCCAAGTGATTAACCTTGGTTTTCTCTGTTGTAGATCATATAGATGCATGAATCATGTTAGAGACAGTAAATGAAGGATTGCTAAGAAAGATATTGGAAGTAGTTCAAAACAAGAAAACCTAAAAAATGGATTAAAACCATTACTTGTGAATACACCATCAAGTAAGGAATTAGTTGAACCTAATATTGAAAAGTGTGTCATCGAGTCCAACACTATTGAGTTTGATTTTGAGTCCCCTTCTAGTACCCAACAAGAGTCACTTGAAAACACAAAAGATTCATTTAAGAAGATTTCTAAATTATTTCAAGAATCCTACAAACTTCAAAGTGGTAAATCTCCAATAAACAAAGCTCCTAAGTTGTTTTCATCCTTTTATACCCCTTGGGCATTAGAAACCATGGCCAATAATAATAAAAACAATAACAATGGTGGAAGAGAATTGGCCAATAACAATCATTTTACCTTTGAATTTCCCATTGCCCATCTAGAGGAAGATGCCCCCATGAAGAACAAACCTCATTCTGCTTTTCCTTATTTTCGAGGTCTTTCTATGGAAGATCTTGACATGTTTCTCTTTGAATTTCATGTTTTATGTCATAGTTATGGCTATCACAATGATGCACAAAAAAATAAACTATTTCCAACTACTTTGAAAGATGCAGCATTGCGATGGTTCATGGGCCTAGGACGTGAAACTATTCACAGTTGGGATAACATGAAGATAAAGTTTATGGAGAAATACTAAGAATATTGCAAGACCAAGGAAACCAAAGATGATATCTTTCATATAATGCAACGCGAAGAAGAGACCTTAGAAGACTACCTTGAGCAATTCTTATTTAGCCTTCAAAGGACTAGGCAAATAGGAATGAACAATGATATTGTAAAAATGCTCTTTCTTAGGGGTATTCAGGATGTATGTGTGGATATTTTAAATCTTATGGGGGTGGGGATATTTCTAAATTGAGATTTGATGATATTTGTGATGCTTGCAGGAACTACTCAAGATCCACTCGATCGGTAAGAGTATACATTGGGAAGCATGTCTCTTCTAGAGGCACATCAGGTATCATAAAATGTGAACTAGATACATTGCTAGAAGATCTCAAAACTGATCTTTTCAGCCACATGGGTAAGAAAATCAACACCTTGTACACACGTAAGAAACAAGAAGAGGCCAAAAATATATTTGTTGTATTTTGTCCTAATTGTCGTAAAAAACATAGTAATGAGGAGTGTCTTTATAGCAAACAAAAAAATATTCTTTATAAGATGCTAGTAAGGCTACTACATTACGATCCCTTCCAATAGATATGGTAGATGTGGAATCTGGTGAAGAACATGTTTACTATATGGCCCCATGGAGGCCTTGGCCTCCACTAACTATGTCCCCAATGATTAATGAGCCTTTTAAACCACCTAATGTAGGGCCTAGTGGACAACCTAGTTCCTTTCCAACTCAACTAGGATGTTATTGAGGGTAGAAAGAACCTCCACCTTATTCACAATGGAAAAACCTATACTCGTATGCCCCTCAACCTTGGTAACAAGCGTGAAGGATGCACCATCACACTTTCCACAATATCCACCCTATCCTGCACCACCTATGGTTACTCTGTACCAACAACCACCACAATTCTTACCACCAATACCACCCTCATCCAATAGTCCACCATCCAACCTATCACAACCACCTAAGGAAACACCCATGACTACATAACCATATCCAAACCCAAATAACAAGGTGGTACAACTAGTTTATAATACTGAGGTTGCGGGTTACCCAACCTACCCTATCAATACACTAGACATTAATGGAGTTTAGTTACGACCAAGTAAAGCCTTTCAAGGGTGCACTATTATTGAAATAAATGATGAACATGAGGAACATCCAGATAACAAGATGAACCATCTAGGTTGCATCCATATCTTGACAAGTTCTAGCCTCAACCAAAACAAAATGAAGTGATTAAGTCAAAATTTGATTTTATAAATGAATTGAGAAATGTTAACATTAAGATTCCTCTTTTGTAGGCCATTAAGGATGTCCCTATGTACACAAAGATAATTCGAGACTTGTGTACCCCAAAGCAGACAAATAAATGGGACCCAAAAATGGTGCAAGTTATTGGGAAAATTGTTGATCTCTGTAAACATGGAAAATGTACATTCTCAATCCGACACACTTGATCTTGATTAATAATGACATTTCCTCTAGAATCAAACTCTCAGCATTTCATCGTAATTCTATCCCTTAATCTAATGAATCATTATTTATCTGATTAAGTCTATCACCTCCTTTGATTAAATTAATCAATTTAATTTAATTAACCTTACATTGCTGTTTAATTAAATAAATCATTTTATTTAATTAAAATCTCTAAAGTCTTTCTATTAAATTAAATAAATTAAACCTCATTTGATTTAATCCAACACATTCCCTTCTTTATTGAATAAATCAAATCATTTATTTAATAAAGCATTTCCTCTCAATTTCTGACTTAAATCAATTCGTAAATTTAAGTCTAAATTGTCATATCACCTAATTCTTCATTAAATTAATCAAATCCATAATTAAATTAATCCTTCTCACTAAAACCCTCTAGAGAATGCAACTTGCACAGTAAATCAATTATTTTGATTTATTAATTCTCCTATTTTCCCTCACAAAGCATCAAAAAGGGAATATTCTTCTTTTGAATTCAAAAAGTCCAAGTGGACTTGGTCCTTCCAAAAAGGTATTAAAAGCCTCTTACATGTCCTTGACCTTGAGCCAAGTGACATTAAATTCATTTCTTTTCCCTCTTCAACATGTCATTTCTCAAGTTTGAAATGCCACCTAATTGCATTTATTGGCACATTGGCCAAAACTTGCACATTCCTCATCCAATCACATTTGGACAAGTGGCACAATGCCATTGAACTATCTTTTATCCCATATTGCTTGTTTCCACTCATTCTTCCAAGATTGAAATCTATAAATTGGAGACTCTTCTCCTCAATCAACATCCACAATTCATATGCAAAGTTACTCTCTTCAAGTGAGAACTGATTTTGCAAATCTTCATTCACCATTCCTATCAATTTCACATTTGTACCAAAGTTATGCTTTGGAGATTTGACCATTTCTCCAATCAATCAACATTTGCAACTTAGGAATTGGGAAAGGGCCAATTGCAACATATCATTGGCACCAATTCCCCCATAAGATCATAATGCTATTTGCTTAATTAGGATTTAAATGTTAAAATTTCATTGTGTTCTTCATTTTCTAGTTTAAGTTTTAGATAGATGGATTTTATGGGGAATCCCTCTTTGTTACATGCATATTTGAACTAACACTAACAATGTTTGACTTCCTTATGCATATGCAGGTTTAGGGGTTCACAATCTCATGTCGGGAAATATTTCAATTCCCAAGTATCTAGACCTAGGAAGTTTTATGATTCAGGTACGAATTGGTCACATTGTAATCTTGAATACATTAATTGACTTAGGGGCTATTATTAACGTCATGGCCAATGAAACTAATGAGAAGTTGTGCCTTCAAGGACTTAGGCCCACACCTACAGTCCTATAGATGGCAGATTGCTCCCTAGTCAAAACTAAAGGTATGATAGAAGATGTTGTTATCTCAACCGACTCTTGGGAATATCCTACTGACTTCATGATCTTGCAGCCCAAGATAAAGCTGGAGGGATACCCCTTGATTCTAGGGAGACCATGGTTGGCCATTGTGGGTGCTTATATCAACAATGGGTCAGGTAATATGGTTATCTATAATATGGATCTAAAGAAACAATTAACCTTGTACCCACTTGCAAAACCACTATTAGAGACTAAAGATCCCTTGTGGGTTGACAGTTATTTGTGTAGAAGTTGTCAAAACCAACTTTAGAGTCCAAGAATACCTGCATGCAAATGGATACCTGTCACAAGGAAGAGAATGGATGGAAAAAACAAACAAGGGTTTGAAGCTCTGAAAAATGGAGAAATTATCTTATCAGAACAAAAAAGGAATTAATGAATAAAGAATGGATCAATCCTTAAGAAGGAGATCATGCAAAACCTAAAAGAAACACTAATAGGAAAACATTTAATAATTAATATAATTGTTAAATGTCACTTAATGCAAACTAAAGTGAAATATTAAGAGAGGAATAAAGGTAACTTAACTAACATAATCAAGTTAAAACCTTTACTCTAACACCCCCCCTTAAGATGATTTACAGTGCAAGAAAGAAAAGGTAACTACAATGCAAGAAAGTAAACATGGGTCCCAACAACTAGGCCTGATCAGGTACCCAAATACAACCAAATCTCTGTAAAGTGGAGAAATAGAAAAAACTCTACTCCAAAAAAAGATGTAGAAAGCCATGAAGAACATCACTGAAGCAGAAGAAGTTGCAAACAACTATCAAAAGATGACTACTATGGTGTTGAAGAACCTCCTTTGAAGATAAGATGATCAGGATCAAAAGATAACAATCTGCATGAGTTCCCCAAATGACACTACTCGAATCAGATGGCAAACAAAGGCAAACACCTGGAACGAAGATACAAATGGCACAAGTACCAATAGTCTGAAAAACACTGATCAACTGATAATGGAAGATTCCTTCCAAGGTGAAACCAAGGAAGCATTAGCATGAATAGTATAATACCCCCCCATAATGTTGAACTGGGAGAGCTTGACAGATCCATTGAAATGTTGTGTAACACCCTGTAGTGCATGAAGGAGAAGATACAACATCTGAAAGTGCACAAGAAAGCACTTGCAACTGAAAAAGTGGTGTGCAAAACAAAACACACATGCATGAGGCTGGAATCATATGGATCCACTGTCGTCATGGAGGGACACTCACTGGACAAAGGTGTGATGGCAAAAACAAAGGCACTACACAACCCCCCATGGCACTTTATAATACAGTGCGAGTACAAAATATGGCACAACTGTATTTGCAAAATTCCCAAAATACATGTACAATAGTGTGGCAGTTTATCTCAGTGCATTTACATAGAAGATTTCTTACAAATGCTGCTCAAAATGCCCTCAAAGGATAGAAAAACTGGAAATACATGAAGAACAACCAAAAACCGAAGCAACCCACGCAAACGAGAAGTTCCCAAGAACTAACATGTCCAGGTAATTCACTAGAGTGTGAAAACACAAAAAATTGAATAAAATATACTTGGAGTGAAATCTAGAAAAATTGCATGGATGGAATTGAAGAGCTCTGAAATATGGTTCCACCACCGCTGAGATCACGAAAAACAGAGAAACTGGTCAAAATTTACGAGCTCGGGACTGCAAATAGCTCCTTTGACTTCAACTGGCTGTAGAATACACCAATAGATAAATGAAGCGATGAGACCCACACCACTGGAAAGTTGACAAAACTAGCTTTCCTACGATATCTTGTTTGCCAAAAATCGATATCGTATGCCCAAGTTATAGCCTCTGGACGAAAACAACTCCAAAGGGGAAAAAAAATCAATGTTGGATTAAAATTGATGGTCATACAACCGTCGCAGCAAAAAACCGGGCCCAAATTTGATGGGTAAATGGCCATCGCCGCACATGCACAGGTGGGCTTACTACATAAAAAAAATGTTTTTTATCAAAAAAAACAAAAAAAAAATTACAAATAATTTTTTTGTTTTTTTAAAAAAAAAATTACAAATAAAAATTAATAAAAAAAAGAAAAGGTCGATGGCCTGTGTACCGCTGTCGGCAATACTGTTAGACCGTCAATCATTGGTAAATCCGTCGGTGGCTGGCAGTACTGCGGCCGTATGGGTAATTTTTTTTGCCTCTCAAATCAACTTTGTCCAAACTGAATGAATGAACAGTTGATTTAGGGGTTTTGGACCACTGCAGACTTAATGGCGAGGTCCGTTTGGACTCAAAATGATTTGAAATTGCAGGTGATTCCTTGGATCAGAAAAACAAACCCCAAAACTGTGAATGCCTGATCCAACCCTTGTAGCTCCAAATTCTTCAAACAAGAACATGCATGCAGCAGAAAAGCTCTGATACCATGTAGAAGTTGTCAAAACCAACTTCAGAGTCCAAGAATACCTGCATGCAAATGGATACCTGTCACAAGGAAGAGAATGGATGGAAAAAACAAATAAGGCTTTGAAAAATGGAGAAATTATCTTATCAGAACAAAAAAGGAATTAATGAATATACAATGGATCAATCCTCAAGAAGGAGATCATGCAAAACCTAAAAGAAACCCTAATAGGAAAACATATAATTATTAATATAATTATTAAATGTCATTTAATGCAAACTAAAGTGAAATCTTAAGAGAGGAATAAAGGTAACTTAATTAACATAATTAAGTTAAAACCTTTACTCTAACAATTTGGAGGAATATCTACCTGTGTTAATGATTGATCAAGCACTTGATATGGAGGAATTATCAGAGGATACTATTTTTTCCAATTTCTTTCAAAATCGATGTGTCTAATGATGTTTTAGAAAGATTTGTTTTTCATTCTTGTATAGATAATTATCCATTTGGGAACTTTATGTTGTTAAGTGATTTACAATCACTGCAACATTTTATTACATTACATCAATTGCTTCCACATAACTATGTATATAGTCCATTCATGCTTTCTGACACTTCTTCACCATCCACCTCACAAGCACATGCTATAGATTTGCCTGCAAAATCTCAAGCTTTGGAAAATTTACTAGGACATACTTTAAACATTAATCCAAATTGGAGTGATGCACAAATTAAAGACTTAATTTCTATGTTAAGAAACCACAAAAATGCATTTGCATGGGAATATCAAGATATGTATGGAATACATCCAGATACATGCACACACCATATTTACATAGTTGAAGGTAGTCGTCCTGTTAGGCAGCCCCAAAGAAGGTTAAATCCAATCTTACGAGAAATTGTGAAAGAAGAATTACAAAAGTTATTAAATGTAAGATTTTATATCCAATTTCTAATAGTCAATGGGTTTCCCCTTTGGTGGTAGTTCCTAAGAAAAATAATAAATGGAGGATATGTGTTGATTATAGAGCCCTTAACAAGGCTACTAAAAAGGATCATTTTCTATTACCTTTTATTGACCAAGTTTTGAATACACTTGCAGGTAAGAAATTCTTCTCTTTCTTAGATGGATTCAACGGATACAACCAAATTCGCATTGCACTTAAGGATCAAGACAAGACCACTTCACTTGTCCATGGGAGACATTTGCTTATAATGTTTTACCTTTTGGCCTATGTAATGCCCCTACTACTTTCCAAAGGGCAGTGTTAAGTATTTTTGTTGATTTGATCCATGATTGTGTTGAAGTTTATATGGATGATTTTATTGTGTATAGTGATACCTATGAGAAAGCGAAAAAATAATCTTGAATTTTTTTTATAGCGGTGTGAAGATACTAATATGTCTTTGAGTCATGAAAAGTGTCACATTTTGATGAGAAAAGGTATAGTACTCAAACACTATATTTCTAATAAAGGTATTCAAGATGACCCAAAGAAGGTGTGGATAATCCAAGATTTTCCTATTCCTATTTGTCAAAAGGATATTCGTATCTTTTTAGGACATGCAGGACATTATAGGAATTTAACTCAAAATTTCAGTAAAATTGTTGCACCTCTTTTTGTTTTGTTGAGTAAAGATAACACTTTTTCTTGGATGTAGGAATTTCAACAAGCTTTCAAGACTATCAAGTAGAAACTTGTGACCACACTAGTATTACAAGGACCTAATTGGGAACTTCCTTTTCATATCCATATCGATGCTTCCAATTTTTTAATGGGAGTTGTTCTTGGTCAAAGGGAGGACACATTATTTTATTTTATTTATTATATTAGTAAGAACTTTACAGGTGCTCAAATAAACCACACGATGACTGAAAAGGAATTTCTTGCTGTTGTTTATACAATTAATAATTTTTTGCACTACATAACTGGTTATAAAGTCTTTGTTCATAAAAATCACTCTACAATAAGGTTTTTAATGAATAAAATAGTAGTTATAGGAAGAGTAATTAGATGGTTACTTTTGTTGCATGAATTTGATATAAGCATACTTGATAGACCTGGTCAGGAAAATGTGGTTGCAAACTTCTTATCTAGGTTGCAATGTGAGAGTGAACTTGTGTTTGTTGATGACGCTTTCCTTGATGAGCATATTTTTTCTATTTCAATTAAGATTCCATGGTTTGTATACATTGAAAACTACTTGGTCACTTTCAAGTTTCTCCTACACTTCTCTCCTCAAGATCATCATAAACTTATGGGGCTAAGTGGTCAATATACATGGATTATCGGACTTTTGTTTCACAACAACATTGACAACATCATACACCAATGTGTAGCTAAAGATGATGTCTTTGATACACTTTGCGCATGTCATTCAGAGCCGTGTAGAGGTCATTTTTTCACTCGAAGGACTGCTAATAAAATCCTCATTGCTGGATATTATCAGTCTATGCTTCATAAAGATTGTAAAAAGTATGTGCAACACTATGATAAGTGCCAACGTATGGGGCGGCCCACACTCTCTGATGAGATGCCTCTACAACCCCAATTTTCTCTTGAACCCTTTAAAAAATGGGGTTTAGATTTTGTGGGGCGAATTAACCCCCCATCGAAGAATAAGGAATATATATTAGTTTGTACTGATTATGTTACTAAATTGGTAGAGGTTGTGGCATTGAAACATGCATGAGATACTAAGGTTGCTAACTTTTTGTATTCTAATTTTTTTACTAGGTTTGGTGTGCCTCACAAGATTCTTACTAATCAAGTACCTTAGTTTACGTCTTAGTTGATTGTTGCTCTAATTTGCGAGTATGAAATCTGACACCACAAGTCCTCACCATGTCAACCACAGGAAAATGGATAGGTGAAAGTGACCAATCAAGAGCTTGAGAATATTCTGACAAAGACTATGGCCCTTCACAAGAAATATTGGGTAGCAAGACTTCCAGAGGCAGTATGGGAATATTCCACTACGTGTAAGACCACCACCAGTCTAACATCGTATGAGCTTGTTTATGGTAAGAAAATAGTTTTACCAATTTATTTTGAGATAAAGACTACAGATTGCTTTGCAATTGAGAATAAGTCTAACTGATGCTAAAAAATAAATGATTGCTCAACTTCATTCATTGGATGAACTTTGACATCAAGCTCTTTTTCATGTAGAGATAGTTCAAAAACAACACGCTCTTTGGCATGATCATTTCATCAAACAATGGTCATTTTAGTCGAGTGACTAGGCATTGTTGTATGACTCTAAGTTTCATGATTTCAAAGGAAAGTTCCACACTAAATGATTAGGGCCTTTTGAGATTGGGGATGCCTATGAAAATGGTGCAATCAAGCTTCACACCATAGATTTTGATTGTATGGCTCTTGATGTCAATGGGCATCACTTGAAATTGAACAAGTGACCTATTTCTAAAGAACATTTTGTATCCACTTTGACAAAGGAACTCAATGTTGTATAAAGAGTTCTTGTTGCCTCTTCAAGTACCCTCTAGGTACTTCCAATAGAAAAGAAGAAGTAATAAAAGATCTAACAATGAAAACCTTTAGGAATTGTTGGCTAGTTATTACTTGAAAATCAGGTTATTGGTGGGTAATAACTGCATAATAATAATAGGGATAAAAACTTTTTTTTTTTTGGCGTCTCTAGGTGGTATCAGATTGAAAACCAACTTGTTAGTGGTTTGGTATTGTTAAAAAAAAAGAGAGAAAAAAAAAAACAATTGCAATCTGTTTTTCCTACCACCGGTGTGCCAAGAATTTCTGTCCTTTGGGGATTTTTCTTGTCACTACCCATTCTATGGTGAGACAAGAATCAATTTTCCATTACCAGCATTTTGCGATGCCTTCATGTCATCATGATGCTCCTTTTCTTAGCTCCTCGCTGGTTTGGATGGTTTTCTTGTCTCTTAGTCTTCATTTTTCATGACTACTCTTTGCTTGCTTGTGCTAGGAACCTTCCTATCACTCTCAAGATATGTATTTGGCTCTTTTATTGTCTCTCCACTAACATTTCACTTTTTCATGGTGGCTATCGTACATGCTCGGTGATATCACCTCTAGCCCTGTAGACGTTGTACATGTTCTAATGTCACCAAGTAGACTGCATGGATGCCTTCAGTCACATGATTATTTTTGTCACGTCAATTTGATCCATCAACTTATTCAACATCCATGTTGGAGTTAGTTTTTACTACTTTACTAACAAGGCAGATCTTTCACATGCCTTTTGTAGGTTTTTTTCCATGCTGTGGGTTCGTGGTACTCTCCTGTTGCTAATTTCTCCCCATGTTATCATTTATATATCCCATCCTCCTTGTCATCCATTTCTCTCCACATACCATCATCATTCCCACGTCACATTCTCACTGCCATCCATTTATCTTCATGTCACATCATCCTTTTTGGAATTTATTCAATACGTGCCATTGGATCTACAAAGATTATGCATTTATGATTGCTCAGCTCGCCAGCACTCCAACATTAGATTTTTTTTTGCTAACTCCGCATTCCATCTTCCACCTGTCTCTTGGTAATTGGTAGGTTTTAAGTTCTTTTTCAATTTATTAATTTTTTATTTTTTTTGAAGAAAATGGTGACTTGCCCCATGGATGGTTCAAATGGTTACCTGGGGGGTGTATTTGGAGTATTTCCTATGGTAATATGTAGCATCATTATTAAGAAAGATAGTATTTTTCGCTTGATTTAATTATTATTTTTGGTATGTTAATCGTACTTTGTAGTCACTTCCCTTCATAGTCACTTCCCCATTCTTACCTATCATTTCACCATAATCTATCAATACTTTTCCATAATTTTACTCTTCATCATAATTTCACCATTTCTATTTTTTAAATTTTACCATTTCAAAATCATCTTTGTGCTAGTGGTTTTAGTTTTTTAGTTTTTCTACTATGCAAAACTTCTTGATACATTCATGGCACAAGAACATTGTCACCCCCATGAACCCACCTCCATAGAATATTTGTGATTTGTCAAGGAGGCTTATAATATTTTTAAGCAGGCACAATGGGATGTATATTTCAGAAGGTTACACGGATATGATAATGATGTGGCTAGGGAATTTACACCTGGCTTTTAATGGAATCAAGTGTCTCTTTGGAGCTTGAAGTTTCTTGTGATGGTAGCAAAAAATGCAAATGTGAATGGGTTGCAACTATTAGGAGAAAATTATTTTCCTGATAATCCCACAAAAGTCATAGACTTACAACTAATGAGGAAATAATTTATGTTGAGAGGAGAGTCGGTTGAAATGGTCCATGAGCAGGGTACCAAATTGTCTTCACTCCCTCAAGTGTGGAAGGTTGTAACTAAATTCATCATACAATACATTACATGTGAAGGAAGGCACGTTTATGTTTTTGCCCAACATTTCTGCCTTCAACTACATTTGAGGAGAGGAGTTCTTGTAAATATTCCGTATTTTCTTCATTTCTCCTTACAAAGAATGAGTAAAGCAGTACAAAAGGGGAAGAACCATTCTTTGGATCATCATGGGTTGGTTAGGCTACTGATTATCTAAGAGTTAAAATTACTCTCTCCTCCCAGTGATTGGGAAAGTTTTGTTAGTATGGGAAAAGATTCAGACCAGGAAGTCTCAAAGGAATGAAGTTCTAAAATAGAAGGGATCCCTAAAATGCTAAGTCTTGCTCAAATTGAGAAAGAAACCCATGAAAGTCCTATTGTCCCCAACTCGAGTTGTAAGCGTAAAACTAGCCAAGAAACCCTTGAAAGTCCTTTTGTACCTAGCTTGAGTCGTAGATGCAAATCTAGCAAGAAACCCTCAGCCAGACAAACCCTAACTGTTGAAAAGAGTTCGCCAAAACACAAGAAAGGAAAATGGTATATTGATAAATTAAAAGACCTAGCTCAAGTGGCAAGTGAAATCATAGATTCAGATCAAAATGATTATGATTTAGATTTAGAAATCCTAGCTAAGGCCCTTAAAAAGAAAGGAAAAGCTAGGCAACAACATAGATGGCTTGAAATAAGAAAGAAGAAAGAAGAAAGAAAAACAAGAAATACAAGCTCTGATTTGGAGGTCTCTGGCTCTAAAAACCTTAACAATGCTCCTCCATCTGATGTTAATCCTGACCCTAATTTTAATCCTATGAATAATACCATTGTCCTTGATGAACTAGGAAAAGTTACTACACCTGAAGGGACAGGAAGTCCTATATAAGAAAACCTCTACCTCTCTTCAACACCAGATGAAAATAAGGGCATTGAGATGGGAATTGAAGAAGTGCCAAATCTATAGATGGAGTCTGGATAGTTAGAAACTATGGATGTCTCTGAAAATCTTGATAACCTAAGGGATGATAATATCTAGCGAGACAAATAGGGGTTAGGAGAGTTTGTTGTAACTCTTATGATCATTGGGATAATTTTTTTTTGGATGTATTAATTACTAGTATGGAAGAAGGACAAAATGATGAAAATGAATTTCCTAGCCAAGAAGACGAGGAAGCTAAAGAAGAGTTCAAAGAAAGTGAAATCCTCTTAAAGAAAATTAATAATTTGTAGGGTTCAATTGAGAAGTTGAAAGAGGAAAACCAAGAATTATAGAATCGGCTTCAACAGGAAAACTCTACCTATCAATTATAAGAAATAGAAATTCATAAGATGAAGGAAAAATTGGATCAAGCAACAACTTTCAAGAAACAACATATGCCTATCAGGGATCACAAACATCAGATAGAGGCATTAAAACAACTTTGGTCCAAGAAAATTACCAACACCATATGCCTATCAGGGATCACAAACATTAGATAGAGGCATTAAAACAACTTTGGTCCAAGAAAATTACCAACACCATTCAAAGACTGACATCTCAGCCTGGTTTGTAGTTTTTACCTCTTGCATGAGGACATGCAAGACTCTCATCTAGGGGAAGATGATGAGAGACAATGAGGCCCTATTATTCCATTCTTTATTTGCCTTTTTACCCTTATTTGCATTGTCCTACCTATACTTCCTGATACTATTTATTTTAGGAAAATAAATATATTTAATAAATTGTAAAAGGAAGTAAAACTGTCAAAAATGCTAATTATTTGAAGAAATGTTAATTGTTTCATGATTAAAATGACATGGAATAATTAAAGGTGCGGTTGCAACTGTTGAGTACGTGGAGGGCGAAGGATCGATGAAGAATGAAGCTGTTAGGAGTAGAATGATTGATGACTCATTTTGTTAAGAAATACTTTTGAGTTGTTAGTATTTCTGTTTTTGTCAAATAATTTTTGTTTGTTGGTCATAGGTCGATAATCTATTTCTAATTAAACAATTTGATTTGTTGGCCGTAGGCCACAATAAACCCAAAATCTATTGATTTTTGGTATATCAATTAGTGCATATATGTGTGTGTATCTAAGACTCAAATGAATGGTGGTTAGTTGATTAATATATGGATGAACTTTTGCTCTACTTTGATTCGAATAGTATCTTTGTGAGTGTATGGTTAGCTCAACATAGAACAAGTATTTCCATTCCATCACTAGGTAAACCAGGGAGCAAGGGCCCACTGCTTGGGTCACTCAGTGATTCTGTTAGTTTATTTTATTTAGTAATGTGTGATCTCATTTCTGTAGTATTTCCATTATGTGTATGTAATGTGTGATTTAATTTCTGCAACATTTTCATTTTGCGATCTAGTTTAAAATTGATTATCATTTTGTGTTAATCTTAATATCTGTCAGTAATGGTTTGTTAATCAGAGTGTAAAAGCGAGTTTATTCTGAATTCAGATAAAGATTTTCTACTGTTATTTTATACTCTATAACAGTTCCTGGCATAGTTTCTGTAACTTCCTGTCACAGAGCAGAAACAAAGTTATTAAACCAGATTTCCAGTTTAAGCCATTATGCACACTCAACTGCATATCATTTTCACTCATCTCATGATCTTCAACCCTTCGGCATATAGCCCCAACATCTTTCATAATTCCTACGTTCTTGGATTGGCAAGGTACAAATCTAAACTATAAGCTAAATTCTTAGCCTTAATTCCCAAAGCCAGAGTACTCAATTTTGTCCAAACACCTTGCCTCTGTCTCTTTAGAGGTATCCCTAAACCTTGATTCTAACATAATTCTAACATGTGGTATGAGTTTCCTCTGACCCTTGAAAATACTAAATTCTCATAGTTCCTCACTACAATTCCCACCTACTCTCTTGGATAACCAAAATTTCTATTAATGACCTAATTTGGCCTTGCAACTACTAGATTAATTCAACAACGCTTGTAAATCATTCTATATGTAGGTTTGCATGGATCCAAAGGTAACATTTGATGCCAAACCCGTACCATAGTTATGGTTGTTGAGCACGACAAGTGACATGTCTTCTCTAGGCTGCTCTTTTTAGTAAACTTTTGGGATGATTTCCTCATTGTTGCATATAAGTCCACATGCGATCAATATTAAGAGATATGGCAAATGGACAAAAAATGATTTTCTCATGACTCCATATGTTTTTGGATCTCAAACATGCATTTTTGATGCGCTGCATTTATGATGACAATGGCTAGGGCATGAGTGTTTTTTGTAGAATCAAATCCTCACATCTTCTCCTTTAATGTTCGATTTCCCAAGTGACAAATTTGTATAGGAAAACTTTTTATTCATTCAAAGGGTTGGTTTGTTGGACATAGTGCATAATAGTCTAGGGTTTCAATATTTGATAGTTTATCCACCATTAGAACTGCTCTCTAATTTGTAGAGAGGTAGCTACTATAACAAATGTATGTAAACAATTGTCTCCTTGGATTATCATTGATATATGGATTGTTTGTGGAGTAAGAGGTGTGACAAGTCTTTTTTTGTAAACTTTCTTCCATCACATTTGTTAGTGTAGCTATAATAGGTATTTAAAAATGTTGTAGTATTTACATCTATTACACTCTTGATATATGTAATGGTCTCTCACTTGTCGTGGATAAATATCAATGAGTTCAAAAAATGACTATGAAGTAGGAGTATTTATTTTGCATCATAGCTTTGTTGTTATTTACAATGCTCTACTCATCATGGCTGGATATAACTCTATTTCCTAATAGGAACGAGTTAGTAAGAATCCCGACCTTCGACATCCATAAAATCATCAAAATCATTCACTAGTAGTATATGAAGTAGAAGTAGGTTAGTGCACTATTATTTATGGTTTAGTATTGAAAATAGACATATTTTAAGTGAGACATAATGTCATATTATCAATGGATCATTTGCAACATGTTTGTACTTTGCTAATTGTTAAAAAATCTGAAAGAAATTATCTCAAGAGATTACTTCATTATTGACATCAAGATACATGTACATAGTATATAAATAAGCTATAGAGAGGTCATTGGAGCTAATTAAATTTAACTTAGTGACAATTATTGAGATTAAGTTTACATTTGGGTATGACTGTTGTGTGTTGTATAATTATTCATTTTATTTGATTTAAGTGCCTATTTAAGCATACTTCTAGGAATACCCCCATGGGATTAAGTTGAGTTCAAAGAGTAGGAGAGATTGTACCCATTCTTATATGTTAGTATTTAATTGTCTCAAGTCTTTGGATGAAAGCTCTATGATTTGAGAGAGCAATTTTCTAAAGTATATTCATGGAAGTGCTCCACTAGAACCACCAATATATGTTATGGTCACCATTTGAAGATGAAACTCTATACACAATTTCAATTACACCAATATGAAGAGAAGAAATATACCAACTAGTCTTATGACCGACTTAGACACTAACAATACAAAAGTCATAAGATTTGACTATTTCAAAAATCACAATTGACATAAAACAACAAAAAAGAACAATGTTAACACTTGTGACTATACTCTTTGTAAAGTCCTTAGAATGACTAAAAATAATGCCGCCATTCACATATGACGGCTATGAAAAACTGAATAAAAGAAACAATAGTAAAAAAAACAAAAAATTAGTTGTAAAAAATATATATAAATAAAAGGGTAAATCTCAGTTGTCATAAAGTTGACCAAACTTCTGTAGGAAGTAATAGTCATATATTGTGGGAATATTCTACGCAAGTTAGGTTATGCAGAAATATCGCAACCTGAAGAGGAGGTTTGTCTATAATCTGCGTCTCCTGCCAGGTATTTCTGCCAGAGATAGGGGGATCGGATCACAGGAAAATGAGCAGCAGCGGCTCGGCAGAGGGGACACAGAACCCTGAAGGAGGGAGGAGGTTTTACAATCCATATGAAGACCTTCATGGTCCGGCGTTCGACATCAGGCCGGTGAAAAGCCTGTATCAAGTCCCCACAAGTCCAGAGTTTCTGTTCCAAGAGGAGGCTGCCTTGAAGAGAAGGTCATTTAGCGATAACATCACGTATTATACAGGCTGCGCTTATTTAACGGGCGCCGTTACGGGTGCTGGCGTGGGGTTGGTGGAAGGCCTGAAGGCCGCAGAAGCCGGAGATTCCTTGAAGCTTAGAATTAACAGGGTGTTGAATAGTTCTGGTCACACGGGTAGAAAGTTTGGCAACCGTCTGGGGGTAATAGGCCTTCTGTACGCTGGACTCGAGAGCGGAATTGTGGCGGCCAGGGGGGAGGATGATTCAATCAACAGCATCATGGCGGGGCTGGGCACAGGAGTCCTCTTCCGGGCCGCCGCCGGCATACGATCCGCCGCCGTTGCCGGTGCCATCGGTGGCCTCGCCGTCGGAGCCGTAGTCACCGGCAAGCACGCACTCAGGAGATACGTGCCTATATGAATGTACTGAGTCATTACGCTCCTTTATTTAGATTTTGATCTTTGAGGGTTTACTATTTATTCTACATGTTTCAACTTAAGGGTACATTTCGCCCTAGTGTTTCATGTATTAGGATTTTTCTGGAAATAGTATAATTGTATTCATGAATTTTCCACGGTCCATGAAGATGAATAAAAGAGCTTTTGGAAATAACTGTGTAAATTTGTTTTGCATCAACATTATATTGGTCTAGATCGTTTTTACCAGTCTTCTGGAATTTTAAAGTAAATTCTAGTATTTGTGATGTCTGGCTACTGGTTTCGGGAACGTTACAAGTTGGGATACAAAGCTCTATTTTCTTTGAACGTGTGGTATAATATTGTTAAAGTCTAGCATTACACGCTTTTGAAATAAGCAAGTTCTGTGATTTTTTTAGGGCTTTCCCTTCTCAGTAGACATGCTTAGACATATACCTGGGGATAAGTTATGTTATATTTTATGCGATTTAGGAATCAATTTGGCCTAATAAACAAAAAGAGGCTAACCATGTGAACACTACTTCCTAGGAGAAATCTAAGCCAATGTAAAAAATAAATATCCTAAGCCTTTTTGGGGAGAAGATTTAAAGCCCATTTGTCAAGTGAAGCAAATTACGATCTTCAATCTAGATCATGGAACTAGTAGGAAGAACCAACTGAATTTGATGGAATAAACCTGTAACAAAGTTTTTAGGTGTTAGCCATCTTTTGCGACTAAAGAAACTGGATTTCAACATTTGGGATTCTTTGGCATCAGCATATATGGATCTCCAGCCCTCTCATGTCAAGGGAATTTTGAATAATACCTAATCCACCAAAGAAGCTAGGTATCTCATTTTTAAAAAGGGTTTTGGGTTGTGGACATAGCAGCTTCCTCCTCTACTTCTAACAGTGGATCCCAGTGTTTGGATGGAATTTACTTAGTTCCAGTAAGGGCATGTGTCATGTCCCCAAAATAGCAATACCATAAAGATCAAGTGTTAAAATACAAATAAATTAATAAATAAAATAAATAGTAATATTAATATTAAATATAAAATAAATGTGTACCATATCAATATAAAAATATAAAAATATGAAATAACAAATATAATAATAATAAATAAATATTATAATCATTACACATCAAAGATTGTAATACAGTAGAATAAAATAATAATAAAATATTAGCAAATTAGATTTATTATTATATTTTAATATTAAAATATGTTCAATAAAATATTAAAATAAATATATAATCTGAAATATCATAATTATTAGTAATAATATATTATTTTCAAAGATAAATATTATTGTGATAATAAGCCTTCAAAGGAAGCAATTAAATCTAACAAAGGGATATATTTTATGAAAAGTCACCTCTTTCACCAAACAATACATTCTCCCCATGAGTCACCTACTTTGAATGGTATAAATAGAAGGAAGGAAAATCAGGAAGAGGGAGAAACATTGAGAAATACGATCTGCAATTCAGAACAACAGCAAAAATGATTGTTATGCATTGGAATATAGAGTCATTTAATAAATATATATATTATTTAATGGGCATACAAGTATATATGCATAGATATAGATAAATTTTATAATGAATAATATGAAATGAATAAAGAATATATATGAATAAGGAAAGAATAATTATATAAACATATATATATATATATATATATATATATATATATATATGAATACTAATGGATATAAGTAAAAGAATAATTATATATATATGTGTGTATGGAGTGTATATATATATACATACAAGATTATGCAAATAATGATACTTATAAGTAATGATGACTCTTTAATATAAACATAAGTAGATTATGTATATTTATGAATTGTCCTCATCCTATGATCAATCCAGTATAAGGTTGAAGGAAGACGATTAAGGAATAAAGAGTCATGGGAAGACATAGCCGATCAGGTGAGACTACTCACTTAGCTTTAATATCAATTTGACATAACAATGCTGCATGAACCTTGTATGTCCAACCGATCTGTTTATTATTAAAAATAATTGATATGCTTTATTCATTGGAATGCACATAGTCGCCTTTGATGTGTTGGAACCATTCTTTCTTGAGTATCGAATTTGGAAATAGACTCATTATACTGGTAATTGCATTGAACTTAGGCGGACTGTGTAGTCCTTGATTGATCAGAGGCCAAATGGTTTATCTTCTATAGATATGGTTCTAATGATTATTAATCTGCATTTATATTTTATTTTTGCAAATATTGGACTTGCAAGATGTATTGAATTGCAAAAGAACATAAAGAATATGTAGACATGAATATTGCTTAATTTAGTTCTGTATTTTGATATACCTTCATATTAAGACTCAAGGAACTGTTTGATCATATTAAATACTCTTATTGCATAATATGTGTAAATACAAATGAAGTACTAATGACTGCATCAATTGTTTGAATTGTGATTGTAATCCTGCCAGGAGAGCTGAGTCATGACTTAAGTGGTTTGTTTAAAAACCTCGACCAGGTTTCGCCCCACTGGCCCAAGCAAGGGTTGGGCAGTTTGCCCCACAGGCCCATTGCAAGGGTTGGGTCATGGAGGGGTGAGGGTCCCACCTTAGATTCTGCCCCACAGGCCCAAGCAAGGGTTGGGCAATATTCTGCCCCGTTGGCCTGAAGCGAGGGTTGGGCAATAGGATGTGGTACACCGTTGGCCCCTTAGGGATTCTCCTCTCCTGATGGGCTGAGTGACTCTTCTTATGTTTTCAATCTGCAAGTATGATTATGTCTACATAATTGCATTATGATTATGTCTTATTTTTGATATCTAGATATTAATGCTAATAGATATGTTGTCAATATGGATGAATATAGGATCCCAATCTAGAGTTATGGAATTAGGAGAATACCCATTTGGAAGGAAGAAACCCTAATCCTAATCAACAAACAAATTCTAGGGCAAACAAGCAAGTCCTAGGACAAGGTTGGGTAAGGGACATTACAGCATGGTCATGCTACTTTCCTTTGAAAATTGAAAAGATCAAATACTTGAATAATTATAGAACTAATTGCTAACTCACTACAAACATTCAGAAACTTCTAAAAATTCATTAACAGTTTGTCATAGAATGTTTATTTAGAATCTAGATGTCTATAGAACATGGTTTACCTGAAACCGATTCAGCCAGTTCCATTTTTATGGCACTTACATAATAGTTATGTGGTTTGCAAAGAAAGCTTGTCTTAGAATGCTATCTTAAAGTCTAGACAATGATGAGGTATATGGCATTTTGAAGGAAAGGAATTAAATAGAAAGCCTCAGCCCTACACAGACACTACAATGGGTCCACTTATTCAAAGCTATATTTCAGTTCTGAATCCAGTGTAGAAAGGCCAAGAAAGGGCCCTAAAAGAAACTCATCATACAGATCAAAGGTCAAAAGCATTTCTAACAAAATGGTTTTTTGTAAGTATCATTACTTCAGAGGCATGATGATAAAGTATAACACCATTGATGATGTTAACAAAGTATATGATTCTATGAATCAAAGGTGACTCTAGCCTCTAGTCTAAGGCAAGAAAAACTCATCCATTTTTCCAAAAAGGGTCTGACCACGATAGATTGTATCATTTTGAAATGGTTTGCAACCTGCCCTTTTTGCAAAGCTCAACATAAATGTGTTCATTTCTTAAAAGCATTGTGACATTGATTTTTGTGGAATTATTATGTACATTCTGATTTGGGAACCCTTAAGTAATTCCATCCAATAACTTGCACTTTTATTCAATCTGTGAATGTTTGCCTATAATTAATTTCTGTTAATGATGGAATATAGCACCTAAACACTAATCTATTACCAGAACCAAAGGTTTTTTATTTTTAACTTGCAGATTTGGTCCCAAGTAACCAAAATGTGTGGCAAAGGCATGATTGACAAAGAAGGAGTGTTTAGTCAAGTTTGACTCTTCCATAGGGGTTAAGTTTTTAAAGAGGATATCATAATTCAGCATATTGGTGGTTTCAAAGGACGTTTTTGGTGGTTGATCTGCAGATCCTACGTGAACCAGACTTGTGGAGAGTTTGTTCGAAGAGAAAAGTTGGGTTTTGTTTGTTTGGCATAAGGTTTTGTCTATATACAAAGATTAGAGTTTCTAAAGGAGCCCCTGATTGAAGGAAGAATTTCTGAAATCTAATCACATTCCTGGATTTCTTGCAAGATTAAGCAGTGAATGTTATAGATCTAATCACATTGATTAGATTGTTTAAAAAATGTGTCAGGAGAGGAGTCAAGGTGGCAAGTGCCTGGATTTCTGTGTTAATGTGCAAGGGAGATCACGAGTTACAGATTGGCAGAGAGCGGCAAGTTGTAGTTTGATATCTCTCCAAGCAGACATTTTACAGGGCTTCTCTAGGACAATTGTGGTGTGCTTGTCATCAGAATCCATATTTTGCAAGAGATAAGCTTGTGGTATTGCAGCAAAGATGCCTCGTGAGAAAAATCAGCATATTTTGGTGAATGAGCTCTTCTGATGCAATCTGGTAATTTCTTTCCAGGTTTCAAATTTTTGAATTTTAAATTTCACTTTTTTTTTTTTTTGTAGTGGGGGTTTTTTGTGCACTTTGAGTTCCAAACTTCACAATGCATAACTTTTCCATAGGGATTTCAGTTAACTTTTTCTTTGCTACACCCATCATTGTATCACTTGGACAACTTTTGTGGCATCTTTGGAGGAAATTGAGCATATTAATACTCAATGGAAACTCCATTTGAACCCTTTTTGAAGCATTGGAAAGGTATTGAAAATCTCTTCAGAGTGGTAGTGTTGTTGCCTTCTTAAATTTTTTGTGGTATTGCATGGGTAATAGCACATGCTGTATCGCTTGGGTGATGTCTTTTATAGTATCACCTCAGCAATACCTTTCAGCAGTGTACCTTTTGCAATATTGCCTCAATGACAAAATCTAGTGCATCCAATGCTCATTTCAGTGCTATGCTTGTTTGTGGAAATTGGAGATGTTTGGTCAGGGATTATGTGAGCTCAAGATAAAGTGACCTTCTGATGTTTTGATGCCTGCAGAACAGAATAACCATGATTGGGCCATGTCTATGCAAATGGCTTTCATGAGCAAACATTGTAGCAGATTATTACTGGTGAAGCTTAGTTTTCCAATGATTATGAGAAGCTTACTGAGGCACTGACTATATGAACCATTTAGAAGTGGCACATGAACTCATGATTCATCATATTGACATTCATCTTCACCATTTAGAAGTGGCACATGAACTCACGATTCATCATATTGACATTCATCTTCACCATTATACTTCCGACTTGATGAATCCTAGAAAAGTATGGAGGTCTAATTTGAGAATGGAGATTTGTCTTCCAATAAGGATAATGGTGTAGAGTCCAGGCAAAGATTGAGCATTTGAAGACAATACAAGGCTTTTGGAGCACTATATTGGATATGAAGGGCATGATATTGATGCATCTTCCACTGATTTTAATGTTATGGTTGTTACTTTATTGATTTTGATCCTGTAAATGCCTACTAGTGGATTTCGATGTTGTGAATGCCTATGAGTGCTAATCATGTTCCAAATATTGTTGGTGCTACTTAGTACTCGTGATGTTGTTGAATGTAGTTTTGCTAATGACAGCATTCATATTGTTGAATATTTCTGATGGTATCCATTGTAATTCCTGATTGTATTCATTGTAATTCTTGTGGTAATATCTACTAAAATATTGATGCTTCATATCTACTAATATTGATGCATATGAGAAGCATTGAAAAGACATTGTTCCAAATTGGTTTGGCAAATGGGTTATACATGTGGTGCACTTCGTAGGAATGATAGGGTATTGTTCCTCCTATTGAGGCAAAATTCAGGCCAGCGAGAAAATGACTTGGTTACCCTGAGGCTAAACTGCTATGCCCAATATGTATATTCAAGTAGACTCCTTTGGTCGGCCGTGGCACAACAAAAAGCATATCTTCAAACTTAACAAACTTGCCCGGTCCAAGTGGTTTTGGGAAGATACCTGCTATTTTTAGTCGAAAAATATTGTAATTCTATCTCCAATATCGGTGATTTATTGGACGTAATGCAAATTCATGTCAGTATGCATTGTGTGTGCACAGAAATATTGAACCATGGTTATTTTTATTGTGTGTTGATTGTCACAATGAGTTACTGCTGCTCCCATTTGAATCACGTGCAAATAAGCAACTAACCTTCTCGACCAAAACTAGTCAGTCTTTGAAAATAGGAGCTTTATACTATGCTTCAGTGGAGGATCTGCTCTGAGGCCAAAAGTATACCCTGCTATGGATTTGCATGTCTATTGAACCTGCCAAATTGGCATTGGTGAAACCAAGAAACTGAATACAATCACTCTGACCATACTTAATATGAAACTCCGTTGTACCTAGTACATATCTCAGAATATGTTTCGCTGGTCACCAATGATCCATCTCTGTTTCACTCGTGAAGTTGGAAATATAGTTTATAGCGAAATTGATCAGGATGAGTGGCTGTAAGACAAATTATGTTGCTCACCAATCTCTGCAAGAGTGACTCCTTGGCTATCTCTGAGTTGCTATCGGTTGATACCCCAGACCAACCTCCTTAGGAGTAGGTGCATGCATAGTCATCTTTTCAACACTACTGCAACTTTTTGGCATACTTAATTTCAAAAACAAAAATAGGACAAAGGAAGAATAAAATAGAATAAAGGAAAGAATAAAATACCATGCTACACCAAATTTTTGGGACAGAGCAGTACAGGACAGGGGGATGCATATTTAGGACATTTTTTGGGAGGCCATTTTTAAGGGGACAGGAGGAGATGGCTATTGCAAAAGGGGAAAATTTTGAAGATAGGAAATTTTAAATATTCACATGATAAGATTGATAAGGCATTTTTCACAGTCATCCATTCAACATTTCTCCAACTTTCTAGCATACATAATTTTAGAAATAAAATATGACAAAGGAAGAACAAGATAAGGGGACATTTCTGAGATGGGGATGTAGAGGGTAAGGGAACATGTTTCCAAAACAGATTTTTTGGGAGGCCCTTTTTAAGGGACAATAGGGTATGTTTCTAAATATGACAAAGGAAGAACAAGATACTATAGTAAACCAAGGTTCTGAGATGGGGATGTAGAGGGTAAGGGAACATGTTTCCAAAACAGGTTTTTTTGGGAGGCCCTTTGTAAGGGAACATGTTTCCAAAACAGGTTTTTTGGGAGGCCCTTTTTAAGGGACAATAGGGTATGACTATTAAAAAATAAGGGAAATTTAAAATATCGGAAATTTTAAGTATTCATATGATAACATTAATAAGACATTTATTATATACATTATAGAACTTTAATACATGACATTAGAGTTGAAATGAAGCTTAACATGAGAGTTGACAAATAAATTAACAAAATTTAATTGTTTTCATTGTTAATGTGCACATATATTGTATAACAATTACAACAAAATGTCCAAAGGTTATAAGTTTTAACTACAAAATGGTAAAAACATAGAAAATCTTTTGTTGTCCTTAATTAACATCGACGAAGCTTGCACCAAATTGAAATCTAAAATTTGTGTCATTACCACAAGGGATTGCTTTATACAACTACAAAACGATAGAAGCATAGAAAATTTGTTGTTGGACCTAATCAATATTTGCAAACATTGCATTAGGACTAGAGTTTGAATTTGAGTCATTCCCACTATGAGGGGATGTCTCATTTAATGGAGTCCTAAGCAATCTCTTCTATGCCTCCTCATCAATCTGTGTGGTCTTTTTGGGGTCAACTTCTCAACGTATGGGCAATATTCAGAAGTTTTACAATTTTGAAGTTTCAAGGCATTGTGCACTACCACCAACTTCTCCACTTGTTGAGAGGTAAGCCAATTTTTCTTGATTGATTGGATGAAATTGTACGGGAATCAATTCCTCATTCTAGTAGAGGAATTGACGACTTATAAAAGGAGGTAAGTGATTAAGTATCTTAAACTTTAGTGCATGCTTGCCATGCTACATTCTCCATCAAATAGTCAATTTCAACTAATGTAGCTCTATCTAACCTTGCCTTTAGTTTGTTAAACATACTTCTTTGCTTCATCTACCCAATCATGTTATCAAAATGTCTCATAAATCCCTCTATAACAAAGAGAGCATATATCAACATATCTTATGACCCATACACCATGTGAGATGGTAGAGCAAACACATCTACAAACAACTTACATCAATTAAAATTTTAAAAAAGAGTAAAGATGCATGGTAAAGATTGAATGCTATTACAAATAATAAGAATAATTTATGAGTTAGAAATATTAATAAATTAATTTAATAATTAATAATAAAATCAACAATTTCTTACCTTAGTGTGGTTTATCAATCATCATTAAGAATCATTTGTTTCACATTTTTTTCTTTTAACTTTGGTTGCTTTTAGCCATCCACTCCACTTTTGATTAATCATCATTAACTATAAAGCCTCTTGCATGTTAAGCATCATCTTTAACAAAATAAAGTAGTTGACATATCTAGTATCCATGGGTTTGATGAATTCCTTATTTGAAAAAGTTATGAACGAAAGGAATCAATAGTGTAGAATAAACATCTTACACTAGATTTTGAGGGGAGGTATGTGTAAAAACAATTAATCTTACAATTATAAAAAATAGCACACAAATATATTATATCATAACAAGATGATTTACATGGAGGGAAATTGTTTTGGGAGAAAAACCCCACACTCAAAGCAAAATGAATTGTGATATTAACCAACTATGAGTTTACAATACAAATCTCAAGCTATGTGTTATAGGAGTATCACCAACAATGGAATTCTAGGGCAATTTTGACAACATAATAATGCTTGCAAATCAATCATACGATCCATACTTGGCTTCAATCTAAGTATCCAATATAAAGATTCAATAAAAGAAACCATAAGTGATAAACTATACACCATAGACCAATAGCATGACCAAATATGATACCCAAATCTAGGGCCCAAATTTCAACACCTCCTTTCATGACGAGTCAACATGCTAATAATGGTAAATGCTTTTATGTTGTCATAATGCTCAATAAGTCCGTCATAATCTACTCACCAAACTAGGTGCTTCATTTTGGCTCCATAATCTCCCTCTAAAGATGCACTATGATGTGTCATAAAGTTGGTTAACATTCATTGTTAACAATGTTACTCCCTTGACTGACCCTGTTCCCCCTTTGTTGGGTGTCTCTTTTGTTCCGCTTGTTGATCCGTCCTCGGATGCCTTACTGCTGAATCCCTCGTTGCTTGGTGGTCCTGTGGTGGCTGAGGGGGGGTCGCTCCTCTCACCATTCTCCTCGTTTCCTGTTTCTGAGCCTCCCTGGTCGGTTGTTCTTCGTAAGAAGAAGTCTGTGTCTGCTTTTTGGTCTCGGGCTCGTGCAGCCAACTCTGAACCCTCTGTTTCTGGGGTTGCTTAATCTCTTTGTTTCCACAATTGTCAGTCAGCTGTTTCTGGTTGTTCCTATAGTTCAATCTTTGTTTTGAACTATATTTTTCTTTGGCCCCTTGGGCTCTTTGTGAAGGGTTCGGCACCTTGAAATGTTGCTTATCTTTTCAAAAACAATGTTACTCCCCTACAATCTTGCTCTTAAGTGTCTTAATATCTCTTACATCGCTATTTTGTCAAAAATGCTCTTACACATCCTTCATAACAAGATATTCTCTTAACACCATTATTCAAGTCATAATAAGACATACGCATGGCATAATGGCCAAGTCATAAGTGGGATGTACTTTTCCATGTGGATTCACAAATATTAAATAATAAAGTTCAAACATCATAATTGCAAGGCACGTTCTCCCACTTGTCTTATCTTGCAAGAGCAAAGGGGAACACCAATACTATCAATTAATTTACTCATTGCACCACTTGGACTTCTTTGTGTTCATATGATTCATCAATGTGTTTGCAACATCCACCAAAGTATCAACTTTCTCTAGCACCACCCTCCCATTTTTTACCATTTCATGAACAAAATGACCATTTTTTACCATTTCTTGAACAAAATGATACTTGATATCTATGTGCTTCATCATCACAGGGAAGGTTGGGTTCTTTTCCAAACATTGACACTTTGATAGTTACAAAGAACTTTGATATCTCCTTGACTCAACCTTGCATATGAACACAATCTCTTAAGCCAAATTGCTTCCTCATGGGCATGAATAACTACCATGTACTAATCTCTGTAGTGGACAAAGTGACTATATTTTTTGGCTTGCTCATCCAATTGATAACATCATCAAATAAATAAAAAATGTAACCATTGCTAGATCTTTTGTTTACCAATAACACTTGCCTAATCTAAATTCACAATTCCATTAATATCCACTTAGTGCTGGTTGCCTATAGAATAAGCATGATAACAAATAATGTACTCAAAGATACCTTGCAAATGTCTAAATATTATTTTAATCAGATCTTGATGATCTTGCCTAGAATTAGCCATGAAGGACTCCCATTGTTTGGGCAATGTCTGGGCTTGTAAATACCATAATGCATATAAAAATTTCAACAACACTAGCGTAAAGTACTATAGCCTTGCCTTCCATCTTATTAAGTGTAGATAAACACTACTTTACAAATAATGTTGTCCCCACTCAAAGGCCTACAAACCCACATGTTGAATCTCTCATCCATTGAGTTCACATAATTTCTTTGGTCTAACAAAGTTATATTCTTTTTTTATTTCTTTTGATTTCCATGCCTATAGTGTATTTGACTACTCCAAGCCCTTCATGCCAAATTATGTTGAAACTTGAGACTTCAAATCACAAACTATAAATTATTTATTTCTACCAAAGAATAACATGTCATCTATGCTATGTTCTCCAAGGATGTGTCCCTAGGATTATTTTTCGTTCTCATACTGGGGACATTCTAGGGATGTGGGGATGCCTAGAAACATCTCCCTACTATCTCTGAATTTTGACAATTAGCCCTAGCCTTCCCAAAAATGTTCTCGAAACATAGGGACTCCATGGAGATGGTCGCAACAAAACAATCATATTTAAAAAAAAGTAAAAATAAAATAATTTTTTTAATATTATTTTTTGTGGACCCTCACACCACACATAGCCCTATGTGAGTGAAAAGAAGCCCTCATTTTTTACTTTAATTCATTTTTACATGCTAATAGAATTTACAAGGTGGAGGAAAAAAAACATTTGAGTAGGGTTTGAAGGTGCAGTTGGAGAAATCAACATTAGTGAGTCGTAATCAATGAGATAACAAGATAAGTAGAAGATGTAAGTGATTTCACTTGTTTTTTTCTTATGATTTTTTTTTCAAAATTTTAAGGAAGAAATGTATACTTTTTTTCTTTCTATTTTCAATTTACACTTCCATTATTGTTCGATGTGCCTAATGGATAATCTGTTTTACAAGGGTTTATGCCATTTCAAAACCCGTTTTTACCAATATAAACAATAATGGGAGTAGTGAACGTGAAATAGAATAAATAAATGCAAGTTTCAACATTAACTAGGGGTTCATCAGGGAATGAGAGTGTTGTGAGTGAAGGAGAACAATCACAAAACCTATTTGAGTGCTCTTTTGCTATTTTACAAACTTATTCAAAGAGCTCTTTTAATTCCAAATAACTTCTCCAATTTGTGATAATCCTAGAAAAAGACATTTTTTTTAGGGTAGTAAAGTGTGGTTGTGTCATATTTGTAAGATAGATTTTAGAGGGAACCACATTGGTATATTCTCATATTTTTGGCATTATAAGAGAAGTAGAGCTGTGTCTAGATACAAAAGAGGATGAGAAGATAGAGGTTAATAAATTACATATTGGGGTGGAAGAAAGGTCTAAGGGCATATGCCAATGACAACACAATTTGCATAATTAGCTATGCTTATGTTTGATAGCATTGCTAGTGGTAATGGTGATACTTCTACAAGAGTAAAGAGAAATATTAGTGCTAGTGAGAAGTTGGGGATAGTTGCAAGTATGTTTAATGTGCAAGCACATGATGTGATAGTCTTCATTGCTAATTTTTTAAATGCCCATGTCATCCCATTTCATGTAGAACATTCATCTTTAAACAAATGTTTAAACATGTAGCTTCTACTAGTTTCTCATTCATCCACTTTGGAGAACATAAACTACACAACATCCTCCTTGACAAATAATATTTTAAGGTGAGTTTGGTGATGGAGAACATCAGGCAAACTTGGATTAGGACGAACTGCTAGATATTTTCATGGATGGGTGGAAGAATATTAGACATCGACCACTCATCAACATTATAATCACATGTGCAACTAACTCTTATTTTGTTTGAACTAATTATCATTTAGGGAAGTGCAAGGATGTAGAATTGCAATTTCACCTTTTTAGAGAGGCCACAAAGAAGGTTAGGGCTTCAAATGTATATGTGTTCATTGATTCAACATGTGCACAAATTATCCAGCTTGATGGTGGAGGGTTCTTACAAGCACATCTTTTGGATCCCATGTTGCATTGAAAAACTTAGGGAAGATAAATTGAGTGCAAAAAGTAGTGGTAGAAGTTAGAGATGGTGTTCATTTGTAGCCACCGCAAATTGCTCTCGTTAGGATTTTTTGAAGAATAATTTTTAAAAAGTAGTGGTAGAAGTTAGAGATGGTGTTCATTTGTAGCCACCAAAAATCGCTCTCTTTAGGATTCTTTGAAGAATAATTTCTTCAAACTTGTGGAGAATAGGTATGCTAATTATTTTGTTTTGTTAGAGATGATGCTTGAGGAGATGCTTTATAGTTGATGATGGTAAATTCAAAGTGTAGTAAATAGTCTATTGCAAACACCGTTGAAGAAAAAACTATCAAACACAATATCCTTGATGACATTGGGTGGTCCACTAAGGTACAAACTTTTTATTTTAAATAAATTTATGATTTTATTCTAATTCTTTTGATTTTATTGTTTCTATTTTTTGAACTTGTCTTTTTTATTTTTTTATGTTTGCAAATACATTTGCTCCTTCATCTCACATGTTGTAGATATTAGATATGTTGATACATACTCTCGTAGTCTAGGAGATATTTATGAGACATTTGATAACACGCTTGGACATATAAATAAAACAATTTGTAATAGGGATCCTAATCTAGGATTAGATGAGCAACATATTAAGCTCTTTGTGATGTGGTGGTGTAACAATATGAACACTCAACTTCAAATGATTTTTTTGTTTCTTAATCCCAAATGGTATGCACCACATCTTGGGAGGTTGCCTCCTTGTAATGACAAATAAGTACAAGAAGGGTTAATGAAGGCCTTTCAAAATATGTATTCAAGTGAGGAGTTGACTATACTTTGTACAAAATGAATTGATTTTACTAATCTTCATAGTCCAAAATTCAACAAATTAGAGGTGAAGATAAAGCTACATTAGCTTAAATTGATCCTATTAGATGGTGGACATGACATGACAAGGATACACTAAATTTGAAGCTTCTCACCATTCACCTCATTTCATAGGTAGCTAGTTACTCTATTATAGAGATGAATTGTTTCACATACAAATTTATCCACTATATCAAGAATAATAGACTTACCTTTATATGAGTAGAGAAGTTGGTGGTTGTGCATAGTGATTTGTGACTTTAGGATCACGAGACTCCAAATTATTGATAGACTCCAACTTTACGATGGGATATTGATCCTGAATATGCCACCTAGATCAATAAGGATGAGACACATGAGGGATTGGCTAGGGTTCCATGGATGAAATTGTCCCTCATAGTGGTAGTGACTTAAAGTGAAACTTTGATTTTGATGTAGTGTTGGAAGATGTTGATTAGGGGAAATGACATACTTTCTATTTTTCTTTTTCTAAATCGTTATTGAAACTTGCAACCTTCGGGAATTTTGTTGTATTTTAAAATTTTATATAATATTTTAATGTATCATACACACTTTGACAATGAATTATGAGAGTAATTCTTTTTTAACATTTGTTAATTTGTTCCTCTCATGTAAATTCTCAATTCAACTCTAATGTTGTGTATTAAAAATCTTTAACAGATATGATGAATGATTTATTAATTTTATCATATGAATATTTAAAATTTCTCTATATTTAAAAACAATTCCCTATTTTTTTATATAGTTGTCGCCTTTCCTACCCCTTAAAATGGCCTAAAAAAATACATTCCAAAAACACGTACCCCCATGCCTAATTGTAAAATTGGTGGAACATAACATCTATGTACAATGTGATAACAAATAAAGGATCAACTTCCATCTTATAATAAACATAGTAATATAACTTAGGTCTTAGAAACTCCAATCCTAACACAAAAGAATCAATTTTTTGGCACCACATCATAGTTAATTGCTTGAGACCACATATTTTTTAGTCAACAAACTAGAATTTCTTTACCTTTTTCCAAGTAGCGCTTTGGCCATCATGTAGACCTCTTCTTCCAAGTCACCATGTAATTTAACGATGTTTTCACATTTATTTGTTTAATCTCCAAAGCAACCGTTGTTACATATAACAAGAAATTGATAGATGTTAACTTTGCAATTGGAGAAAAAATCTCACCAAAGTTGATCCCCTCAAAATGGGAATAACCTTTTGTAACCAACCTTGAGTTGTACTTTTCAATACCATATTCATAATTGATTTTCCTTTTGAGTACTTGTTCACATCCAATAGGCTTTCCCCCTTCTAGAAAAAGTACCAAGTCCCAAGTGTCATTATTCCTCAATGCTACCATCTCTTTATCCATGGCCACCTTCCAAGACTTAGAATCACTCATATCCATTGCCTCTTTCATAGTTCTAGAATTATTGGTATTAGTAATCAAATAAAAAATAAATCTCCAATTAAGAGGAATATATTTGTCTGGTTGTTGGTTCTATTGAGTGGACCTCCTCAATAACTAAGGTGGAGGTTTTACTTCCTCTTCAAAATTATTTGAATTATCTAAGCTCTCCTCTTTAGGTCTTTCCCAAGCTTCTAGTTCAAATTTCTTGATCTTTAAGGGTAGTTGAATCACATCTTTCTTTATATTTTATTTTGGTTGCAGCATTGTGAAAGAAGACTTAATTTCTCTAAAATCAGGCTTCTTCTATACACAATTATTTTGCTCATAAGGTCTCAAAGCTTATACCATTTCACTTCGACACCATAGTCGATGGAGATACATTTTATTGTCTTATTCTCCAACTTTCTTGCTTCTCCTTAGGTATATGTACATATACCTCACAAGAAAAACTAAAAATTTCCATAAAGAGGGATTTTTGTTTCTCCACACCTCTATTGGTGTCTTTTCAATTAAAAATGATATAGAAGACTTGATAAATAAGTTTAATAAGTTCTAAAATTGTCTTTGCCTAGGAATTATGTTCCCAGACAACTCCATTGAGAATGCCCTTAGCCCTCTCTATTAATGTCTTGCTCATTCTTTTAGAAACTCCATTATGTTGAGGGGTATATGGATTTATCTTATGTATTTCAATTCTATAGCCATTTTGTGTTGCATACAAATTTGTCAAAATATTGAATAAAATTCACTACTATTGTTGGTTCCCAAAAATTTAATCCTTCTACTATTATACTTTTTTACAAGAGTTTTGACCTCCTTAAAATGGCTTAAGACTTCAAACTTTTGAGAAAATACACCCATGTCTAGAATAATTACCTATAAAAAAAACATAGTATAAAGACTTCAAATTATAAATAACATTTACAAGATAAAATACATTAGAATGAATTAAATCCAACACTAGAAAATTTGAGAACTTGAGTAAAACTGAAGATGATTTTGTTTACCATATTATATTCAATATTCATAGAAATCAAACTTAAGAGCACAATTAGTTAACCCCTCTACAATATTTTCTTTTTAGGGTCTTGATACTCTTCTCACTTATATGGCCCATTCTTTGGTGCCATAAAATTATCTTCTTTATAGGCACCTTTCTCTTTAAATAAAAACCTTGCTTAGGTATAAAGAAATCATGACCATTATAAGCTAGTAAACCACTTGTTATTTCTGTTAGTTTCAATACTAAGTGTTGGTAAGAAAGATGGGGAAGTATAGTCCGAAGATCTGTAACCCAAGATCTTTTGTGTAGTCAGTTTATACCCCGAAGGATACAATGAGATAAACAAGTATTTTTCAGTAGGATTCTAGAAGGAATACTTAACACACATCATATTAAAAACAAAAGAAACATTCAGATACTCATTGCACACATATAAGTAATACTTATAAATCCTTTTATATTATATCATAATCATATATAAGGAGCAGGTCTCAATCTCTGCTTATATTATATCTCTCTATACATCTCTATATCTCTTCCACATATTTTTTACATCGAATATATACATACATTCCCTTGTGTGTTTAGGTGTTTTAACTAAGTCTAAAATACAAAACTAAAAGAGATGCAATAAAAAAAACACAAACAACACCTCAATGATTAGGCTTAGTTGAATCTAAACAAACAACAACAAAAATAAAATAAAATGTTATACCTTTTGCTTGCTTAGATTGTTGAGTTGGTTGGCCCTTGAAGATGCTTTGATGTATGCTCCTTGATGCCAAAATACATGCAATAATGGAGTTGGGTGTAGTAGTTGATGATAGTGGGTGAGTGCAATAATGATTAATATGGCTGCAAGAATGACTTGAATTCCAAAGGCTTGAATGCTTGAATGACTTGAATGCAATAATTTCGAAACTCTAACCTTGTCTCTAATCTCTTTAATTTGAGGACAAGACTCTCAATTTAAAGAAAAATGAACAGTTAAGATTAAGCCATCATGGACAAGATGGAGGGCTGTGGTGAGTTGAGGACTCACAAGCCTTCACATCTTGCCACGTGGAAGGTGAGATGAAAAAATGACAAGTGACATGGAAAAATCCATGTGATGTGGAGGTACTTGCAAGTACTTTGGGATTGGAGATGATTTCCTCAAAAAAGAATTCCTTGTCCCCATATGTCGCTGATAGTGACAAGTGAGTTTTTTTAAAAAGTCCTCTCTTGTCACCATGGGGATTGGAAAGGTGGTTGGAGAAATAAATGTGAATTTTTAATTCACATGTTTGGAAGTACCTAGTGGATAAGACAAGGTCCTCCTAAAGGAGCTCCTTGTCCCATGTGCCTGATGTGACCTATGAGTGGTTATGGGAAAAAAAATGCATGGGATAAATAAATGGAATTTAAAATTCCATTGGAAAGGACATGGGGAAGATAAATGGAATTAAAAATTTCATTGTGATGTGACAAGAGTTGACTAAGGAGGTGATTAGATTAGTTAATGAAAGATTAGAAGAGGGTTAGGTGGCTAATGATGATTATGAGTCAACTTGCAAAAGTTGAAGGATGTGACACATTCTAATCATGGATTAGGGATGTGTCACATCCCTAATGATGGGATTAGGAGATGAATTATGATTAAGTGTGCATGGGACATAAAGATAATTAAATAAGTGGATTATTTATTTAATTCTTTGGAAGAAAGGGGTAAAAGGGTAAGGTATTTAATTATTTAACTAGATACCTTAGGGATTTAGACAACTTTAGGGGTATTAATTAAATAATAGTTACATTATTTAACTAATGTGGATAAAAAAATATATAGACGAAAAGGGTAAATTTGGCCAAATATAAGTGGTCAATTTTAGATGTCTACATTTTGCCCCTCTTTGAGATGGTGTTACGAAGTAGCATCATTTCAAAGAAAATTAAAATATAGCACCTAAAAGAAGATGGTTAGATTAAGGAAGATGCCTCAGTCATTCGAGGAGTGACTAGGAAGAAAGATGATGGGAGTGAAGATGAAGATTAGGGATTGAGGATGCCCCCTCAAGAGGACATGTGGGTTTAAGAGAACACATATGTGCTCTCGAAATGGAGGAGATGAGGCAAGGGTAGACGTGGAAGATGATGCAAAATGATGGATATGAGATGATGATAATATGAAGTGATAAAGGCAAGCACAAATAGATTTTAAGGACAAAGGTGATGGTGCCTCAGTCAAGCTACAAGCCAAGATGGAGTGATGATGATGATAGTGTTGTTGACGAGGGAATGATACATCCCAAAACAACACAAAAGGATAGGGAAAGATACATCCCGATGATGACGACGATGATGATGATTGGATCAAGGCTTGTAGCAGGGCTGAGAACAAGACCAAAGATGTGATTAGATGATTTGTGCTAGATTGAATGGATTAAGATTGGATTGAGATGGGATAGAGGATACATGCAATACAATGAAATGCAAACCTAATGCAATTTTCCATTTTTGGAGTACTGATTTTTGCTATAGCATAAGAAATCAGGTGCCATGGTATATGGAATCAAGGTAGATTAGTATCTAATGCATACAAAAACACAACAAACAAGAAGGCTATCCCAACACCCCAAAGTCATGATGAATTTGGTCAGGCTAGGTATTGGGATAACCACAAGCACAAAAGGATGTCCTAGCGTAACACGAGACCTTAGGGATCTTGGTGGGTACTACGTGGGACAACCAGGAAGACAACAACAAACAAAGATCAAGATATTCCCTTATGTTAACTAGTCAAAGCACACCATAATATGATGGATCATGGTGACCGTGACAAGTGATGATAGGGAGCTCAAATGATAAATAGAAGTCAAAAGCATCAAAAGATTGCAATCAATTTCAAAATGTATTTTACCATAGGATCGAGAGGATGGATGGGGTTGATGAGGTATGTTAGGAAGGATACATCCTATTGGGACCAAAGATGGATACTAAACTAAAAGATTGATTATGACATCAAATATTTTAAAACCAATTGAATCTCGTGACACGAATGGATCCCATTTATGAAGAACCAACTAGATAAGGACATACTTGACGACACGACAAGACGATGAGACACAAGACACAAGATTGACACACCTTAAAGACCGAGGGGACACAAGACCGACACACCCTAAAGACCTAGGAGCTCAGGGGTTGATCAAAGATCAACTTTGCCTATGTGAAAGAACAAAGCCCTCGTAGTTCAACATAAGGCCATGGATAAAAGTAGAAAGAGGACAATGGAGATCTCAATGGATGGTGCAGATTGGATGGACAAATTCCCTGGGGCGGATCAAACGATCGACCTTGCCTACGTGAAAGCACAAGGGCAACATAGTTCGACACAAGGCCAAAGACAGATGATGGAAGATGACAAGACAAACAAAAGAAAGAACCCCAGGGGTGGATCAAATGATCGACCTTGCCTATGTGAAAGCGTAGGGGAAACGTAGTTCAACACAAGACCAATGATAGACAACAGACAGGGGATGATGAGATGACCATGATAAATGGATAAAAGGATGAAACCGATATGATGAGCCAGGATAGGCCATGCGGATGGGATGGTTGATACGCATAAGATGAAGCTCAGGGATGGGATAGTTACCCAAATTATCGAAAGATGAAAGGGGAGGATGAGACAGCGGATAGATGAGAGATGAAAAAATGAAAATATATTAGGAAGATATAGGAAATAGATAGGAGTGATGATAGTGAGAGAGCATGACATTGGATTACATGGGGGTAGCCTATAGATAGGTACCAAGGATAAGGGATTATGAGATGGAAGGAACATAGAGGTAAATGGATGGATGGATAAAGATGGGGAGATAGAAAGATGCTAGGATAGGTGGATAGAGGGATAAGGATGTGGAAAGATGGATAGGAAGATAAGGATAGGGAGATGGATGAGATGTTTAGATAGATGGATGGGGAGATAAGGATGAAAGGATGGACAAGGGCTAGTGGAAGATAAGGATTTGGTAGATGGAAGGGATTACAGGATGGATGGATAAATGGATGGGGGAGATAAGGATGGGAAGGATGGGGAGATAGAAAGGATTACTTGGGGGGATGGATGGACAATGTCTCCAAGGACTCTATCGCAAATAAGGAGATTCCCGCACTCTAAATATGTCATGCGTGACGAGGCAAGAGGGATGGCAGATAGCAAGATGGGTAAATATGGATAGGAGATATAGATAAGGAAGGGAGGTGGCATGATTGGATGAATGATGAAGGTAGATGGATGTAGATAATATGCATGGATCAGAAAAGTAGATGGGGAGGATAAGGAATATGATAGCGCATGGATGAGGGGAATATATGCCAAGAGGTGTCCAAAGCAATGTATATATATGTGTCCTTGTCTTTATCAAGATCACAAGGAATATGGAGAGACTAGATACAAATGAGATATGATGGGTAGGATGTGGAAGATAGGCAGATGTAGGAGACGGAGGAAAGGAATGCATAGGTGGAAGCTGCCCCCAATTGGGGAAGTAAACGAGATAGGGGATTTACACATGACGTCTGTTTTCCAAGTTTTCATCATGGTACCTATCCAAGGCACTTGTTTGCCAAGTTTTCACCATTGGACGAATTATTTCTCTTTACTTATTTTTTTCTTTATTTTTTTCTCTTTTTCTCTTTTTTTTTGATTTTTTTTACCTTTTGGACTAGGATGTGGATGAAGATGGATAAAGATAGGGATATGGATATGTGGGTTGTGGAATATATGTGATAGAGGGGATGGATGAAGGACTCAAGCATCAAGTTCTATATGAGGTAATAAGAGCCCATGTGTAAAGCGACCATTGGATGTTGGTACAACCTTATTAGAATGGATGGATTATGCAAGGGGATAGACCAAAGGGATTTGATGGGGTAGGTATGTGGGATAATGGATGGGATGTTGGAAAGTGTATGGATGGAATGATGGAGTGGATGTGTGATGGGGGATTGTGTTTAGGACCAATATTGGCACATGTGATGGTGGATGTGAAATGATAGGAGGGTTGATGGATGGAGAATGTGGCGATAATGGAGGCGTTGGGATAGTGAATTTTGGGACGTAAGGACCCAAAACAAATTTAGGAGATAGAGGATGAAAATGATTAGCTTTGGGATTAGAAAATATGGATGAATTTAGGGATTTTTCATTTGAAGGCACGTCCTCTTTGTTCTTTGGGATCCACATGGTTTTGATTTTTTCTTTGGTGGGCCTTCGTGGCCTTTTGGATTGATTTGGATTTTGGAGTTGATTTTTCTTTTCATCAACATGTCTTTTGAAGGGGACATGAGGAGCTTTAGATTCATGTGGATGTTTGGATTTATGCATTTTTACTTTGTCATCCAAAGTGCTTGTAGTAGCAATGGGATGGGTATGAGGCGATGGATGATGAAAAGAGGACGTGGATGGAATGATAGAGGTAGGCTTTTGACAATGATGTGTGGATGGAGGATGCGAGATAGCATGCATGGAGGGGTTCCTTTGTTGATCCTGATTAGGAGATGAATTTAGGATTCTTATGATGTGTGCTAGGGATAGGTGATGGATGGATGAGAGGAGAAATAAGATAGGATGGAGGGGGTGATTTTGGGATATAAGGACCCAAAATAAACTTTATATATGGAGGATGTGTGAGGGTTGATGGAGGTACATAAGAACTCAAAATAGAGGCAGTAGATGGAGGAGGAGCGATGGTGGATGGAGGGACATAAGAACCCAAAATGGACTTAGACGATGAAGGAGGAAGATGAATGGTTGTTTTGAGGTAATATGATGGAGGAGGGGGGATGGTGATGAATGGTTTGGTAGAGCAATGGGAAGTGCCTCTCATTCCTTTGGAAGAGGCTCGCTTAGGATGTATGGAGGTTGTACCAACATTTTTGGATTGTGATTCTTGGGAGATATATCCAAGACCTTGTGCACTTGGATGTTCTTTGACTTGGATGGGCTCTAAAATACCTTGCTCATGAAGGCATAAACCTTTTCCTTGATAGTTCATGTTCTTGAGCATGTGATCTATGGTAGGATGCTTATTCTTTTGGAAGCATGATGCGAGTCCATTAGCAGGTGGATGAGGAAGGGTAGTGCATATGCTTTGTTTTTCTTCTGGAAGGAGACCACCATGGATGAGTGTAATGTTACCAAGGTGATATAAAAGTGGTGTTGGGGTGACAAGGCTAGGCAGTGATGGAGGATCATGCGATGGAGACGAGGGGATAACAACATCTTGATCAGGAGGAATGAGTGATAAGGGATCGAGAGAGGGATTAGGTGGTATGACAATATCAATATTTATGGAAGTGGGTGATAAGGGCTCATGAGATGGGGTGATTGGATCTTGGGTGCGAAGGGGATCATGGGATGGAGCGAACGAGCTAGTGTGATATGGAGATGGAGTAGATAGGATGGTAGGATCAAGATTCGGTTGAGGAAATGAATCGTGAGATGGGATGGATGGGGGAATATGATCTTGGGACAAAGTGGATGGGATGGTAGGATCTGGATTTGGAGGGGATATGCTTGTATTCTTTGGATCAAGCCCTTGACATGGCTCATCGTGTGTGGGAGGCACGATGATGGAGGAGTGTTGAAGGGAATCCTTAGGTGGGGGAGATAGGAGGATGGAGGATTCATGAAGGTCATGGGATTGAAGTTCGGTAATATTAGGAATAGGAGGATTGGACTGGATGTCTCCAATGGATTGGGTGGATCTAGCAGTAGAAGATGGGGATTCGATGGATTCGATGGGTTTGACGGGCTCAACCGTTTGGACGGTGTTAGGAATGGTAATGGGAGTGATAGGTGTAGGATGGAGGAGAACCTCATCACTAGTGACTGTACATGTAGAGCGGGAGGGCATTGTTCAACATCAAGATGTGGATTTGGGGATGTCTCTTCTGTCATGAGTCCTTGGACAACATTTGGAAGGGATGTAGGATTAGGTGGGGTGATGGGAATGGATGGAGGATTAGGGATGGTTGGAGGACTAGGATTAGGGATTGGTGGATTAGGATTAGAGGGAGGATTAAGATATAATGCGGTGAAGGGGGGAGTGATGCAAGAGGATGTGGATGATGAATTAAGATAGGAGGATGTGTTGGTGTAATTAATTATTTAATTACACTTTATTAAGTTTACTTAGGTAATAATTAGTTTACTTAATTAATAAGTATACTTTATTTAGTTGAGATAATTTTAGGTCAACATTAGGTTTTACCTTTAGGATTTTGCATACTTTGCTTTTATAAAGCAATTCATCTTTTGTAATTTCTTAATTCCTGAATACAATTCATTTGCACATCTTCATGCAAATTGCTTTGCTTTTTCTATTTTTCTCTTATGGAAGGTATTTTCTGGTTTGCATGTCCGATCTTGGTTTCTAACATGGTATCAGAGCCTTGATTTGTAGCCCCTTCTCAGTGTTTAGAGAAATTCATTGCAAAGCACGTTCAAGGTTCCTTGAGGATTTCATGCTTTGAGCTTATTTCTGAAGTGTTTTGGATTAGATTGGACATCTCCATTGGATTCAAAGCACAGAAAAAAGCCAAGATTGGCTTTTGTTTCATTGATTTTCATCTTTGTTTATTAGATCTATGAGGGTTTGAAGCAACGACAATTTTTTGCCAGATCAGAGGGTTTTTCCATCATTTTTTGAGAAATTTTGACCTTTATCTCTAAAACAGTGCATGCTAGTACAAAAAGGACTTCACAAGTGTGCTCAAAAGGCCCAAAAACCCCTATTTTCATATAAAATATAATAGGGTTTGCTAAAAATTGATTTTTTTTGTGTTTTTGGGAATTTTCAAAAACCTTGCCAAAAAATCCGTACGATTGTATGGATTCGTACAGATGCCTCGATTTTTGTGCCATATTTTTTTGGTGCATAGAGCATTTTTTTGTTGCTTCAATTTTTGTGTCATTTCCCTCGATTTTTGTGCCTTCTCGATTTCTACGTTGTCTCAATTTTCATGCCATGAAGGTATAGCTAAATATTTTATTAATTTATTAATCTTTAAATTAATAAAATATTTGGTTTAAAGCCAAAATGAGCATTTTTTGTAAAATGGTTGTATCTTGAGCATATAGAGTTCGTTTTTCGAAAATGAGATACCGTTGGAAAGCTGGTTCCGAGCCCGATCCAATGGTGTAGGTATTTTTTCTAGATTTTGCTCCAGATTTATTTTGCAAGCCTTTTAAGTCAGATGAAATAGTTTTATCTTCAGAGGGCATAACTTTTGCCTCGGTTATTAATTTTTCAATATTCAAGCGGCACTGAAAAGCTGATTCAATCCTCTACACAGATCAGAGGTCAATTTTAATCATGGAGGCAGATGTGAACATTGGTTTGTGCATGCACTCTTTCTTGTTTTCATGCATTAGGTTTTCATTTTCTCCTTGCTTTATGCATGTTTTGCATGTTCTCCTTTTACAATCATGGGGTATTGTAATAAATGAACTTCTATAAAGTTCCATCAGGGGGGTTTCTTGCATAATAATTTGATTAGAGTGTAGTTGCATGGCATGCACTTTGATTTCATCTTCATATTGATGACAACTCGCATGATTTGTATCTGGATTCTGTAGTTTCTTTTGGCCACATCTTGCTCATAGCTTGACACATTTTGGTTTGGATCAGTTCACATCTCAGATTGAGAGCCTATGCTTAATGATCCTGAATCGCATCATATTCACATCGGGTCACATCTCATTTTGAGGGCCATTCATTTTATTGTTAATGTTCTAGAATCTTCATGGTACTTGCTCCTATGGATAAGTTTTAGTCATAGTTTGGTATCGACAACGAGATTCACATAGCTTCTGAATTCTTTCATCATATCATTCCTTCTTATGGGGGGCATAATTTATTCATCTAATGTTGCTTCATAGATTCCAGGGTTGTTCCAGTTTGTGAGTTTTTCAATGTTCCTTGGCATCGGGTCTACTGTTGCATTATCATGATTCCGCCTAAGTCCTTCAGTGACTCTCATATGGTTTCTTGTAAACAAAGGTATCTTTCCTTGCTTTCCAGATTCAGGATTCCAATGTTACTCCACTAGTGTTCTTCCAGTGCTTCTTTGTAGCAGGTCATCTCATTGAGGGGGGGAAGGGTTTGTCCCATTGGGTTTTCTTTTTTTCCCCTTCATTGCATTTGTACATGGGTACCTAACATGGACTAGTTTCTAGGATCCATTCATGTTTTCATGCATTCATCCTAACATTAGATGCATGCTTTTGTAGTCTCCCTAAGTTGCACTTAAGGGGGGGGGGTGGTGTTGGTGTAATTTTTTATTTAATTACACTTTATTAAGTTTATTTAGGTAATAATTAGTTTACTTATTTAATAAGTAAGCTTTATTTAGTTGAGCTAATTTTAGGTCAAAATTAGGTTTTACCTTTAGGGTTTTGCATAATTTTCTTTTATAAAGCAATTCATATTTTGTAATTTCTTAATTTTTGAATACAATTCATTTTCACATCTTCATCCAAATTGCTTTGCTTTTTTAGTTTTTCTCTTGTGGAAGGTATTTTCCGGTTTGCATGTTCGATCTTGGTTTCTAACAAGATGCAAATGTTGGATTAGGTTGGGAAGATTGGGATGGTGGGTAATAGTAGGAAGATTTGGATGATGGAGGAACATAGGAAAATGTGGAAATTGGATTAGGATGGGAAGATGTGGATATGGGATTAAGATAAGAGGATATGGGTTATGGATTGTGATAGGAAGGTGTGGATGTTGGATTAGAATGGGAAGATTGAGGTGGTGGATTACCATAGGAGGACATGGATGGTGGATTGGCATAGGAGGATATGGGTGATGGATAAGGATAAGAAGATTGAGATGGTAGATTATGATAAGAGGAATACTGGGGTGGTTGATTAGGATAGGAAGGCGCGGGTGTTGGATTAGGATGGGAATATTGGGATGTGGGATTAAGGTAGAGGTATTGGGTTTGTTGATGATGATAAGGATAAGAGTATGGGGATGGTGGATTATTATAGAAGGATGTGGATGTTGGATAGGATAGAGGTGGAGAGGGAGGACATGATGAATATATGGATGGCAAGGATACTGGATATCCCTTGTCAAGGGTAGCATAAGGACTGTTATTAGATGCAGATGAAGACATGGGGGGATAGTTCAGAGGAGTAATTGGACTTTGGGAGGTGATTGGAAAAACATTGCTAGCAATGATAGCATCAAGGGGATCTATATTACACTCTTCTTGATCAACAAGACTTTCATTATCGTCATCAACGTTGTTAGGATTCCCCTTGACTACTATTATTGGTTGTGCGAGAGGAGGATAAGGATTCATGATAGATATAAATGAGAAAGATAAAAATAGATGATTAGCAGGAAATAATGGATGATGGAAGATGACATATTGAAAGAAGATAGGGGAAGAGATCATAAGATTTGTTTCGATAGAAGAGGATCTTGGGTGTGGATGGACTAAAGCTCAGATTGGGATTTAGGTTAAGCTCAAATTGGGATTGGATAAAAGCTCATATTCAGATTAGATTGAAGCTCAAATTAGGATTAGATGAAAGCTCAGATTAGGATGATGGGATTAAAGCTTAGATTAGAATTGGATTGGAGCTAGATTATAACTAGTTTAAAGCTCAGATTATGGTCTAGAACAGTCCAGGGGTGACAGGATTGAGAAAAACTGAAAATTAAAATTTTCAATTTTTTTTCAATTTTTCCTGTCGTTGTAAATCGCATTTTCAAAGGTCTTCAGAGCGGAATTTGGGGTTGAAACTTGCGTTGGTCAATAAAATTGGTTTGTTGAATGTGCTCTATTTTAGGGACTAAACTAGTACTTTAGGAGACCTTTCTGATGGTGTAAACGGTTCTGAATTCTGAGCACTGAGTAGAAAGTTATGATCCCAACAAGTTGGGGTAAATAAATTCCTAGTTTTTTTTAAAAATTTGATGGTTTGGGGATGGATAGGATGAGGAAGAATGATTAGATGATGATTTTGGATTGAGAAAGACGTAAGCTAATTATGGTATGAAAGATTGACTCTTTGGATTTTGCATGAGGAGCAAATTCGCTTGTTCTTGGGCAGGGTCGCTTGTTCTTGGGCAGAGTCGCCTGTTCAGGGGCAGGGTCACCTGTTTTGTGAAAATTGATCAAATTTGACTTGAACAAAGTGGCAAACAACTGAGACAGAAGGGTGAGGTCACCCCTGTCAGGGCAGGGCCACCCCTTTGGGGGCAGGGTCGCCCCTTTGAGGGCAAGGTCACCTCTTTGAGGGAAAGGTCACCTAAACTAGGGCAGGGTCGCCCAAACAACTTTCAGATTTGACTAAGTTTGAAAAATAGTCAAGTGATATCAATAAATGGGGTGAACAAACTTCCAAGTCATGGAAACGAATGCAGGGAACAGGTGAACAAACACCCAAAATGAGAGAATGACACTCAGAACGGGAAAATGGCTACCCAGAACGGGTGAATGGATACTTGGAACAGGAGAACGGATACTCGGAATGGGTGAACAGGTACCCGAAACGAGGGAATGACACTTGAAATAGGAAAATGGATAGCCGAAACAGGTGAATAGATATTTAGATGAGGCGAACGGATGTTCGAAATGAGGGAACGACACTTAGAAAGGGAAAACGGATACCCGAAACGGGGGAACGACACTCGGAATAGGAAAACTACTAAAAAATTGAAGGTGAAATTGACTGTTTAGAGGGAAAGGTCGCCCCTTTGGGGGAAGGGTCACCTTTGTGTTTTGATTTGGACTTGACTTAGTAAAAAATAACTATGGCAAAGGACAAAAACAGGAAGCAAATGGCCAAGACTGATTGATAAGCATTGGTTTTACACAAAGCAGACAATTCAAGCAAAACAATCGTAAGATTAGTGTGAGGATATGGTCAACATGGTCCTTTAAATAGGTTTAACAAGGCCATTAAGAGAGTCCCCGATATACACACGGTACGTGGGGCACAACCATGAACACTAGTCTGTCTATAGGCGTGAGTCAAGAGCAGCCAGTGAGATACTGGGAGCTCGAACTAACTCTTCACGTCTTATCTAGGTATCATCCTAGCTTCGACACTCCGCCAGACATGACGTGACTAGATTGAGGTACAAATTTCACTCCCCCCCTTTATATACCTTGCTGGTAACACGTGGTTGGGATCATCCATTGGGGTGATGAAATCCCCAAGCAGGTCCCACTAAGAAAAAGAAAAAAAAGGGGTACAAAAGAACTTAAGTGGACTATGATTTATCTTCACCCATAATTGCCAAATGGTGCAAGGGGATTGGATACATCAATAGTCCACTCAAAAGCACGACAAAAAATTAATTGACCCTCTAATTAAAGCTATGTGCTTAGTTAAAATGAAAATAACAAGTAATAATCTAACTAAATAAAGTTGTTTTCTCCCCCTACAACAAGTATGTTTGTAGTTTTTGCTTCTTGTCTTCAAAAATCATTAAACAACTGCACAAATGTTAGCAAAAAAACACACTCATAAACAAGACACATTAGAGGGTCAATAGTAAAGAAAACAACATTAAATGAACACTGGAAATGAAAATTTAACTTTATGTTTTACCCGATTTACCTCTGTTCAAGACAGAGCCGCCTTTGTGTTTTAGGCGGAGTTAGCTTTGTAGGCACTGTCGACTCTTTGGGCGGGGTCGCCTATTTGTGAGTGGGATTGCCCCTTTGTGGGCGGGGTTGCCTATCTATGGGCGGGGTCGACTGTTTGTGGGTGGGGTCGCCCTTTTGTGTATCTGAACCTGCAAAAAAAAAAAAAGACAGATGAGTGGGGTCGCCTATCCATGGGTGGGGTCGCCCATCTGTGGGTGGGGTCGCCCCTTTGTCGGCAAGGTCGCCTATGTGTTCTGGGCAAGGCCGATTGTTTGTGGGCGGGGTCGCCTCTGTGTTTTGGGCAAGGCCGCCTATGTGTTCCTGAACCTTCAAAATGTCAAACAATAGAAAACATAAAAAAATACAGACCCGTTTGTGAGTCCCACTGGGCGTGCCAAAAATTTGTGCAGGTGTTTTAACTAAGTCTAAAATGCAAAACTAAAAGAGATGCAACAAAAAAAATACAAACAACACCTCAATGATTAAGCCTAGTTGAATCTAAACAAACAACAACAAAAACAAAAACAAATGTTATACCTTTTGCTTGCTTAGATTGTTGAGTTGGTTGGCCCTTGAAGATGCTTTGATGTATGCTCCTTGATGAAAAACTACATACAATAATGGAGGTGGGTGTAGTAGTTGATGATAATGGGTGAGTGCAATAATGGCTAATATGGCTACAAGAATGGCTTGAATGCTAAAGGCTTGAATGTTTGAATGATTTGAATGCAATAATCTCCAAACTCTAACCTTGTCTCTAATCTCTTTAATTTGAGGCCAAGGCTTTCAATTTAAAGAAAAATGGACGGTTGAGATTAAGCCATCATAAACAAGATGGAGGGTTGTGGTGAGTTGATGACTCACAAACCCTCACATCTTGCCATGTGGAAGGTGAGATGGAAAAATGACAAGTGACATGGAAAATGCCATGTGATGTGGAGGTACTTGCAAGTACCTTGGGATTGGAGAAAATTTCCTCAAAACAAAATTCCTTGTCCCCATATGGGACTGATAGTGACAAGTGAGGACTTTTAAAAAATCCTCTCTTGTCACCATGGGGATTGGAGAGGTGGTTGGAGAAATATATGTGATTTTTTAATTTACGTGTTTTGAAGTACATAGTGGATAAGACAAGGTCCTCTTAAAGGAGGTCCTTGTCCCATGTGCCTGATGTGACCTATGAGTGGTTATGGGGAAGATAAATACATGGGATAAATAAATGGAATTTAAAATTCCATTGGAAAGGACATGGGGAAAATAAATGGAATTAAAAATTCCATGAAGGGTATTGGGAGAATAAAATGGAATTAAAAATTCCATTGTGATGTGATAAGAGTTGACTAAGGGGGTGATTAGATTAGTTAATGACAAATTAGAAGAGGGTTAGGTGGCTAATGATGATTAGGATCCAACTTGCAAAAGTTGGAGGATGTGACACACCCTAATCATGGATTAGGAATGTGTCACATCCCTAATGATGGGATTAGGAGATGAATTAGGATTAAGTGTGGATGGGACATAAAGGGAATTAAATAAGTGGGTTATTTATTTAATTTCTTGGAAGAAAGGGGTAAAGGGGTAAGGTATTTAATTATTTAACTAGATACCTTAGAGGTTTAGACAACTTTAAGGGTATTAATTAAATAATAGTAACATTATTTAACTAATGTGGATAAAATGATATTTAGACGAAAAAGGTAAATTTGGCCAAATATAAGTGGTCAAATTTGGATGTCTACACTTTGAAGGGACATGAGTCCTAGAGATATCTAATGTCTTTTCCTAGTACTACAGACCTTTTGTAGTAGCTTGCAAGAAATTCTAGCCCTATCCTTGACCTACTAAGATCATCCTCCCTTTTAAAATGATGTATTGTCTTCAAGTCATGATTCTTATTTGGGAAGGAGATGCTTGTATTGTGCCTCGAGTCTCATCATGGTTGAAGCCCATTGTGCATGTGCTTGTAATACTCATTTGTCCTTGGATTTGAGCTAATGTGAGTTCTACCTCCTAGAGATCAGTTGGAATGGAAATCATCTATGCTATCTACTTTTCTTCCTTCATATTGTTTGGAGAAGTCTCAAATGACTACTAACTATCTCCCTCAATTGTTTGATTTTTTCTTTCACTTTTTCTCATTGAGTATGAAGCTACTGTAGTTGGTTGTGGAGATTCTTGAATTGATTCCTTATGGATCCATAATAGCCTTGATGAGGGTCATACACCACTTGTGCTATTTGATCTTCAATATGAAGTATTTGGATGTAGAGGCCTTTTGTTGTGTTGGGCCATTGTAGACAAAATTGATATAGTGCCCCAACCTCTTGGATGCTATCTCCCAATTGTTTTATCTGCGCTTCCAATTGAGCATGTGCGGTGGCACATCGCTTTGTGTACTCCTTTATTTTCTTCTTGATAAGATCTTCTTGGGCATTCTTTTTGATGTTGGCCTTGGCAGAGGCAAAATCTACTTGGATAATATCTACCAATTGTTTTAGTTGCTATGGAAATGTGAGTGAAGTATCCCACAGTAAATGAGGGATGGAATTCTAGAGTGTTTGCACCGCATATTCTAGTTGCTCCACATTCTATACATACTCGCTCAATAACTCTTCTCTAGTGATAGCATGAAAAAATCCCCTAATTGTATCTTATGGAGGGGTGAGATGCTAGACAAGTCAACTTGTGACCTCACCATTGGCACTTGGAGTAGCTGTGGTGATGAAATTGTTTGTATCTGTTGTTGTTGTGCTAGGAAGTTATTGATACGGAAGAGATGGTGTCTGAAGTAGTGGATGTATATCTGAAATCATCCTTGATTTTGTATTTTCCTCTAGGGCTTGTATTATCTCCAAGGTTAGTCCTTGTCTCCCCAATTTTATTTTCTTCCAATGGTAGTCCTTCCACTTGTTCTTCTTTAGCATCTCCTCATAGAGCTTTTAGGTGACATCCTGTATTTATTTTTGGATAGCCTCAGTGTTCTTCGAATCTTCCTCCATAAGTCTATCCACTCTTTGTTTCATTCAAAGTTCTTATGCTTGTGCCTATGCTAGTGCTTGCTTTTGATCATTGGTGAGATTCATGCTAAGTTTGGAGATGACTTCCTCCCTTATTTCCTACTTTCTTAATGATTTTTCCCTTATCTCCCTCATTCCTGCAATGATTTCCTCAAGAAAGTCCTCAATTCTTCTTCTAGCCCTTTATTGGTTTGGTTGAAATACCGAAGGAGGAATTATATTATTGTGGCTTTATTTGGTTCATTTGATTCTTCATATGTGTCCAAAATCTATGGTAGCATCCCATGGTGGAGGATGGAATTTGTAGCTGCCAAAAAGTCAATGGGATCCTTTGGTTTCTCTAAAGTTACTTGCAGAGGAGGTGTAGGAGGATGTTCTCTTTTTCTCCTCTTAAGAGGTTACTCAACCTCTTCTTCTTCCTCTAGTATATCTTCTACTTCTATATCCTTATCTATCTACCTCTTGGCCATTTATTTAGGCATTGCTTGTCTGGATCTTTTCAATGGAGGAACTTGCGATGGCTTCCCTCGGGCGGATATCGTTTGTGCATCTCCCTAACCTTCTTGTAGAGGGATTTGACTGCACCATGGTAGCCATAAATTGTGTGAACTCCCTTCTGATATACCCCATTTCTTGTGGAGTTTACTTTTATTCTTTTCCAAATTTTTCTATGCCTCCTTTTCGATCCTTTTGTCCATTACTTCCTTGTATGTACCAAACGTTTATGTAGTAGGATCCTTGGGGTGGTAGAGAAATGTAGCCACATATGCATCCACTTCGTGTGTGGTGACTTCGTTGGGTAGCCACAATATCCATATTGTGCGTTGTTCTATCACCTCCATGTATGTGAAATCCTTGTCCACCATGAATGTAATGATATTGATGTATTGGGTGGTGGATGCATAGGGAATCCTTTCCATCTCCTACATTTTCTCATAAAAGGTTTTGAAAAACCCCCAATATGTGGCTTTGTAGGTTTTGGTGTATGGGAATTGGTAAATGTGGTGCTTGATTTGTGTCGCTACGATATGTTTTAGTTGCCAAAATTTACCTTTGAATTTGGGAAATTCATTCAAGAATTAAAGCATTAAGCATATAAGAAACACACCATACTAGAAATGGTACTTATAGGTCTTTATTTTATGAATATTTTACATTAATTATTCCTACTTGACCTTGAAAAGTTTGAAATCCTTGCCCTCCACTACCATTTGATAGGTCATGTGGACTGCGGTAGCTGTAGCAGAGTCTTCTTGGTTGGCATAGTAAATTTTGTATGCTATCCCCATTACAACATACCAAACTCCATCATTTTTTATTGTTTTGAGATTCATTCTTCTGCAGTCAAACATTGCACCAGTCAGCCATTCTTGTTGAACAAAAAACAATGTTGAGTGGGGGGGGGGGTAAATCAACATATATTAAAAATAAAGCATTCCCATATGCAGATAACACATCACATCACTTGAAGTGAAAGAACAACATAAAGGAAAACATGCACCACACCATAACAAAAAGTTTTTTACATGGAAAACCCAATGAGGGAAAAACCACAATGAGAGTTAAGTCACAATATAAAAGCTCACTGCTTAAAAAGTATTTACAATGAATTTTAAGGCTCATTGCCTATTGAATTGCAAACATTGAAGCATAGAAAAATTCAGGAGAAAGATACAAAAGACCTAATAAGACTCACTGTCTCAGAGTAGGTACATGAAAATTATAATAATAAACTAAGACTGAACTGTTAGGCATCTGACTTATGCTGATATTGTGGCTCCTTTTTCACACTTTTTACACCATCATACAAATTTTAGACACTTTATACTTTTCTCAATCCACATCAAAAAACACATCACATTTCAAAAATAATTTCTCCTTTTATAAATATCCTCAACAACAATATAAACCTCCAATTAAGTCGACTAAAAGATGATCCTTAGATGTAACTAATGATATTGCATAGGTCACAATCAAAATAATATGCAAAGTGAAATAACTTTGATTGTGGATCAAACCACACTATGTTGAGGCCTAAGAGCACTTCCACACATTCTCCAAAATAATTTTAACTGATTAAGATCAACTGCAAATGAAGAAAATAAGTCATGTCCACTTGATAAGTACAAGTTCCATCAATACTATTACTGATTGAGTTCACACCACCAGGGAGATACCAAAAAAATCTTGTGGATTAATATATGAACAATGCAGGTAATCTGCAATATCCCTACAAACTCTTCTAGAAATATTTGGTCATTAAATGCTGGCACAATTGAAGAAGCTTACTGAAAATGCAGAAATAGAGCATTCCAGATCAACTATAACACACTGTTAATTGAAGATTAAACTTGCGGATGTCCAACACACTTGATACTATTAGATAATGTGTATTGATCACTACTAATCATGTCCTCAAAGCTGCAAGAACAAACCAACACCTCCAGAGGAATGCAAAGCATTCCAACCAACCTTTATCATTGCATTGCACTTTTAGGGCATAGACTAGAACATTGCCAACTATAACTTTGACTGTGGAAAATACAAAGACTTGATTCTTTGGATATAATATTTTTATAGCATGGCCATCATTTCATTTGAACCGCAAGATAGAATCTTGTAAAATGAATGGATACAAACTAAAAAGTCATGATACTGCCTTAGGGTATACACAGTTAGTGCCATAGCCAATCTTCTGCAACCTATATCAACATGCGGTACATGAATCCATAATGATATCAAGGTAGAAATATTATAGAAACATTAGGACATGATTATCATACTCCACAACATACTTAGATCACCATTCTTCCTTATACTACCCTATAAACATGCCTCAACACATATCAACTTATGTTGCAACTAACTCTAGAGTATGTACATATTTCAACAACACATATAACATCAATGCCAACCCAAATAGGGTTGACATAAATGACAAAACTTGTTGCCAACAATCTCCCCCTTTGTCATTGATGACAACACACATGTACTTCTCTTACCCTTTGACATCAAGGACAAAGGGCATGACATCTTCTATTTATAATATCCCAAAATTGAATGAGCTCCCACTTACTATATACTCCCCCTAAGATGGAGATTCCCAAAAATAGATGCTATGTACAAGAATAGGTTCAAAAACCAAAAAGATACTGAAAAATTTCACAAAAGGATTTACAAGGACAAAATTGTTTTACTTACATCTTTGCATCATCCTTGGAAGGAAGAATATTCTTATGAATTGATTTTAATTGCTCCAAGGTAGCAATCCAGTCCGTGGTTGCTGAGGAGGGTATATGACTTTGACATTAAAATTCTATGCACATTTCTGCAACCTCATTTATTTTTTAAGGAGTTTTTATTTTCTAGCCCACTTTTACTACTTTTTTCAGTAATCTGAATAGTGATGCAAGACTCATATTGACTACCTCTCTTAACAAGTTGAATTGTTGCTTTACTGTTCTCTTTGGATTAGAAGAAATGACAACTTTACATGAAGAATTTCAACTTGTGCCCAAATATATCCATCCATATCTTTTGACAAATAATAAGTTTCAACCAACAGTGCAATTTGTGACTCAATAGAGTCAATCTGAAGTTTGATGTCTTTGGTGGAGCTTGGCCACTTCAAACATAATTGATAAGAGTTGTTTCTTCATTCACACAATCCTTAAATTTATCAAAGTTTTCCTACAAATTATTTTGTGCATCAGTACATCTATCAGAGGCCTCATTCATTATTTTGTATTTTACTTTTCTCAAGGCATCTTGTTCTGCCTTTTGCTCCAAGAGAGAGGTGTGATATTTGAAAGAATCCATTAAGATTTTTAACTTTTGTTTCAGAGGAAAGGAGACATAAATATTTACTTCTGGTAATCCTTCTTGGATAATATTCACAACATTATCAATCAATTCAATTTTATTTTCATTTTCTTGTAGGATTTCCTTCCTTGCAGAAGTATGCAGGACATCAGCAAGATGCAACTTATGTAAGGGAGAAATGCTTGATAGTGAACATCTTTTCCCTCAATGGTGGGAATTTATAAAATATGAGGTGTAACTATCAGTTGAAATCGAATCTGCATCCCTAGTAGTTATTTGAAATAATTTGATGAGGAAGAATCTTGGATTACATAAGCCTCCTACTTATTTATATTGACCTCCTTTGAATCTTGAACATTTTCAGGATTACCTTCTATCGTTTGTTCTTCACTTTCTTCTCCTTTTCTTATTCCTCTCCTTTTCTTATTTCTATACCAGAGATAACCTTTCCTTCTTTTTGTCCAGAAAGTCCTTTTATTTCTTGCATATCTACTTTCATCAGGGAAGGCACATTATGTTCTTTGTTAGATTTAGTGTTCACCAGAGGTGAGATCCTTACTTTATTCTAATCCTCTGCACCCTGTGCATTTATGCTTTTTGGAGGAGCAATCTCCTCAACTTGTTTAACATTTATAATTTCCACATCATCTATAATTACCTTTTCTTTAGAAGTGGATAGATTCACAATATGAGCAGTTACATCAGGAATGTCTTGTGTATAAGAGATATCTGGAGGAGTTTGATCCTTGATTATTTCAACATTCCTTAATCCTTCCAATATTCTTGTTGTTTTTTCAAATTTTTACTTTTCCATCCTTTTTATTCTTCTTTGTCCTTTCCCATCAGAATGTTTATTCTTTGTTTGATTTTGAATTCTTGAGCTTGATATTGGGACACTTTAGCTCTTTCATCATGGGAGATAGATACCCCAACCTTTTCTAGTGCTTGATGCCTCATTCTAGCTTCTTCTGATTTTTCTAGTATACATTCATATTTTTTATATTTTGCAACCTTGCTTCATCAAGATCCTCAAGAGCAGACTTGAGTTCACCTTCAAAATCAACTTCACATTCTTCCAGATTGATATTCTAGCCTTCAGGTTCCATTGATTCTAGGTTTGGTTTTGTGATGAACATATCATTGATATTTGCCACAAACGCCATGTGTTCAAGTGCATGATCTACCTTAGCCATGAGGCTTATTCAAGGAACTTGGCTCCGATACCAATTGTTGAACACAAAGCAATGCTGAGAGGGGGATAAATCAATGTATATTAAAAACAATTTTTTTTGATATGTAGCTAACACATCCCATCACATGAATTGAAAGAACAACAAAAAGGAAAACATGCACCACACAATAACACCATAATTTTTATGTGGGAAACCCAATGAGGGAAAAACCATGGTGAGAGTTAGCTCACAATATAAAAGCTCATTTCTTAAAAAGGATTTACAATTAAGTTTAAGGATCATTGCCTAGTGAAATACAAACACTGAAGCAAAGAAAAATTCAAGAGTAAGATCCAAAAGACCTGATGAGACTCACTATCTCAAAGTAGGGTACATGAAAATATGATAATAAACTAAGATTGAACTATTGTAGATGAGGCATCTGACTTATGCTAATATTGCAGTTCCTTTTTCATAATTTTTACACCATAATACAAAATTCAGACACTTCATACTTTTCTCAATCCACATCAAAACACACATCATACTTCACAAGTGATTTTTCCTTCTATAAATATCCTTCAGAACAATACAAAACCTCCAATTAAGTTGGCTAAAATATGACCCTTAGATGTAACAAATGATATTGCACAGGTCGGCATAAAAACATATCCAAAGTGAAAGAAATTTGATTGCGGATTAGAACATGCTATTTTGAGGCCTAAGGTCACTTCCACACATTCTTCAAAATAATTTTAACTGACTAGGATCGACCACAAATGAAGAAAATAAGTCATGTCATCTTGATTAGTGCAAGTACCATCAATATTGTTACTGCTTGACTTCACACCACCGGGGAGATACCAAAAACATCATGCATATCAAGATATGAATAATGTAGGTAATATGCAATATCCCTACAACTGCTTCCATAAATATTTGATCATTAAATCCTGGCACAACTAAAGAAGCTTATTGAAAATATAGAAACAAATCATTTCAGATCAATTGTAACACAATGCTAATTGGAGATTAAGCTTGCAGATCTCCAACACACTTGATACTGTTAGACAATGTGTATTGATCACTACTAATCATGTCCTCAAAGCCACGAGACCAAACCATCACCTCCGGAGGAATGCAAAGAATTCTAACCAAATTTTATCATTACATTGCAATTTTAGGCAACAGACTGGAACACTGTCAACTATAACTTTGACTATGGGAAGTGTGAAGAATTTATTCTCTGGATATAATATTTTCATAGTATGACTGCCATTTCATTTGAACCAAAAGATAGAATATTGCACATTGGATGGATGCATACCAAAAATTTATGATATTTCCTTAGGGTATACATAGTTAGTGCCTTAGCCAATCTTCTGCAATCTATTTCAACATGCAGTACATGAATCTGGAATGATATCAAGGTAGAAATATTATAGACACATTAGGAAATGAGTATCATCCTCTGCAACATACTTAGATCACCATTCTTCCTTATATTGCCTTGCAGACATGCCTCAAAACATATCAACTTATAATACAACTAAATCCAAAGTATGTACATATTTCAACAACACATCTAACATCAATGAAAGTCCAAATAGGGTTGACATCAATTACAACACTTGTTTCCAACAATTCCACCTTTCTATTCTTAATTGCTTTCTTGGCGGGGATATCGCCTACCATCCTTAATCCTATCATGGCATGGATGAATTCCTTTGTGAGTTGATAGGGTTTGTATAGGTACATAAACTCGTCACACACCTAACTCAACACAATTCAAATCATGCCTCATTATAAAATTATAGATAATATTTATAGATATCGAGGTTCTTCCGGCCAATCTCCATGTATTCTAGCTTGTATGTCCTATTGTCATCTTCCAATTTTTTTTGTCAGAGGTCCTCTAGCTTAATATTGTCTATCTCTACAATTGTATCATGGATATATTTCTAGAAATCTTCCAAGTATACTATATTATGAGGAACTAAGAAATTTTTTCCCTCTTTATCTTTTTCTAGGGCCTCATATGGATATTTTTTGTAACACCCTTTTGTTTTGCTTTCTGGATTGGACAGTGTTTCCTTGTTCTGCTTTGATTTATGTTCTAGATATTTAGATACTTTATCTTGTGTGTGTATTTGATTGAAATTTATTGAGTGATAGATTATTTGATGTGATTTGATTTATCTGATGCTTTATTGTGCATGCTTTAATTGGTGTAATGATGATGTTAGTTGATATAACATGTTAGTGCATATGAGATTAATGAGTAAGATGAAAGTGTCAGTTTTGACGAGTGTATTGGTGAAGGGGACGGGTTCGCATCACTTGCTTGCGAGCGCCCTACGAATTCGTGATTTCCTCTTCACGGTGTGTATTATATGCTGGTGATATTATATGATGTTTTTTTTACTATGTTTTCAGGATTGCAGGTACATGACATCGACTCCACCTAGTTTCATAGGTTTGAGCGTGTCGATCCAACGGTTAAGTTGAACGAGAGATAGTAGCTAGGTAACATGTGTCAAGTCTACGACCTAGCCTTAGTGTGTCGTCAGTTTCATTTGTTGAGTCATAGTTTACCTTATTTTAATGTTATTTGATTCTGAAGGATTCTTGTTTGGAAATAGATGTTTTGAATAATTGCATTAAATCATGTTGATGGTTATTTAATTTAAATTATGCAATGTGGATAAAAGTTTATATTTAAATTAATTAATTATATTTAATTTATTTAATTAATCAAATTTAATCCAAGGGGTTGAATTTAGTTATTAAATAATTAAATTAATTAATTAATTGGGATGTTACGAAAATTAAAAGAAATAAAAGAATTTAAATTCATTATGGAATTTTATTTCATTTAGTGGGAATTTAATTATTTTGGGATTTTATTTCAATTAAGTTGGAATTAAATTAGAATTTGAAATTGAATTTTAAATGCAAAGTTAGTTTTCGAAATGTGAGAGTTAATTAATATTTAGATATTTTAGAATTTTTTAGATTGCATGCAAAATCAGATTTGGTGGATGAAGATATTTTCAATTATGTAATATGTGAAAGTTTTAATTAAGAAAAAGAGATTATTGAAAATTCATGGATTCTGAGAGAAGAGGTTGTTGAAATTCATGCACAGAGAGAATTTTGGAGAGGAAAAAGCTTCTTCTGGTGTGAGAAGATATTTTTGGGAAAAATTACACAGAAAAGGGATTTGGGGAAATTCTTGGCTGTAGATTTACATTGGAGTTATTCTGGAAATCTTTGTTGTGTTTGAGGATTGCTTTCTTGGTTGGAATCATTGGATTGTTGGATAGAAGCTGAAGAAGCTTTGGAGGAAGCTCTGCATAAAAAAAAATCTTCTTTTCCTGTAGCTTCTTGAACCAGGTTTTCTTCTGTGTTTTTATTGTTCTTCGTTGCTTTTAAAATAGCAGTGATTAAAGATTTGTTTGATAAATCTGTTTTAGAAAATAAATTTGTTATTAGAAGAAAGGAAATAAATAAATAAATTTAAAGCTTTTGTTTTGCCTGTGAAAATTCTCCAGGAAAATTGTGTAAACTTCAGTAGAATTTAATTTATTTGAGGAAATGGATTGTTTTGTTATTTGAATCAAACCTTGAGGTTGAACAACACATTAGATCTGTTTTAGCAAATTTTAACCTCTGTAGAAAATTGTGCTGAAGAAAACTAAAGGATTAGAAAACTTCTGATTTTTAATTTAGATCCTTTTAGTTTTATTGTTCATGAATTCGAAAAAAATGGTTTAAAAGAATTAATTTTAAACCCTATTGTGAATTTTGGTTTTTTCTGGAAAAAATTATACAATTTCACCTGTAGGTGAATGTTTTTGCTATATATCTCCAATTTGTTTATTATGAATACCCTGTTTTTATATATATATATATATTATATACATATAAAAGTTTATATATATATATACAATTATTATTTTTGATAAGTATATGGTTAAATGTATTATTACCGTCCGTATGACATTTTCTGGTTTTTCTTGGAAATCGCAGAAATATTTGATACGCAAATTCCATTTGATTTATTTATTGTTTTGGTAATACTTTGGGTAGGGTGCATTGCACACCCCACCGCCCCATGTATGGAGGCTGCGACTGCCTTATGAGGCAACACCCTCCACTTAGTGGAGGGAGTGCTGTCTCATATGGCAGCGCAACCCCCTGTAGGCCGCGCCAGGGAAGGATGGGGTGGGGGTTTGGTTGTGGCCGACCCCTCCCCAATCCCTTTGGTTGTATTGTTTATTATTATTATTATTTTTTTGTATTCACTGTGCGTGAATAGTGGCGTCCGCCGGTGCACGGTTCGATACTTGGTATTTATTGTTCATTTAAAATTTAATATTCATATATAATATATATGTTTATATTATGGTAATGGGGATTTAAGTAATCTCGGTTACGTAGCCTTAGGGGATGTTGTCAATTATAGATGAACATGTATGTTTAATTCACTTTAATAAAAAAAATTAGTACGCTTTTATTGTGAATTGAAACTTCCTCTAGGGTTGTGTGACGGGGCATTACATTTTTGGTATTTCGGGCAAGGATTCTTTGAGATCTTTACTATTGTGGGAGTGGTCATTGGTATGTGGGATAATTTTATAGTTCAAAGAGCTGTTAGGATTTTGGACTCAAATGAGAATATCTCATAGTGCAAAGTGTGATGGAAGCAAGTGAATGAATGAGTGGGATGTGAGCTGTTATATAGATATATGGGTGGATGAGAATTTAATGCTCTTCTTGTTATGCAGGGTTTTTGTAGCCATTCAATTTTACGATGTGACAAGTCATCTTTTTTTTAAAATTTTTTTTTCCCTAAGGTTTAAACTATAGTACATAGTATACATTAGAAGGTTAGTCTCTTATTTGATGTTTTCACCTTTTTGACTTAGTCTCTTATATTTCAACTTGACTACTCTAGAATCATTTATTTCATGAATGTAATAAGGACCTAACCATCCGACCTTTAACTTCCCTTGATTCTTAAACTTTTTGTCACATAACAACACCAAATCCCTTGTTTTGAATTGCAATCATTTCAAAAATTTATGGTCCTCAATGTACGTTAGCTAATCTTATCATGGAGAAAATATGAGAAAAATATGTTGTAGTTTCATCAAAAGAACGACCAATTCCACCTTTGGATAATAGAGTCATTGATGTCTATAAAGGAGTGGTAAATTGTTGAGCCACTATACTATTGGAATACTGAAGAGAGGGACACATTGAACAATAGTAGATGAGAGGTAACTACTAGCATGATAAAGCATTGCCCACAAATGTTGAGAAAATATTTAGCAAATAAGGAAAGTATATAATCTTTGGTGGAAATCATAATGCATTTGAATTTGGAGCTCTATTCCCTAAAGTGCCAAGAATAGGTGCAATGGGGCCACCTACATATGCGCCCATAGGTTACCGATTTATTAAGAAAGTATTTTAATGGTTCATGGTTTGTAAATAATGTAAACGATGTAGAGAGCGAGTAGTGTTTGGGCTGTGTGAGGACTTCCCATATGGCTATACTAGAGGCATCTACATGAACATGAAAAGGATTGCTCCAATTCAGGAATATTAGAATTGGTGCTTCTAGAATTTTTTGCTTTAAGGTGTCAAAGGATTTTTGGGACTCATCGTTCCATTCAATTTTTTTTCCTTCTTCTTTTTCAAGAGTTCTTCTAGTGGCACAACAATGCTAGCATATGCCCTTATGAACTTCCTATGGTATCCAGTATATCCTAAAAATGTCTTCACTTCTGGCACATTCTTAGGTGGTGGTAAGTGTAATATTAATGCAACTTTCATAGGGTCCACCATTAATTCCTCCTTGCATATGATATGGATTAATAAGGTCCCAAAGGGTACCGTAAAGGTAACTTTATTAAAATTTAATAAGATTTGCATGCTTCTGCATATGTTTAACATCATTTGGAGGACCTATACATGATCTTTCACTAGCCCATTACACGATCTTTCACTAGCCCATAAATAGTCCAATCATCCAAGTAAAATTCTAGAAAATGATGGATGAAGTATTTGAAGGTGTTAATCATTATTATACTAAATACCGTAGGGGAGTTTTTTAACCCTAAAGGAATCAAAGTATACATATATGATCCCCATTCTATTGCAAAAGTGGTTTTAGATTGATCTTCCTCTTTTATCTTAACTTGGTGATATCTAGAGATGCCATCTTTAAATGAGTAAATATCTCTTTTGGCAACCAATTCTAGGATTTATTTTGTAAATGGAGTTGGAAACGGTTCATGTATGCAAGCTTTGTTCAACTCCCTAAAATCTACACATATCCTTATCTCTCTGGTTTTCTCATTTTGGACCACCATAGGACTTATCAAATCAACATCCTCTACTGGTTTATGATTCCAATAGATAACATCTTAACTATATATGTTTTTACTTTCCTCTTCATATTTGGATTTAGTCTATAAGGTCTCTTTCAGATTGGTTTAAAACACATTCCTTAAGTTGAATTTTCATCATTCCTACCTCTTCTTTGATTCCTTTCATTTATTTGAAGGTTTTGGGAAATAAGTCTTATAATTCAGAGAGGGATTCTATTGTTTGAGCTACTACCTTGTCATCCTAGTAGTCCCAAATTATTTCCATCTTGGGATCCCCTTCCGTTGCAATATTTTCCTCCTTGAATTTGAGGGGTTGATTATAGTATTTCTTTTTAGGTTTTGTGGATTCTTCTATTTCCCTTTCTCCTTGATCTATTCTTATTTATGGGATTTTCTCATCATCACCATTTTGTATTGCACAACAATGTTTCCCAGTGTTGGTTGCTTCCTAGTCCAACCGATTAATGTACTCATATATACCTTCTTATTTTTGTGGTGGGGAGGAGGGTTGCAGTGCCATTATTTTTTGATCTTCTTCCGGATTAAATATGATCTCTTTCATTCATAGTAATGTGGTATGTATCCGAGGGTTTTTAGTAGAAAATGAAAAGGTATGGAGAAAATTTGTTGTTAGTTCATCCCATGTTATAGTTTTATCACATATCACCTAGTAAATGTACCAAGTTTTGGCTATCAAGTTAAGTGTCTAATAGAATAGTTGGATGTATAATCTATCATCATATTCGTATCTTTCTTCCCAAAAGTATATACATATGTCTAAATGATGTTGCAATAGGATATCTCCCTCATATGTGGGCATGTCTTCATATTCCCCTACATTCGGTAGAAATCTTACTTTTATCAAAGTTTTGAAGGTTTCCCATTTGATAATGATGTGCTTATGTGTGTTATACTAGCATGCAATAGTGCAGGTAAGGGTATGTGGTAGTGTATTAAGTCTTTGGGTTTCATTCGGAAGGTTTGTTCTATTTGTCCTAGGTATTCCAGTAATTCTTCTACTTCAAAATATATAGGTAACTTGGTGTTTGAAACTTCATGTGAAATGTGGTGAAATTGATGAGAGATTCTATCTTCATCCTTCTCCCCCTTGTTTGCATTTGCACTAGTATCATGCAGTATGTTTTATGTGGATGGTTCTTTTGTTGGTATCTTTCTTAACATAATATCATTTTGGATCCAAATATTCTATGAGAATGTGCTTATGATTCATCTTGTAACCAAGCTTTTAGTGCAATTTCACTATTTGTACTTCCATTAGTTTCATCAATCTTTGATTCCCCTTCTAAATTGGGTTCTTCCCAAATTTCAATTGCATGTAACTTAGTTATGGTGCTTAGTATTTTGTCATCATCCTCATATTCCTCCACATTTAATTCTTCTATGTAGGTTTCATCTTGATTCTTTCTTAAGAGGATGTGTACTAGCTTCCTATCATTTGCAAATGAAATTTCTTCCTTACATCTATTACTCTGCATGAGTCTACAAACCATCTTAATCCCAAATGTACATCACATGAATCAAATATTTCTTTAATTGTAACTAATTCAAAATCTAAAATCTATTTAAATCCTTTAACATTTACTTCTACTTGTTTCTAGGTACCTAAAGTTTTTATTCTAGAACCATCCGCGAAATTGATGTTGTATGGGGTGGGTTCTAGTGTGAGTCTTCCTAGGTATTCCGATATCCTTTTTGGGATTAGATTGACATCTTCCCATAAATCAACCATTACCCTAGAGATTTTTTGGTTATAGATCCAGAGGTCAATCATGATTGACACAAATAAAAATAGGGAACCCTAGGTCTAATGTATAAAATTGGGATTCAAAATTTGGTGTTTTGGGTGTTATTTTCTTATTTTTCATTAAGATGGAGATCAACAAGGTATTTAGATTGAATTTCAACCATGAAGGTGAGCCAATCAGACTTGGATCTTCATCTTGTAGGGTATTGGAAATGGATTGAAATTGATTTCCTCCACTAACCTAATTAGACTATATGACCTAATATTCAAAATTGTCACATCTCTATTTCTTGAAAAATTCAGCTATTAAATCAATAAAGATAATAAAATTATAGGGTGAATACATGTTGGTGGGCGAAAAGAAAAGACAAGTAAAAGAAACTTAAATTGTATACTATCTATATTATTATTATCAAGGTTTTCTATTTGAAATTTTTTAAATTTATTTAACAAGAAAGAATTAAATAAATAGAAGAGACGAATAATTAAATAATGAATGAATTGTTTTTCAATAAAAAAGAAATTGATTAGATTTTTAATTCAAGCTTCCTTCTTTAAAATGAAAGAAACAAGAGTTGCTAAATTGGACAGAGGGAATTAATAAATAAAATTAATTCCTAATGGGGATTTAATTCATGATGGGAAGCCTCAATGGAGGAGGTGGGTGAGTGCTTGTTTGCATTTAAATTGCATGTATGCATTGCTCCGCATGGAAATGTCAATTAATGTATTAAAGAATATTTAATCAATCCAGAGGAGTCGAAAGAGGGAAGTGGATTGATGGAGAAAGCAATCTTTCTCGACCATATTTAAGATATCTTCTTATTCATATTGCATGATCTAACCAATGAGTGACGGTAAACTGTTTGGGAGGGAGAAACAAGGTCTTGCCACATATCGATTAGGTTGAGAATGATGAGTTGACAAGCATGGAGAGCGCATGGAGGCTCAAATTATATAGGGCTCTAAGGCTTGAAATGGATGATAGGCCTCAGATAAAGATCCATGATTGCTTTACTGCAGTGTTGGATTCTAGAAGTGGATGGGTTGAATATTATCAACAAAAAAATGGAGTAAGAAATTCAATCGTTGTTACTTTTATCTACATAAAGATTTAAGTATGGATATAGATTTGTTGCATGATCAGGTGTATTTTAGTGTCTTTTCTTCCATAATTGCATCGACCTATAAATTTTAGTGTCTTCTTTATGATTTGACAAATAGTGAACACAATAATCCATCTTATTTCTTAAATACATTCTTTGATTGTGTTTGTCTTCATACATGTGGAGAGTCGAGTGATTATGTTTGTCTTCATACATGTGAAGAGTTGAGTGATTGGTAATAATTGAAATGATAGTGAAAATTTTAAAATTTGTGCATTATTTAAACATAAAATGTCTATTCCTTCCTAAAAGGTTAGTCCTTGTTTCTCAATTAAGATGCATCCCGATTTTAATGCATGCCAAGAATTAGCGCACCAAGAATTAGTTCACCTTATTAGGGTGGAAATGCATTGGACATCAATGTTCTCTCCCTTGAAGTGGTTGAAGGTGTTGAATGTCAAAAGGATCTTGTTAGGAAGGTCCTTGTAATGGATCATTGTGTAATATTTTTCTTGACCATGAGGTTTATTGTAAGGAATACATCCTTTATGTTTGCCAATAATATTGGTATTTGTACTCTAATTTTCTAAGTAATATAATTTCTTGTCTCCATTCATTATTGGACATGTGCTATTTTATATGCTTATTTATGTGTAATCCATGCAATGTCTTAATTTTAAGTTATCGAGGTTGTTACAAAAATGCAATAATTCGATAATAATAGACTGAAATAGTAAATTGTAGGCAGATATGGGAAGTGTAGAGGAATGTGTACATGTCCTGAAAAGTTTTTGTTGGTATGAATATAGGGACAGAGTCACCCTAGTGTGTATGGGTCCTTGTACACCTTTCTAGCTCTATTTTTGAGGTCCTTTCATAAAAAATATGAGTTTCTAATTCCTAGTTGCAAAGTTTTTTTTAGACTGCAGGAGTTAGCCAGGTATCCATCCCCATATAAATTGCAGTGCGCCTAATAAATTTTTTTCACGTGACCGGTGATATTGGCACGACACGCCCTCCAGTGCCATGAGGATGGTCGGGAGACTAGAACTCGTGATCTCTTTCTTGCAACAAGATTCTTTCACCAATAGAGCTAGGCCCACCACTCCGCTCCTAGTTGTAAAGTTACCAGAACACCAACGGGTAACTCTATGGGTGAATTTCTGTGAGTTGAAAAGATGTAGGGATTCAATTGCAAAAATGAAAAAATACCTTCAAGCTTCCTTCAATCCTCTTCAAACTTGAAATCTACACATTCACAAAGAGAAGATATGTTGTTACATGTAGGGGCTTTCCTTAGTCAAACCCTGTGTTAGTTTTCCCACCTACAGAATGACAATGTCAATGATAAAACAAATAAATGATAGGAAGGAATGATTAAATCGTAAAGTGTTGCAACTCACTACCCTTCAATGGCTTCCTTGAAGGATTAAATTCATGCACATCACTTCAAGGTCTCAGATATTTCTTTCTTGAATGCTTGAATTGCTTGGAGACCTACAACAAGGGTTAGCATTCACAAACAAGGATAATATAAACACATATGAAATCACATAAGATTCAACATGATGTTAGGATCTTGAATTGCTGTAATAAAGCTTTGAAATGTTGTTCTTGACATGCTTGATAGTGCTCTTGATCATAGGTTTGCCAATATTTTTCTTGTTATATTTCAAATGATTCAATCAGTAGGTATTTATTCAATTTTGCACAAATTAAATCCTAATAGCCAAAATTTGCAATTTAAATTTTGAATGTTAAAATACCGACACCGACATATCCAAAAATTTTCCTCGAAAAAATAGGGGGACCTATACACCCTAGTACAAATGGGTCTTGATCCTATTTTCTAGGACATTAAGTGTCAGGGGAAAATATTAATTAGATGAATTTGTTCAACACTTGCAATTTCTAGAAAAGTGATGAAAATAGGCTATAGAATGCATAATTTAGGAAATTAGGGACCTAATTAGGCTCAATTATTTAGGGGGAAAAAAACATAGTGTGAAATCTTCAAGGGTGACAATTTACAATGCTACAATGATAGGCCTAGTTTTCTAGTGTTTCCCTAATATCATGACTTGCAGAATGGATTTCTTGTTCCAATATCTAGTAATTTATTTTAATTTTATTAGTAAGTCATTTTGTTTTGCCATTTTCACTTTGTTTTAGTATCCTTCTTGTTACGAGAAAAATCCATTTTTCTCTCTTTCTCTTCATTGTTCTTTCTCAATTATTTTCCTAGATTGTTCTAGGATTTGGTCATGTTGTTTCTTAGTGGCTTGGAAATATTCTTCCCCTTCTGAGCTCTCTTTTTCTACCAGTACTGTTTCTTGTCTTCCGATATTTATACCTATCTTGTGACTATTACTACCTTACCATTTTCTATTTTTGTAGGATATGTGCGGTACTCATCTCCAGTTCTACTTTTTTCTATGGTGTATCCTTCATCCTTTCATTCCTTCTAACATCACCTTGTTTCTTCTATTAGGTTCTTGGGTACCTTCCAGAGAAGTCTTGCTCCTTTGCTTATATTGGAGTGTTGTGGTTCATCATATTGAGTTTGTGGTGATATGATTTTATAATACTGGCGTGCCTTTTCACAATTAAATGCATTACGATATTCTTGGCCATATAATCCACATTGTTTTTTCCTTTCACCCCAACATTCGGTTGCAAAATGCCCCAGTTTGCCACAATAAAAATGTGTAGCATCTGCTCTTCATCCTCTTCTTCGGCCTCGACCTCTTCCTCCATGAAATGAAGCATTGTTATTATATTACTCCAAATTTTGGTTATTATTTGAATTTCCTTGGTTTTGTTGCCATGATGTGACTCTATATTTGATATTTAGTGCATATGACTTATTTTTTGCTAGTCCTTTAATGTATGCTAGCGTGTGCTGGTCATTATTGATGATTGCGGTGGGATCTTCTCTTAATAAAAATTACTATGAAAGGTAGTCTTCAGTATCATGGTTATCCCACTCTCTACACATTCTGTAGTAGATTGAATTTAATTTCTTAGGTATTGTCTAGAGGTCTATGTGTAGCACATTGTCTTTCTTTTCCCTTAGTTCTTTAGGACATTCTTTTCTAATTGTGTCGTCAAAAAGTGTAGCCTTTGACACTTTTCGTTCTTTTGGACCTTTGCTTATAGATTTTGGACCCTTTTTAGCCTCTTTTCACCCATTTCCAAGCCTTGTGCCGAAGTGTTGTAAGGTGTTGTAAAACATTTTAACACTTTCTTGGGCTTGTCATCACTTAATCAACCCTTTCTTATGCTATAATGGCCCCTTAATACACATATCAACCCTATCTTAGTGAGTTTTCATGAGACAATCCCGACAAGCAATAATAATAACACTTTAATTCTCGACAACTAATCAAAATGGCCCAGGTGGACTAGGTCGCCACCTTGGGCGACCTAGTCCCATGTGGCATAAAATTCAATTTTAACTTAAGTTTCTTTCAGGATTTTATCTCTAAAACCCTAAGGTCGGCCTGTATGGTGCTATTTCAGGAAAATTAGGGCATAACTTGTATAAATAAGCCTCAAAACCCTAATTTCTCAGAAGTCACACTCATTATTCACAACTCTTCACTCCTCATCTCTCCTCTCTTTCCTTCTCAAGCAAGCTAGGGTTTGAGCATTCCAAGTCAACAAGACATATCTCAAGAAGCATTCAAGGGATGATTTCTGCAACAACACAAGATATCTCATCATGGCCAGGTAACTTAATCCATTATTCCATTGTTTCATATTCATGCTTTAAATTTCTATTCATTTTGGTTTAGTTACCTAAAAGGGGTTTGACCAAGGCAAACCCCTAATCCATAACAATCAACATATTTCTCTTTCTTTCCTTGTGTGTTTGCAAATTTAGGTACCTTAAAAATTATTGAAGGCTTTGAAGACTTGTTGAAGACCTCTCCTTAATTGCAAAGTCCCAACATTCACCAAAAGTCACTTTCGGACCTGAATATCAGAGTTTTAGAAGCGAACAATTGTGAAGAACCAAGGTGCAAACCGGGGGCTTCCGTTTCCCCTTTGAAATTTCCAAGAATCTTGAAGAGGACTAGACTGCCAAAAATGGTGACCTAGTCCCACTGGATAGGTCTTTCTGTGATTTTCACATTTTTCAAACACCCATTTGGCAAAAGCAGGCTCCAAACTAGTTTTCTCAAATCTGGGACTAGGTCGCCCAGATTGGCACAAGTGTTCCTTTCGGCTTCTGCAACATTTTCATTAGCATTCCATACCTCCATCAGATTCCTCTTCAAATCCCAGGTGCACACATTCTATCTGTTTCATTTATGTATAGTTTAGTGTACATTATTAGGTCATTTTGTATATGTTTGCATACAACATTTTGTTTTCCAACACTTTGCATTTCAATAGTTTAACATTCATTAATCATTGCATTTCTAGTTTTCTAGCATTTAGGGAACTCCACACACATCAAATAAAGCCCCTAACTCCCCCTTTGAATGAACCTACCCAAATTCCCATATCACTAAGGTGAAAGAGTGTAATTCCTAAACCAAGTGCTCCTTAGGTGAAAAACCCTAGGAGCCTAGTAAAGGGAATCCTCTTTCCCTTCTTGTCCATGTTTTTGGTGGTTCATTTTGGTGAACCCAAAGTGAAACCCGATGTGACCCCAAGGATGAGGATGTACTCCAATTTTGGGCGACCTATTCCCTTCAGGCTTCTGAAATTGCCCTTTACAGAGCTGAAAACCCAATTTTTAGGCTTCTATTTTGTGTCATTACCTACCTGTATCAATAGGTTGTGTTTCTGTTATATGTCTTTTATTAGAATTAGATTAATTTAGCTCATTTCATGCATTGCACATTTTCAATTTTGTATTTTACACAATTTCATTTTTCAGATCATTGATAGTGTAATCAACAAATTGCCTTCTTTGTAATCTGAAAATTGTATTTCCTTTTTAGTCTTTAAATTTCATTGTACATTATTCAAACATGTTAGTTTTATTTTTTTCCAAAATTGTAAAGAAAATTCTAGTAAATAAACATGTTAATCATTCCTTTAATGTATTCCCTAGTTATTAGAGTCTAGAAAATGAAAATGTTTATAATTGTCTTGAATATACACTACCTTTTATCTCTCCTACTTGCGAGGATGATGTGTTAGAAGCAAATACAAACATAGATGATCATGATGATCATAATTTTTCCTCTCTGGATACCTCTCCTTTTAGTGACAAAGGTATCTTGCTAAAAGAAGGTACAATCATTGAGAATCATGAAGGTCTTGCTTGTTCTTCTCCTCATCCCCTTTGGGAAGATATTTTGACACAAGAACATGACATTACAAACACATTTCTAAACATTACCTTACCCAGTCTCCCTAAATATGATGATCAACCTTTCCCTTCTTCTAATGACCCTCCTTGATGCAACGAGGACATGTTGGTATTAGAAGATCCTTCTCCTAAGATTCATAAGACTCTTGACTATCCCTATCTATTTGAAACTCATAGTGATCCTTCTCTTGATGCATCCTTTTCTTGTAGTGACACCTGTGATGAACCTTTTCCAAGCTCTTCTACTAGGGTCCATAGTATGGAACAAGAGAATGAGACCTTTGACATTCAAATAGACTCTTATCCTAATCCTTCATTTCCTCATAATCTCATCATTAATGATTTACTTCATAATATTATGCCCTTACACGAAGATGTAGAGCATCTCTTAGACTCTACTTCCCTAAGGGATGCTAATATTATTCAACCTCAACTCACCCTTTACCTCCCATCCACACTATCCTAGATCATCTTTCTCAACCCACCTTAGAAAGTAATTTTTTGAAACCAACAAAGGACCCTTCACTTAACACCAATGTCATCTCGCAACCCACTATTGATTTAGATTTGACACACTCCTCTAACGGAGTATACAAAATCTCACAATCCATAGCGCCTTGTGTAGGTATGCCATCCTATCCTAAGCATGACCTTTTTTCTTTGCACACCAAATGATCACCTTCTCCCCTTGATCAAGAGGGTCTCTTGTTGAGACTCCTCCAAGATCACTTGATATCTCTTCCTCCTCGCACTCAAAATAATTTTTCAAACAAACATTCCTTTTGTGCTTACCACTGAGTTCATGGCCATCACACTAATACATGTAAGGCCTTGAGTAACAAAATTTTACATCTTAGGGCATTTGGTGTTCTTCCACCTATGGGGGAACCTAATTCCTCTAATTGATACAAATTTTAACTCTCCCTTGCATTCCCTCATTCCTTTCAGCTCACTCTTGTCCTGCACTAAGTGGGGGCAAGGGGTTAGTAAGCCTTTTTCCTCGTATGTCACTTGTCTTTGTCTCTTTTGACTTATCGTTAACTTTTCATGAATATATAAGAGCAAGCTTGGGATGTGGACGACATGTCTTAATATTGACTCACATGTGACATACACCCCTCTTTTCATGACATAGCTTATCAGAAACATATGACTCGACATAGGGCTTTCTGAACAAGCTCTCATGTCCTCTTCCTCCTAGTCTACTTTAAAGAACTTTCTCACAAAACGATGTGTAGCAATTCCTTTAAAGTGGGGGCATAAATCACCACTCACATTTTCATTGTGCAATCTTCCTTTTTCTTGCGATTCCTTCTCTTAAAAACATTACACACAATGTTGCTTAGGTTGAGACATTTGCATTTTACCTCTTTTGCATACAAGATGAGCCCTTTCCTCTCTTGGATACAATATGAGTCCATTTTCACTTTTCCTCTCTTGGCAACATTACACATAATTTTCCCTAGGATGAGACATCGCATAGACAAAAGAAAAATCCCTTTGAAAAAAATAATTTCAAACATCACTTTCTTTTGTGGTGCCTTATCAAAGTTATCATGCGGTATAACTTTGGTATGGTTAAGCGGGAAGCCCAACTAGCGGCAGGACTTTCCCCATAGGCACCTTTGTGAGTACATACGAACCGTGTGTATGTTTCTCACCTTTTGGGACAACTCACCCCGTGAATAATCGATGTTTTATGGCCGTAGAGTGAGAAAATATTTTTCACCCTTTCTCTTCATTCAAGTTCTTGTCATGGCATGATCACGTATCTCATTTTGTTGTAATGCATTGAATCTTGAATGTATCTTCTTGAGTTGATGTCAAATTGAATTAGAATATTAAATCCTTGGGGGCTTGACCACCTCCTTCATCTTTCTTGTTCTTCTTCTTTGTCATTCTTCGCCATCTCCATTGGGCTACTTTAGTGTGAGTTTGAAGCAAGTTAATACTCTCACTAAAGTGGGGGATAAATGTGTCACCAAAAAGTGTAGCCTTTGACACTTTTCTGTCATTTGGACCTTTTCCTATAGATTTTGGACCCTTTTTAGCCTCTTTTCACCCATTTCCAAGCCTTGTGTTGAAGTGTTGTAAGGTGTTGTAAAACATTTTCACTCTTTCTTGGGCTTGTCGTCACTTAATCAACCCTTTCTTATGTTGTAATGACCCCTTAATACACATATTAACCCTATCTTATTGAGTTTTCATGAGACAATCCCGACAAGCAATAATAATAACACTTTAATCTCCAAAAACTAATCAAAATGGCCTAGGTGGACTAGGTCGCCACCTTGGGTGACCTAGTCCCATGTGGCATAAAATTCAATTTTAGCTTAAGTTTCTTTCAATATTTTGTCTCTAAAACCCTAAGGTCAGCCTGTATGGTGCTATTTCGGGAAAATTAGGGCATAACTTGTATAAATAAACCTTAAAAAACTAATTTATTAGAAGTCACACTCATTATTCACAACTCTTCACTCCTCATCTCTCCTCTCACTCCTTCTCAAGCAAGCTAGGGTTTGAGCATTCCAAGTCAATAAGACATCTCTCAAGATTCATTCAAGGGCTGATTGCTGCAACAACACAAGATCTCTCATCATGGCTAGGTAACTTACTCCATTATTCCATTGTTTCATATTCGTGCTTTACATTTTTATTCATTTTGGTTTAGTTACCTAAAAGGGGTTTGACCAAGGCAAACCCCTAATCCCTAACAGTCAACATTTTTCTCTTTCTCCCTTGTGTGTTTGTAGATTTAGGTACCTTGAAGATCATTGAAGGCTTTGAAGACCTCTCCTTGCTTTCAAATTCCCAACATCCACCAAAAGTCACTTTCAGACCTGAATATCAGAGTTTCAGAAGCAAAAAACTATGAAGAACCAAGGTGCAAACTAGGGGCTTCCGTTTCCCCTTCAAAATTTCTAGAAATTCTGAAGAGGACTAAGTCACCAACAATGGTGACCTAGTCCCACTAGATAGGTATTTATGTTATTTTCACATTTTCAGACACCCATTTGGCAAAAATAGGCTTCAGACCAGTTTTCTCAAATTTGGGACTAGGTCGCCCAAATTGGCACAAGTGTCCCTTTCGGATTCTGCAACATTTTCATCAGCATTCCATACCTCCATCAGATTCCTCTTCAAATCCCAGGTGCACACATTCTATCTCTTTCATTTCTATATAGTTTAGTGTACATTATTAGGTCATTTTATATATGTTTGCATACAACATTGTGTTTTCCAGCACTTTGCATTTCAATAGTTTAGCATTCATTAATCATTTCATTTTTAGTTTTCTAGCATTTAGGGCACTCCACACACATCACATTAAGCCCCTAACTCCCCCTTTGAATGAACCTACCCAAATACCCATATCACTAAGGTGAAAGAGTGCCATTCCTAAACCAAGTGCTCCTTAGGTGAAAAACCCTAGGAGCCTAGTAAAGAGAATCCTCTTTCCCTTCTTGTATATTTTTTTGGTGGTTCACTAACATGGCCTTATCATCTGCAATAAGTGCACCTTATGTTGGGCCTAGGTGTATACATATCTCTTTTGGCCATTCTGTCCTATTGGAGTCAAAGTTTCTCCATTTCTCTATTTTCTCTTTCCTTGTCCTATTTGTGGCATGGTTGGTTTTCACTCTAGTAGGCCAATGTAACCAATTCTAGATATGTATTGAACTGTCTTCCATGAAGTGCTACTCTTATTTTGGGTAGGAATCCAAAAATAAACCACTCTATCTTTTTTTTTATCACTTAGAGGTTCTTCTAGGTGTCTAACAACCTCTTTGATTCTCTTGTCAAAGTCTTAGATTGATTCATCTTTGTGTTGCATCAATTCTCAAAGTTTACTTACTCCTTTTGTAGGTAACTCCACTATGGAAAAATTTGCTAGGAAATCTTGCTTGATTGTATCCCAACATTTATTGTGGTTTGGATAGTTTTTCTGGTACCATTGTAAGGTTTCTCTATGAACTAATCCTATAAAGTCAAATAGTTTGATGCCATTTCTAGTTAGGTTTTGTCTCCACCATAAAGATTTTAAGATGAACACATGTTTCAATGCTTTAGATGTATCCTACCAAAACATGGGTAATTTCATTGTGGTATTCACAACTAGTTCTTCTTTTGAACTACTATCTATGCATCCTATATCAAATTCTTGTTCACTTGATGTATCTGTATTTTTTTCTTGTTGTTGTTGTCTTAATTTTTTCTCTACTTCTTCTATTGAAATTATCGTTTCTGTTATTGACATTAGGGGTGACTCCTGGTCCAGGGTTTGCATCTATTCAAAGTTCCTTTTCATTCTTGAAGGTGTCTATTTATTCGTTAGTTTCATTTGGTTAATTTATTATGTCACTTTGTTAGGGGGTATTAAATTTATATAATTATCTTTATTTGTTACCATATTTTCACTCCTTACTTTTAATATGCTTTTGGTTACTAATTCATTCTATTAATTGTTATTAAATGATATATTCCAAAGTTTTTGTACCCGAGTCTCGAGTGGTGTCCATTTGTTATTTACTTGGGTGTTTATCCCTTTCGGATGTATCACCGATTTCTTATTTCTTGAAGGTATGACGATTCTGATCACCTCTTGTTCCATTTCTTTTTTAAACTTCCCATAGTTTTCAATTCCTTCTTCTATGTTTTGAATGATTTGATTTATGCTGTTTATATTAGAATCTAAATGCAAAATCTCTTCTCTATCCTTCTTGGCAACATCCTCTATGGAACACTCTTCTTCTTCTCTTTGAGTAGCACCCACATTGGCACACTCACTCTCTTTGGTTAGGTTTTCTTTCACAATCTCTAGATTTTTTCCCTTAGCCATTTTCCCTACCTCTTCCATTCATTTGTGGTATCTTTCCTATCTTTCTTGAATCTGCCTTAGCCTCATTTATTATGCATTCATCTCCATCCCTAACTTAATTATTTCAAGTATCTCTTTTTTTTTGTTCTCTCCCATTCTCATATGTTTTCTTGGTTTGGACTTCTATTCTTCTTTCTATATGTATATCAAATCTTGAGCAGTTGCATCTTTTTATGGAAATTTTTAGATGCCTTCCCCCTTTCCATTTGTCATCCCCTAATGGCCTACCCTATCTCACAGAGGTGGCCCTTAGGGTCTAAAAAATTCTTCTAACTTCTTTCCTTTTTTATGCTTATACATTCTTATTATTTTGTCCAAGTTCCCAACAATAGAACCAATGTTGGCAAGAAGGATGGGGAAGTATAGTCTAAAGATCTATAACCTAGGATATTCTATGCAATCAATTTATATCCGGGAGGATATAGTAACAGAAACAAGCATTTTAGATAGGATTCTAGAAGGAATAATTAACACACATCATATTAACAAAAACAAGAAACATTCATACACTCATTGCACACATATAAGTAATCCTTATAACTCTTTTTTATATTATATCATAATCATATATGAGGAGTAGGTATCAATCACTAGTTATATTATATTTCTCTATACATATCTATATCTCTTCAGCATATTGTTTACATTGCATATATACATACATTCCCTTGAAGGTACATGACTCCTAGATATATCTAGTGTCTTTTCATAGTATCGTAGACCTTTTGTAGTAGCTTGTGGTAGCATTTAGCCCTATCCCTAACTTGATAATAGTAAGAGTGTAGATTATGTAGATCTCTTGGTACATGAATATGTTGAATAATCAAGATACTGAGAGTGGGGGTGAATCAGTATCCACTAAAACTTATTGAACAAACAACTTTAATTACTTTACCACATATAATGAAAAAGAGCAATAAAAAAACATGAAATTCCACAAAACAAGAACACCAGATCTTACGTGGAAAACCTAATGAGGGAAAAACCACAATGAGGATTAGGTCACAATATATAGTTATTTCAATATTGGTTACAGGGAGGCTCCCTGCCAGATACAAAAAGCTCATTGTCCAAACATGGAGGCTCATTGCCTACATAAATTATGTAAACAAAAATGGCTAACTGCCACAGTTGAATTGATGAAGTTACACCAAAAGTTCAGATTCAGTTCCTTTGATGCTCAGAGTATTCGCTCGCATGACAATAGACTAATCTTCAACCTTCTATTCACACACTTCGCTTACCATATACACACACTTCCTTTTTTCTTCGCATACATTCATCTTCAAACCATCTTGTATATATACCTGATATATCCACATGCATCAATTAGGTTGGCCTAATTGGATGCAATTCATATCTTCAAAATGATAACTTGTTGGCTTCATATAAATCTTTTCCGAAAGTAATTCACCCGTGTCATGCAATATTATGTCGGTTGGGACCAAAGCTAGGTCTTACATTTATGTTTATTAATAGGTTGGCCATGATTAACCTAATAACAAAATGCAATCACAAAAACTGATGCCAACGTATTGTCCAAACATATGAACATCTGAGAATGCATACATACATGCTTCCAGTGATCATAAGCCTTTTCCCAAAACCTTAAACCATACTAATTACCAGAGAGAATATGCGGACCAAAATACCAGATCAAATATTGGATAAGATAAACTTGATTTGCAAACCGGTACAAGGTACCAGACCAACATGTTGACATCAATGACAATATAGGACTAATATTTTGCATACTTCCAATAATCTCCCCCTTTGGCATTGATGTAAACATGTGCAAAAATTCCAATTCAAAACTCTCCTTCAATCTCTCCAAAACTCTCCCCAACTTTCTCCAAATCTCTCCCCCCTTTGACATCAATGGAAAAGGGTGTCAATAAAAATGTAAACATGGCAACATCCAATATTCAAAAATTCTAATTCATTCAAAATTTCAAAACCTCAAAACTTTCAAGCATCCAATTTTTCAAAGTTCTTTCAAATTAGAATGACACATTTCACCTAAAATACCTTCTTGTACCTTTCTTTGATAATAGGATATAATTTCTTCCATTCAAGTACTGCAAAATCCATTCTTGTACACATACTTTCCAATAAAGCCAACAGTGTGAAAGAGGATTACCAATCTGTAGATGAGAATTTTCTTTCACAATCTTTTGCATCAGAGAGTATTCCAAAAAAATGGTCTAATCGAACCTCAACAATTTACTTAAGAAGCCAGAAGGTCTTCATTACATCATCCCTTTGTCTTTGCACAATGATCTGTTCAACTTGTAGTTCACCAAATCTCAGCCTTTACTTTCCCTCTTTTTCTTCAAAAATATCAAACTTCTTTCCAATGCTATTCACTTTGGATTCAATTGCTTCAATCCTACTTCTGAAATTATCAACTGTAGTAGGCCATTAGAGACAATATTTGTATATATCCAACATTTCTTTTATGCACTTCTTTGTCTCCATGATAACTTTTGATAGTCTCTTCTTTGCTTTAGAACATCTCATTTCAACCAAGGCTTCCAACTTGCGTCATTTTAGACCTTCAAGCTACATTCTCTCTTCAACTACTTCGACTAAATTTTCTGGTAAGGAATAAAAAATGATTGATACATCAATACCTTTATGAAGTAGATACTCAACTAAGGCATCATCAATTTCGAGTCTGTCAATAGGAGAGGCTGTACTCCATAAATCACCAATTTTCTTCATTTTCCCTTGTATTAACATAGACCGGATGTCATCTAGATCAGAAAATTCTGATCCAGGGAAAGAATCTTCTTCTTCTTCCTTCTCAGGAATAACAATGATGTTCTTAGAGACAAATTTTCTTTTCTTCGATTCTGGAGGGGAATCATTAGTGACCACTTCCAACTCTTTTGTTCCAGAGGAAGAACCTTCCTAAAATCGACTAGAAGTAACTTCATCGGATCTCATTACTTTTTGCAAGGATAAGAAAACATTTTTACACGCACTTACTTTATCTTCTAAACCTTCCAAGTGTCTGCATATTTTTCTTGCAACGGGAATCTCAGATTCCCACTTAATGTCTTTCTTTCCCAGTAGTGAGTTAAAAAAATAGAGCACCATACACGTAAGCAAGGACCCAAAATGGAATGGGTATCCTTCTTCGAGTGACATTCGTATGTTTTCAATGAGATTTCCAAGAATTAGTCTACACAAATCAAATTACTTGTTCTCTTTTACCATTTTATGCACCAAATATACAACAATGGATGAAGTAGAGCTATCTCAAATCTTGAAATAAACTTTGTAAGAAATTCCATATACAACATACCTAACCGAGGAATCGACAATAGTGTCAATCAACAGTGCTCGAGGATCTTTGTCAACTCTCGTCATTTCCTCTACTTCCTTTTATTTTATGGTCTTCCGTCCAAGAAGTTCTCCAACACTGCAAAATCCGGTAACCACTTCGATTGCTTCCTTCGTAATGGGATAGGATTTATCCAATACAATGCTGCCATCCTTGAATTTTCTTAAAAGGAACAGGATAAATTCTCTGTCAGCAATCCAAGGAAATTCTCCCCACAAATCCAAACCTAGGGTTTGTAAGTTCCGTAAGTCACTTGGTTCCAACCCTAATTCCATCTTCTTTATTCTGTGATGGTCGAATTCATCTAGCTCGAATCCTTTGAAATTCAGTGGGATATTTCTACTAGATCCTCTATTAGAAATTTCCATTATAGCTATTAAATTCTTAAAATTCAACAAGGATTTCTTCTATTATCTTCCTCTGCAACTACGAGAGAGAGAAACTTTTGTCTCTTGCTTTTGAATGTCCACAAAGATCTCTCGAAGGGCTCCAAATCGCTTTAGAAATGTTCCAAGAAGGTTCCAAGTCACTCTACAAATCCTTCAAATGCATTTGACGATCAAAACGATTTGTGAAATTTCCTTTATACACCATCATTTTCCCTAAGTCACATTAATTGCAAAAAGTTGACAAAATTTTTCTTCCACTCTACTGAGAATCCCTAATTTACTCCGCAAAAGAACATTCTCGCTCTTTTTCTTTTGATTTTTTTTGCATCACCTCTGTCCTGTCATTCCTTACAACATATCAATGTGCCAACATCTGACACTATATTTCTGGGGGTTTAATTGATTTTCTGATAATGCTCCCCTTAAGACCATGCTAGGTCTAATTCGCTGAGGATTCATCTACACCGGATGAGTGTACAAACACATCAGTAGTCTCTGATTCTCCCTTTTTCTTCCATATTTTATTCATTTCTTGCTTAACCTCTTCCTTATCAATATTTTTCACCAGTTCATCATCTTCCATCAGAGCAGACTGCTTTCCCTTTTTACTTTTGCACACTTTTGAAATATGTCCTGGTTTTTGCAATAGTAACAAACAATATTTCTCTGTCTTGTCTGATTTCCATCAATCCCTATTTTTCATTGATTTTATTTATGTCCAAACATGTTACAGGTATAGCAATAGCCATCAAATGATTGATTCATCCATTTTCCATTGAACCTATTCATCACTCTGTAGCTTTATGTCCGATCTTCTTGCATGTATAAAATTGTCCAGAGAAGGGACCAAAAAACTGATTCATCCTACTCCTACACTCAATTTCCTTATGAAAAAAATTATTACATGAGAAACAAACACCATTGAATGATGATTACCTTTGTGCATTTGGTTGTATGATAGGTGATCTCCTTCTAGGTTTTCTTTTTTTCTTTCCTTTATCTTGAGTCTTCCGATTGTTTACTGGACTTGAGTTCTGCATTTTCTCATCAGCTTCATTACCTATACCACTTTTGTATTTAGAAGGTTTTTTTCCTACTATTAATTCATCAAGCTTGGTGGAGCTTGTCTTGAAATCATCTTCATAAATTTTTTCTTTTTCAAGTTCTTCTTTCAGATTCATCACTTCCTATTCAAGCCTAGAGCAAACATCAACCTTGCTTTGTATCACTGTTTTTGGGCACTCTTCAAATCTCTTATTTTCATCCATTTTCAACTTTAGTATGGTATTCTCTTCATTTTCTTGTTTCAATTGCTCACTCACTTCTCTATATCTTTATTTGAATTTCTTTAACTGCTCTTTCAATTTCTGGATGCATTCGTTTACTTCATCAAGATTTTCTTTCAGATCTATGTTTTCAATTTAAGCCTCGTCAAGATCTTCAAGAGCATTCCAGAGCTCTTCTTTATCCATTTGTTCAATCTACAGGATCACCCTCAAGCTGTTAGACTTCTCCAGAGGAACCAAAGCTCTGATACCAATTTTTGAATAATCAAGATACTGAGAGGGGGAGTGAATCAATATTCACTAAAAATTATTGAACAAACACCTTTAATTACTTTACAACATAGAACATATAAGAGAAATAACAAAACATGAAATTCCACAACAAAAAAACACCATATTTTTCATGAAAAACACGATGAGGGAAAAACCACAGTGAGGATTAGCTCACAATATATAGTTATTTCAATACCGGTTACAAGGAGGCTCACTGCCAGATACAAAAAGTTCACTGCTTACAAGGACTCACTGTCCAAACATGGAGGCTCACTGCCTACAAAAATTATGTAAAAAAAAATGGCTAACCGCCAGAGTTGAATTGGTGAAGTTACACCACACGTGCATATTCAGTTCCTTTGATGCTCAAAGTATTCCCTCGCATGAAAATATACTAATATTCAACCTTCTATTCACACACTTCACTTACCACATACACACACTTCTTTTTTTCTTCACATACATTCATCTTCAAACCATCTTGTATATATATACCTGATATATCCACATGCATAAATTAGGTTGGCCTAATTAGATGTAATTCATATCTTCAAAATGATAACTTTTATACTTCATATAAAGCTTGTCCAAAAGTAATTCACCCATGTCATGCAATATTATGTCGGTTGGGACCAAAGTTAGGTCTCACATTTATGTTGATTATTAGGTCGGCCATGATTAACCTAATAATGAAATGTAATCACAAAAAATGATGCCAACGTACCATCCAAATATATGAACATATGAGAATGCATACACACACGCTTTTGGTGATCATAAGACTTTTCCCAAAACCTTAAACCATACTGATTATTAGAGAGAATATGTGGACCAAAATACTGGATCAAATACTAGATAAGATAAGCTTGATCTGCACACTAGTATAAGGTACCAAACCAACATGGTGACATAAATGACAATATAGGACAAATATTTTGCATACTTCCAATAGATTAACAAAACTATTGCATTGAATATTGCATGCATCCAATTGAAATATAGGGCCTACAAAATCACATTTAGTGAGAACCATAACTCCTTGCATCATCTTACACCTTCCATTGGAGAAATCCTTTTGCACAACCACATCATCCAATTTTCTCATTGATAATATGTTTTATGAAAAACTATGGACAATAACACAATTAGAAATATTTCATGAAAAATAATCTTCAGGTGAGAGTCATCTCTAAGGTACACCTTCCTACCATCATATTATTCATACTTATAGAACCAATATTGATGGGAGATCATATGGAAGGAAGAACTTGGGTCCCAAACACCTTCTAATGCATGCATTACCAATATTGTAACAAACACATCTGTGTCATCTTGAGATGTCTTCTTGAACTCACCATCATAATAATTCTCTTCTTCTTCTCTTTTAAATATCCATGGTAATTCTCAGGAGTTCCTTAATTCCAACACTTAATCTTAGAATTTCTAGGAGATTTAGATCTCTCATGGGATTTAGATATTTTCTCTTTTATTTCCCTTCTTCTTTCCTTTCTCTTTATGTTTTCCACAAAATTATAGGGCTTCATTAGTTGATCCAAAAGTTTTTTCTGCATCTCCTTTGAAAGTAATGATGCAAGTACCTCATCCATATTGATCTTAGAGGTAATGCTCTCAATGACTCACAATTTTATTTGATGATTTTGACAAAGAATAGAGAAGTTTAATGCAACAACCCCCCTCCATTTTTACTCCAAAAAATTGCAACTAGGTCATAATCATATTGAACACATCTATTTTCTTAGTTATAGAACCGCCATCCTTCACCCTAAGGGTATACAAATTATTTCTTAGGAAAAAAAAATTTCTTAGTAAATTTCTCACAACTTCCTTTAAAGGGATTCTACAATGGCTTCTTCATGTACATTTAACAATATTGAATTTATACTAAATAGAGTCTAATGAGATCCTTCACCTTTTTCTATCCAATATGTCATATTCTTCTTATTTCATTGCAAAATTTTTGGATCTAGGATAACCCATATATATTTATCTACAAGCATATATCCTATATTGTTTTTTCACAACTCAAAGTTAGTGCCTATGAATTTATCCTTCTCCATCCTTTATGCACTTTTTTTTTTTACAAGATTTCCTTTTGCACAAGCACCCACTTAATTCAAGATTAATAAAAATAATGTTGGTTCCAACACCAAAAATTTGAGGTGACAAGGTTATAATACCATGCGAAAGGAAGCAATGGTGTGGAATACACTTCCTACACTAGAATACTAGTGAAGGGATGTGTAAAGAAAAGTAAAATTATAATTAAAAATAATAATACATATATATTATACCATGACAAGATGAATTACATGGGGAAATCCATTCCAAGAGAAAAACCCTATACTCTAAGACAAAACCAATTGTATTATTTGGAAACTATGAAGTTAAAATAGAAAAATTAAGCTATGTCTTTATAGGAGTATCCCCAACAATCGAATTCTAGAGTAATTTTTGCAACAAAATTATACTTGGAAATAAATCATATAGCCAATATGTGGCTCCAATATAACAACACATTATAAAGGAAATCTATTAAAAGAAGCCATAAGTGGTAAATCACAAACCATGGGCTAACAACATGACCAAAATATGGTGCCCAAGTCTCAGGACCAAATTCCAATGCCCTCCTCCATGATGAACAACATGTTAATAATATTAGATGTTGTTATCTTGTCATAATGATCAATAACTCTATAATATTCATGTTATTCCTTGCATACACACCCCATTATTTTTCTTGGAAAATTTGGAGACTCCCTTTGTATTTCATACTTTTGTGTCCTTGTCATATTTTTAGTTTAATGGGTTGTTAGTCAATGTTATTTTAGTCCATCCATTAGTTTGATTTGTCCCCTTTTTAAATAAGTTTTGGGATTTTTAAAGGCCCCATAAACTCTTTAGTTCCTAGTGAGTGATGAGCCCTGATAGGTGTTAGACACACAAGATAATTGAGAGGGGGGGTGAAATAATTGCACATTAAAACCTTCAAAACCTCATTAAGTATTAGAATGGAAGTAAACAAATGAAATAAAAAGACATCCACAATAATTTATAATAGAACACCACATTTTTACATGGAAAACCCTATAAGGAAAAAAATATGGCAAGGATTAACTCACTATATGAAAACCAAAACCAATTACAAGAGGCTCTTTGCCTAGAGGACTCACTGCCCAAAAAGAGAAAGGCTCACTACACAGGAAGATCATTTCTTTTGGATTACAAAGAAACAATTACAAGGAGGTTCACTACCTCAGAACAACTGGATAAACCACCACAATATCTCTTTATCATCTGCAACCTTTGTCTCACTTCCTTCAATGACTTCTGGCACACTAAACTATATACACCTTTTTCTCATTTTTTTTAGTAGTCTTAGGAATTATTTCTCACACTCAGATCTCAACACATGATCATATATTAATTATTCCATATCACACACATCTCCAAATATTTGACCTTGCATATATATCTTCCACAACCTTGGATAACCTTCTAAGTCAGCTTCAATAAAATGTATCCACCTCAAACGTGCAACTACCAAATAGGTTGGCACCAAACACTTTCATGGTGGAAAGAAGTGAAGTTTGACCACATCAAGGGTTAACTAGGACCTAAATCTACACTAACACACTACACCAAGCTTCCACAAAACACGAAGCACATCCATAATCAATGTTAACACACTAGGTTGGCCAAACTAACATTAATAAAATCAAGCAACCAAATTCACACCCGACCAAGGTCAAAAACATATTGGAAACCATATAGAAACAATACATAATGCCATGGAATATTCAAAAATCAATAGAATTTTCAAAGACGCTAGAGCTCCAAACACATGAAACTAAGAATACTATCATCTTGTGCAACCAATCAAACTAACACTGAGATAAAACTTCACGAACCAGGTTTACCAAATAGTTGAAAACTAAAAAAATAAAGGGAAGGTAGGTATAGGAAATATTATCACATCTCAAATCTACAAGACAAGAGAATTTAGCACAGAGAAATGCAAAGCACTTCTATTTCTCCCATACATCATTCTTCACAAGCCAAAAAGAGTCTGAAACACTGTCAAAAATATCTTCTATTGTCATATGATCTAGAACCTAAAAATATAGATATAACACCTTCAAAGACATTTTATTATCACTTTCAAACCACACAAGAATATCTTCAAGAATGAAGAAATTCATAGAAAAATACAAAACACTTCCCTGTCACCTTGTACAATGTTTATTCAAAATCTCAAAAGCACTTGGAAACAAAGTGACCTTGTTGCATCTGAAACACCTACTCAACACCATAAACACCTCATCATATCCATACTAGAGGTTGAAATCAATGAAAACACTAACAAAAACATAGTGCAAAATCTCCCCCTTTGTTATTGATGGCAACAACTCCTAAAAAACCATCAACAACAAAAGTAAGTTTGTATATCCATTACTCAAGCAACTCTCCCCCTTACTTGAACATTTATTTCCCTATGTTTTTTAGACTTATCTCTCTCTCCCTATTTTCCCATGTTTTTCAAAATTCTCTCTCCCCCTTTGACATCAATGGAAAAGGAAAACACTTGCACCCTCCACATCAGGAACAATATGTGCTCCCCTAACAACACTAGCCAAAAACATCACTAATTTCTTCCCCTAAGAGGTAGCCTTGATTAGTCCAAGACAAATAATATATCTTGAATTGCTCCCCTAGACATATGCATAATCTTATGCATCTACTTGAAAGGAGGGGTAATAACCCCTAATTTATGTTTAAGATACTCAAATGTATCTTTTGGTGAAAATGTCTTCTATTTGATCCTTTTTAGGAACATACTCCAACTTCACTTACTTCTCAACAAATTTCTCTATTAGAAAGTGATACCAGATAGATATATGCTTTGTTCTTAAATGAATTGTAGGATATTTAGATATGTTGATAGCACTTGTATTATCACACAAGATGGGAATAGGTTCATCATATGATATTCTGATATCCTTCAATGTATTCTTCATCCATAGCACCTGTTTACAACAAGATGCTACAACAGTCTATTTTTTCTTTGTAGTAGATAATGACATTGAATCCTACTTTTTACTTATCCAAGAAACTAGCTTGTTTCCAAGGAAGAAAGCACCTCCACTTGTACTTCTTCTGTAATCTGCACAACCTTCCCAATCTAGATATGTATAAGCACTCAAAGAGAAATTAGTATCCTTAAAATATGATATACCATAGTTCAAAGTTCCCTTAAAATATTTGAATATCCTTTTGATTACTACCACATGTGACTCTAGGATCTTATTGAAATATTGCCATAAGAAATACTGCATGCATAAAATTAGGTCTAGTTACAATTAGATATAATAATCCATCAATCATGGATCTATACTTAGTCTGATTTATCTTAGGAGATTCATCATTTTTTATTAATTTACAACCAATAACCATGGGGGTACATACTGGTTTAGAATCCTCCATTCCAAAATTCTTTAACATTTCCTTTACATATTTTGATTGTGAAATGAATATACCTTTTTTTGATTGACTAATTTGTATCCCAAGGAAGAAAGCCATCTAACCAAGCATTGACATTTCAAAATTTTAAATCTCCTCTGCAAACTTCTTACACATGGTATCATTTCCTCCAAAGATTATATCATCAACATACACAACCACAATCAGGATTTGATCTTTCTCAACTTTGAAGTAAAGTTTGATGTCTGTGGTACCATTTTTGAATCCATGTTGTAGTAAGTATTTTCCCAATATTATATACCAAGCTATAGGAGCATGTTTGAGCCCATATAATGCCTTCTTCAACTTGCAAACCATTTCAGGATCTTCTGATAACTAAAAAAAAATTGGTTGTTCAATGTACACTTCTTCTTCCAACTCACCATTCAAGAAAGGAGACTTTACATCCATCTGACATACCTTGAAATATTTATGTGCTACAAAAGCCAAAACATCCTAATAGCCTCCATTCTTGCTACAAGAGCAATCTTCAAAATCTATTCCTTCCACTTGTGAGTAGCCTTTACACACAAGTCTAACCTTATTTCTAATAACTTCTCCATCCTCATTCAACTTGTTCTTGAAAACCCATTTAGTTCCTATCACATTCTTGTTTGTTGGTCTTGGGACTAGTTACCATGTCTGACTCTTCTCAATATTCCTCAATTCTTCTTCCATAGAATGGATCCAATTTTTATCTCTGCATGCTTCAGTAATTATTTTAGGTTCTATCTTAGAGAGTAAACAAAATTTTACCTATTCCTCTACCATAGTAGCTTTTATTCTTGTCAGCACACCTTTTCTCTTGTGTCCAATTATTTGATCCTTAGAATGATTTTTTTGCACATACTTAGGAGTTGTATGGATCTTTTCTAGAGCTTCTTCCTCTTCCACTAGCATTTCTTTTTCTTCTTGTTTGCAAAGGGCTTCATTAGATTCATATCCTTCTATCAACACTGAGCTCTGATGCAATCCTTCACCCACTTTGACACTTGCACTTTAAATTATCTTCTTTAGTCTCTTGTTGTAGGACCTATTTTCCTTTCTCTTTGTAGAGTATCCAAGGAAGATTCCTTCATCTAATCTTGCATCAAACTATTACACCTCGTGTGTTATTACATATTTACTATTACCTTTTTTGGTTAAAATGCTTTAATATATGAATGTATTTTATGAATCTTGATGGTTATATGATGAATGAATGTTTGATTCAATTTTATGTTTAATAATGATTCTAACAATGGAACATAGGATGCATATGATTGAATTGTTATCATATAACTACTGTTACGATGTACTGAGCTAAATGCAGGAATAGGTTCAAACCTTCAGAAGAGAGGGGAAGTATCACTCAGGAGAAGAACTTGGTCTAGTAACCCTTAATGAGCCTAACTGAGCATACACACAATCACACCCTATTTGGTATAATATTGAGTCAAGTTAGTTCGGGTAAATGGTTTCTATGAATGTTTTGATTGAGGAATGTGATTAAGTCTTTTTTTTGAGTGAATTACCTTCCTTCTGTGTTCATAATTGTATTGAAGAGATATATACATAAAATGTATATATGTATATATGTACGCATCTACGATAAACTCATACATATGAGTAAATATATGCATGAGTATACATAGGTAGGCGTATCTACGCATGCTCATAGATGAACTACACATATGCATGAGAATATCAATTGGATGGAGGTGAAATATATATATATATATGTATATATACACTTCATGTATATATCGATCGATGGAAATGAGAGTATATGTGTTTTATAAAAAGATATTAAAATAGTGTTATGTATATATAATATATATATATAAATATATACTTATATAATAACATATATACATATATTAATATACTTATAGATTTATGTATATATATATATGATTGTTATTTCGATATATGTTTATATATTTATTAATTAGCAATTAATGCTTTTGAAAATCTTGAGAAAAATAATATATATTAAAAATATATTATATATACACACACACACATATATATATATTATAATGTGTTAAGTGTTTGAAATATATAAAGTAAATTGTAATAGCACAAAAGTTGATATGTATAAAGCACTTTAAATAATGCTTATGTGTATTATAGCTCTGCCTCATAAGCATTGATAAGTTTATAACTGTGCATAAAAAAAACTTGGAATAAGTCGGCAAAGACTTACTAAGCCATGCAAGATAGTAGGAAAATAGTTTTTACATTGGAAAGAGAATGAATGCAAATTTGAATGAATGGAATAAGTCTTTGACATCACTATTATTTGTGGCATTAAAACATGAGCATGTGGCACCAAATCTATAGAATGTGGAAGCAAATAAGAATTCTTAAACCATTAAATATGCATAAAATCATTCAATGTAAAGTTGGAAAAAATATAAGAGGGTATTCGACTTGCAAAATGATGCAAAGGGGAAGGACTCAAAACAACACCCTAAACACTTCCAAACAAGATTTCAACACAAAGGATCCAAATGTGCTCATTAGTTCACTCTAGGCAATGTGTTCCTAAGCCTAAAATATGGGGGCATCATCGTAATGGCTCTAAAGCTTTGAGGACAACATGGAACAGGGGAAATTTGATGTATTTGGACCTGATGAAACATATTCTAAATTTTTCCCAACATACCATAACCCAACCAAGTGATCAAAGCTATGTTTTATGCAAAATTAGGAATTTTTATCACTAGAAGCATACAAGCTGATGACTTCAAACAAAGGAAAATAACATTAGTCATATGGTTACTAGACTTGTGTAGAATATTGAAAACATGCCACAATGTTCTTCTACCTTGCCTTCAACACATAATACATAGTTTTCATCAAGCCTTCACCAAGCCAAGGTTTGTGTCTGTTTTCCCAACAAGGAGCAACAAATTGTCATTAATAACTCCATAAAATTTGAAAAATATGAACTATCATTTAAAGGGTTTTTAGATATGCTAAAAAAAGAAATCTCCATGAGTTTTTATGACTTTTTGATGGTTGAAATCAAAGATATGAAATTTTCTAGTTCGCTAGAAACCATAGGCAAGGTTTAGACCTGCAGTCACAAAAACAACAATATCTCGCACAAAACTTGATGAAAATATACCAAACCAAGTGAATTTGAAAGATAATTCAATCCTATAAATGATCTAATCAGTTTTAGGACTGTACCATACAATACCAATCCATACAATGTGATTTACAGTCTACAACTTTTCATAAAATTAAACTTTACAGACCTACCCTCAATGAAATTGTGATATCTCCTTCAAAACTTAATGAACTTGATTCAAACAAAAAATGTTATAATATTAAAAAAAATATTCAACCTTTCCAATTGGTTTCATGTTCATAATATACCATACAAATCCGTACCAATAATTTAATGGCTTTCCCACACATAAAATGCAAGCAAAAACATGGCAAAATGAAGTATTCTCATTCCAAACTTTTCCTTCAACCTTTGTGCTCGAGGTTAGATTGCATATTTAAAATGATACAACCAATCCCAACTTAAAAATTGACTAAAAACTCCTTTTTTAACACTAATGACCACATTTGCAAGTTTTGACAACATTTTGACAACATTTTGCAACATTTGCAAGTTTTGACAACGCAACACCAAAACATCATAGAATGAATCCAAATGGTCTTAAATGACCTTATTGACCCCAACCAAACCAAAAAAAAAGTTTAGCAACATGACAAATTTTTTCCTCAAAAGGTGCATCAAGGATGCCCCTACATCATACTCCCTAGAGAGAAAAAATTGAGTTCCACCTCAAATAGAAATCTTCTTTCTTGTCTTCCAGTTCCTTTGCATGCATGCATTGTTTCCTTTACCTCACTACCTAGTCTTTTTGCATCTAGGTTCTTCACTTCAACCTATAAAAAATAATACAAAAACTTCCAAAACTTCCCTTTCCTAGATCTTTGGGCTCTGATATCAAAAATGATGTAGAGGGAAGGGCTCAAAACAACACCCTAAACACTTCAAAACAAGATTTCAACACAAATGATCCAAATGTGCTCATTAGTTCACTCTAGGCAATGTGCTCCTAAGCCTAAAACATGGGGGAAACATCCTAATGGCTCTAAATCTTTGAGGAAAACATGGAATAGGGGAAACTTGATGTATTTGGACCTGATACAACATATTCTAAAGGTTTCCCAACATACCATAACCCAACCAAGTGATCAAAGCAATGTTTTATGCAAAATTAGGCATTGTTGTCACTAGAAGCATACAAGCTGATGAATTCAAACAAAGGAAAATATAATTAGTCATATGGTTACTAGACTTGTGTATAATTCTTACAACATGCCACAATGTTCTTCTACCCCGCCTTCAACACACAATACATAATTTTCATCAGGCCTTCACCAAACGAAGGTTTGTGACTATTTTCCCAACAAGGAGTAGAAAATTGTCATTAATAAGTCCATAAAAAATGAAAAATATGAACTATTCTTTAAAGGGTTTTTAGATATGCTCAAAAAATAACTCTCGACCAATTTTTAGGACTTTTTGATGGTTGAAATCAAAGGTAAGAATTTTTCTAGTTCGCTAGAAACCCTAGGCAGGGTTTAGACCAGTAGTCACAGAAACAAAAATATCTCACACAAAACTTGATGAAAATATACCAAACCAAGTGATTTTGAAAGTTAAATCTCTCCTATAAATTAAACATTCATTTTTAGGACTGTACCATACAGTACCAATCTGTACAATGTGATTTACAATTTGCAACTTTTCATAAAATTAAACTTTACAGACCCGCCCTCAATGAAATTATCATATCTCCTTCAAAACTTAATGAAATTGATTAAAAAAAAAAGAATTATAATCTTAAAAAACATATTCAACCTTTCTAATTGGTTTCATGTTCATAATATACCATAAAAATCCATACCATTAAGTTAATGGTTGTCCCACACAAAAAATGCAAGCAAAAACATGGCAAAATGAAGTATTCTCATTCCAAAATTTTCCTCCAACCTTCTCTAACCTTTGTGCTCAAGGTTGTATTACATATTTAACATGTTACAACCAATCCAAACCAAAAGAATGACCAGAAACTTCTTTTTTAACACTAATGACCCCATTTGCAAGTTTTGACAACATTTTGACAACATTTTGCAACATTTTGCAACATTTTCAACTTTTTACAACGTGACACCAAAACATCATAGAACATCATAGAATGATTCCACATGACTCCAAATGGTCTCAAATGACCTTATTGGCCCAAACCAAACCAAAAACCAAAGTTTAGCAACATGACAACAATTTTTCTCAAAAAGTGCATCAAGGATGCCCTTGCATCATACTCCCCTGAGAGAAAAATTTGAGTACCACCTCAAATAGGAATCTTCTTTCTTGTCTTCCAGTTCCTTTGCATGCATGCATTGTTTCCTATAACTCACTACCTAGTATTTTAGCATCCAATTTCTTCACTTCAACATGTCAAAAACAATACACAAACTTCCAAAACTTCCCTTTTCCAAATCTTTAGGCTTTGATACCAAAAATGATGCAGAGAGAAAGGACTCAAAACAACATCCTAAACACTTCCAAACAATATTTCAACACAAAGGATCCAAATGTGCTTGTTAGTTCACTCTAGGCAATGTGTTCCTAAGCCTAAAACATGGGGGAAGAATCCTAATGGATCTAAATCTTTGAGGACAACATGGAACATGGGAAAATTGATGTATTTGGACTCGATACAACATATTCTAAAGGTTTCCCAACATACCATAACCCAACCAAGTGATCAAAGTAATGTTTTATGTAAAATTAGGCATTGCTGCCACTAGAAGCATACAAGTTGATGACTTCAAACAAAGGAAAAAAGAATTAGTCATATGGTTACCAGACTTGTGTAGAATCCTTAAAACATTCCACAATGTTCTTCTACCCTGCCTTCAACACACAATACATAGTTTTCATCAAGCCTTCACCAAACCAAGGTTTGTGACTGCTTTCCCAACAAGGAGCAACAAACTCTCATTAATAGCTCCATAAAAATTGAAAACTATGGTTTATGCTTTAAAGGGTTTTTACATATGCTCAAAATAGAACTCCACCAATTTTTATGACTTTTTGATGGTTGAAATCAAAGATATGAAATTTTCTAGTTTGTTGGAAACCCTAGGTAGGGTTTAGACCTACAGTTACAAAAAAATTATCGTAAAAAACTTGATGAAAATATACCAAACCAAGTGAATTTAAAAGATAAATCTCTCTTATAAATTATCCAATTGATTTTAGGACCGTACCATACAGTACCAGTCTGTACAATGTGATTTATAGTTTGCAATTTTTTAGAAAATTAAACTTTACAGACCCGCCCTCAATGAAACTGTCATATCTCCCTCAAAACTTAATGAAATTAATTCAAACAAAAAGCATTATAATTTTAAAACACATATTCAACCTTTCCAATTGGTTTCATGTCCGTAATATACCATACAAAGATGTACCATCAAGTTAATGTCTGTCCCACACATAAAATGTAAGCAAAAACATGGCAAAATGAAGTATTCTCATTCCAAAATCTTCCTCCAACCTTCTCCAACATTTTTTCTCAAGGTTGCATTGCATATTTAACATTTTAAAACCAATCCCAACTGAAATATTGACCAAAAACTCCTTTGTTAACACTAATGACCCCATTTGCAAGTTTTGACAATATTTTGCAATATTTGCAACTTTTTACAACATGATACCAAAACATCATAAAACATCATAGAATGACTCCAAATGACTCCAAATGGTCTTAAATGACCTTATTGATCCCAAAAAACTAAAAACCAAAGTTTAGCAATATGACAAAATTTTCCTCAAAAGGTGCATCAAGGATGCCCTTGTTGAAAGAATGAAGAAGATCACATCTCTTGATATAGTTTTTTTTGTCATTGATGTCACCATGATATATGAGTTACAACTGAAAGATTAGAAGTCATGTTGATCTCATAATTTGAACCGATAATGCAGGTTCATCCTCTAGTATTTTGTTCCAGATGTCCCCTTTGGTGATTGTTGTTACTTCAGTTTTTGGTTGAAAAAATCATGCATGGACAAGATCTCGTGCATAAAAATACTCGTGGTTGTTGGCATCATTTTTGTCGTTTATAATTTTTTTATTAGGTTTATTGCTGGCCGACCTAATAAGCGGTTGAAGGTGAAATTGAATAAATTTTGTTTGTGTAACCCATGCCGACATGTAGTTGTGCACCACATGTTTGAATTATTTTTGAAAAGGTTTTGTGTTTACCTAGAGCTGACCTGATTGTTAAATATGGGAAAATCAGATATATATAAAGGATTTCTTTGGAGATAAATGTATGGATGCGAGTTGAGGTTTGTGAATGTTAGTAGATTGTATGTGGAAGCAAAAAGAGCAAAAAGTGATCTACTGGCATGTGAATTTCTTGAGCTTCAAAGGAACTGAATTTGCACTCTAAGGTGTACTTACATCAATTCATTCTCTGGATGTAAGCCATTTTGTTACTACACTTTTGTAGGCAGTGAGCCTCCATTTTGGACAGTGAGTCCTAACAGTGAGCCACCTCTTTAATAATATCTTATAGCCAATTATACTATATTGTGAGTTAATCCTCACCGTGGATTTTCCCATTTTGGGTTTTCCATGAAAAATCTTGGTGTTTCTGTGTTATGTGCTTCATGTCCAGTTAATGCTTCTGCTTATCTTAATTATCATATGCATTGGATTAATTGGATGGTATTTTTTCAATAAGTTTAAGAAGATATTGATTCACCCCCCTCTTAGTATCTTGGATATTTAACAATTGGTATCAGAGCTTGGTTCCTCTGGAGAAGTCTAACAACTTGAGGGAGATCTTGAAGATTGAACGAATGGGTGATAATGTAGAGCTCCAGACTCCATTGATGAACTTGACAAATCTGAAAATGAAAATAAAGATCTGAAAGAAAATATTGAAGAAGCAAATGAACACATCTAGAAGTTGAAAGAGCAATTAAAGAAATTCAAAGAGAGACATAGAGAAGTTAGTGAGAAATTGAAACAAGCAAATGAAGATGTGATCAGACTGAAGCTGCAAGTAGAAGAAAATAAGAGAATTGAAGAATGTTTGAATGCAAAAATGAAATGAAAGTATGATGAATGTTACAAGCTTGAACAAGAAGTGGTGAGCCTAAGAGTAGAACTAGGAAAAGAAAAAGTCTGTGAAGATAGTTTCAAAACAAGCTCTACTAGACTTGATGAACTAATTACAGGTCAAAAACCCTCTAAAGATAAAGGTGGATTGGAATTAGAAGTAAGTGAAAGTTCAAAAGCTATAAATGATCAAAAGACTCAAGATAAAGGGAAGCAGAAAAGAAATCCAGGAAGGAAACCACCTATCAGACAACCAAGTGCACAAAGGTACCCATCTTTCATTGGCACTTATTTTTCTTGCAACAAGTTTGGTCATAAGGAAACTGAATGTAGAAGTAGGATGAATTAGTTCTTTGGTTCCTTCTCTCAAAAATGCTATGCTTGTAATAATTTTGGACACAAAGCTAGTGAATGTAGAGCTCAGATGATGAACCGGTTTAATGGAGGAAGAGTGAATCAATCCTTTGTTGGTTGTTGTTATAATTGCAACAAATATGGGCATAAAGCGAATAAGTGCAGAACAAGGTTTAATAGAAGCCAAAAAAATAAAAGAAATATTGTCTGTTACAATTGCAACAAACCATGACATATTTCAAAGGTATGTAGAAGTAAGAAGGGAAAAAAATCTGCTTTGGTAAAGAAGAATGAAATTGTGAAGAAGGTTGACAAAGAGAAAGTTAAGTAAGAAATGAGTAAGATATGGAAAAATAAAGAAGAATCATAATATTCTGATGCATCTTTGCCTTCAATAGGTACAAACAATTCCTCCAAGAACTAGACCTAGCATGGTCTTAGGGAGAGCTTTAGCTGAAAATCTTCTGAACCCCCTGATTTTGGGCATGTCAACTTTTGGCATGAGTTGATGTTAAAGATGAATAGGCAGAGGTTTTGAAAAATAAATTGGAAGAAAAATTACATGTATGCTCACTTGTAGAGCATATTAGGCTTTTTCAGTTTAGTTGAAGGGTTTTGCCACCTTTTCAAATTTTATCGCATTTAATGTGAATTAGGGCATCACATTAATCTATAAAGAAAAATAATAAATCCATTTCAATCACTTGTGCATTCGAAGGAGGCGAAGAGAGATTTAGAGCGATTTGGAGTGAATTGAAGTGCGACTGGTGCAAACCCTAGTTTCGGCTATTCATGAAGAAAAATGTATTTTTTGATTCTATGTAGTTGTGAGATTTTGAAAATTCTCTTTCTGAATCCTTTAAAATCTTGGTATATAGATAATGGCAACCCCTGTAGTCGTAAATACAACAAAAATACCTAGACCCTCCTATAGGAAATACTCAATGAAGGTTTTCGAAGATGACCCTATGGGCACTTTCTCTTCGATTCCTCATGGCATCATGCCAACAAAGGATACATGAATGTACATTAGGGTTAAGACTGAGGAATTCAATCACACCAAATTGATTGACTTATGGCTGAAAGAACTCACTAGAGATAATTTCATGGTGAAACCCGAGTACTCAAATCTTGTGACAAAGAATTTGGATTATTGGAACAACTTCCCAAATATTTGTTCCTTAGTGGATGATTAGTATGTAAAACCCATCCTTAGCAAAATGCATGATCAATTCTTGTGGACCCATGAGCCGCACTTGATAACTAAGGAAGTGATCAAAGCTGTCACTAGACTCTGTGACACTAGAACAATACTTGTGCTGAAAGAAGTGAAAAATGAAGTGGTGATGGAACTCACCGATGAAACATGTGAGAAAAGGGCTCTCACAAAAAAGCCTATCACTAATCCAATTGTGAATTATGCATCCATAATGATTGGTCATAAAATCTACTTCACCAACAGAGAAAATTATGTCTCCACCACAACAATTTCTACTGGTTTTGATATGGCTATAAATGGTGAAAATTATGATCTATGTGAGCTCCTGAGACAACTACTACATGAGAATATGAGAATGTCAAAGGAGAAGAAGTATTCATTCAATTTTGGTTCTTTGATTGTTTGCATGTTATTCTATTTCCTCATAATGCTTCTGAGAAAATATAAAACAGTGTTTTGGGACCCATCCTGACCGGTTTCCCATCAATTTTTTTATCACATGCATAAGTTGGATGATGTGAACAACATAAGAAATTCCTTGATGAAATTATTTTCTATATTCAAGAAAAATATGAATGAAAGAGACAAAATTTCAAGGAAGATTGTTGAAAAGTACAAAAATGACATCATATTTCATGTGTCTTCTGATGAGTGCATGGTGGAAGTGGTCGAACCTCAGACTATTTGGATTCAACCCTTGGGATATGAAATCACAGAAGAAGAAGATGAAGGTTATGTGCAACTATTATTGAAAAGTCCAACAGATGCAAATGAGCCATAGATTGGAACATATGTTGAAAAATCTATGGAAGTCTGTTTGGAGCACAACACATCTACAAGGAAGAAAAATGTAACTGAAATGCTCAGAAAATATGGTTTCACAGATGAAGAGATAACACTAGGAAGAGCCGTTGGAGGAAAAAAGTCTAGAGAATTGCCTAGTGTAAGGAGATCCAATAGGATCCCTCCTCCCAAACCAACTTCTGGATCAGCCCCAATAAAGACTGAGCCCAACACCGCTAACAAAGGCAAAGGCCCGACTGCTTCCAAACCCACTACCAGATCAGGCAAAAGAAAAGGTGTTCCTTCAGTAGTGCCTGCTAAATGAAGAAGAAAAGAAAAGGCTACCAGGGAAAATAATCTGAATGTTAATGAGGACCAGGAAGAAGAGGAGGAAGACCTAAGTTCTAAGCTGATAAGAAAGAGAAGGGTAAGTATTTCCTCTGGTGAAGGAGCATCGCAAGAAACTAGTGTTGGATCAAAGAAATTTCATTCTGTATTGTCCTCAGAGGATGGTGATGAATGGGACTTTAGTGATCGTGAAGCTGATGCAAAGAAGGCTAGAGTTGCGGAAGAGGTTTCGTTGGACCAGGGAGAACAAAACACCTCTCTGGTAAGACCTAGTTCTCCTCTCAGGCTAGATGCATTGATGAATAATTTAGTGCATCAAGAAAATATGGTGAAATCCACAACAAAAATTTATGATCTAGTAGGTGAAGAAGATAAGGAAACAATAATAATGGCTATGATATTGCCATCAGGATTCAACCGTGTAGTTTTCGAGTCAAACTCATTGACCCATGATTCATGAGTAGTGGTTCACAAGAACCCATCTCTCATGATAATGAATGGTCCACTTAGCACTCATTGCATCTAGGTGATGCTCACAGAGGTGAAGCATTGGTTCATCCCGGGAGGTCACCCATCCCAGTACTACTCCAGCTCAAGCGTGCTTAACCACAAAGTTTCCCCCAATGTTAAGCCCACTTAGCTTGCTACCCCATTTTAAAAACCTTCAGCAAGTGTTATGCCTTATGAACCATTCATTATAGAGCCCCTTTAGCTCATCAATTGATAAGTAGGAGGTTTCTTCCACAACGTGTCAAATTATGATATTACTATCAGGATTCAACCATGTAGTTTTCGAGTCAAACTCATTGACCCATGATTCATGAGTAGTGGTTCACAAGAACCCATCTCTCATGATAATGAATGGTCCACTTAGCACTCATTGCATCTAGGTGATGCTCACAGAGGTGAAGCATTGGTCCGTCCCGGGAGGTCACCCATCCTAGTACTACTCCAGCACAAGCATGCTTAACCACAAAGTTTCCCCCAATGTTAAGCCCACCTAGCTTGCTACCCCATTTGCAAAACCTTCAACAAGTGTTATGCATTATGAACCATTCATTATAGAGCCCCTTTAGCTCATCAATTGATAAGTATGAGGTTTCTTCCACAACGTGTCAAATTATGATATTGCTATCAAGATTCAACCATGTAGTTTTCGAGTCAAACTCATTGACCCATGATTCATGAGTAGTGGTTCACAAAAACCCATCTCTCATGATAATGAATGGTCCACTTAACACTCATTGCATCTAGGTGATGCTCATAGAGGTGAAGCATTGGTCCGTCCCGGGAGGTCACCCATCCCAGTACTACTCTAGCTCAAGCGCGCTTAACCACAAAGTTTCCCCCAATGTTAAGCCCATTTAGCTTGCTACCCCATTTGAAAAACCTTTAGCAAGTGTTATGCCTTATGAACCATTCATTATAGAGCCCCTTTAGCTCATCAATTGATAAGTATGAGGTTTCTTCCACAACGTGTCAAATTATGATATTGCTATCAGGATTCAACCATGTAGTTTTCGAGTCAAACTCATTGACCCATGATTCATGAGTAGTGGTTCACAAGAACCCATCTCTCATGATAATGAATGGTCCACTTAGCACTCATTGCATCTAGGTGATGCTCACAGAGGTGAAATATTGGTCCATCCCGGGAGGTCACCCATCCTAGTACTACTCCAGCTCAAGCACGTTTAACCACAGAGTTTCCCCCAATGTTGAGCCCACTTAGCTTGCTACCCCATTTGCAAAACCTTCAACAAGTGTCATGCCTTATGAACCATTCATTATAGAGCCCCTTTAGCTCATCAATTGATAAGTATGAGGTTTCTTCCACAATGTGTCAAATTATGATATTGCTATCAGGATTCAACCATGTAGTTTTCGAGTCAAACTCATTAACCCATGATTCATGAGTAGTGGTTCATAAGAACCCATCTCTCATGATAATGAATGGTCCACTTAGCACTCATTGCATCTAGGTGATGCTCATAGAGGTGAAGCATTGGTCCGTTCCGGGAGGTCACCCATCCCAGTACTACTCCAGCTCAAGCGTGCTTAACCACAAAGTTTCCCCCAATGTTAAGCCCACTTAGCTTGCTACCCCATTTGAAAAACCTTCAACAAGTGTTATGCCTTATGAACCATTCATTATAGAGCCCCTTTAGCTCATCAATTGATAAGTATGAGGTTTCTTCCACAACGTGTCAAATTATGATATTGCTATTAGGATTCAACCATGTAGTTTTCGAGTCAAACTCATTGACCCATGATTCATGAGTAGTGGTTCACAAGAACCCATCTCTCATGATAATGAATGGTCCACTTAGCACTCATTGCATCTAGGTGATCACAGAGGTGAAATATTGGTCCGTCCTGGGAGGTCACCCATCCTAGTACTACTCCAGCTCAAGCACGTTTAACCACAGAGTTTCCCCCAATGTTGAGCCCACTTAGCTTGCTACCCCATTTGCAAAACCTTCAACAAGTGTTATGCCTTATGAACCATTCATTATAGAGCCCCTTTAGCTCATCAATTGATAAGTATGAGGTTTCTTCCACAACATGTCAAATTATGATATTGCTATCAGGATTCAACCATGTAGTTTTCGAGTCAAACTCATTGACCCATGATTCATGAGTAGTGGTTCACAAGAACCCATCTCTCATGATAATGAATGGTCCACTTAGCACTCATTGCATCTAGGTGATGCTCACAGAGGTGAAACATTGGTTCATCCCGGGAGGTCACCCATCCTAGTAATACTCCAGCTCAAGCGTGCTTAACCATAGAGTTTCCCCCAATGTTGAGCCCACTTAGCTTGCTACCCCATTTGAAAAACCTTTAGCAAGTGTTATGCCTTATGAACCATTCATTATAGATCCCCTTTAGATCATCAATTGATAAGTATGAGGTTTCTTCCACAGCCTGTCAAATTATGATATTGCTATCAGGATTCAACCGTGTAGTTTTCAAGTCAAACTCATTGACCAATGATTCATGAGTAGTGGTTCACAAGAACCCATCTCTCATGATAATGAATGGTCCACTTAGCACTCATTGCATCTAGGTGATGCTCACAAAGGTGAAGCATTGGTCCGTCCCGGGAGGTCACCCATCCCAGTACTCATGATAATTTAGTGCATCAAGAAAATATGGTGAAATCCACAACAAAAAATTATGATCTAGTAGGTGAAGAAGATAAGGAAACAATAATAATGGCTATGATATTGCTATCAGGATTCAACCGTGTAGTTTTCGAGTCAAACTCATTGACCCATGATTCATGAGTAGTGGTTCACAAGAACCCATCTCTCATGATAATGAATGCTCCACTTAGCACTCATTGCATCTAGATGATGCTCATAGAGGTGAAGCATTGGTCCGTCCTGGGAGGTCACCCATCCCAGTACTGCTCTAGCTCAAATGCGCTTAACCACAAAGTTTCCCCCAATGAGTGCTAAGTGGACCATTCATTATAATGAGAGATGGGTTCTTGTAAACCACTACTCATGAATCATGGGTCAATGAGTTTGACTCGAAAACTACATGGTTGAATCCTGATAGCAATATCATAATTTGACACGCTGTGGAAGAAACCTCCTTCTTATCAATAATAATGGCTATCATTAAATATGTCATTATATTGGAAGCTAAGTGGGATAATATTAAGTGTGATGTACCTACAAAATTGTGGGAAATACTGATGAAGAGAAGAGTAGAGGCAGTTGAGTTGGAAGAGAAAATAAGAGGTAAGGCATATAAGGAGATTGCATATGCTCTGTCTCCAGGTGATCTGGAAACCTTGAAGAAGGTTTGTGCTAACTTGTTCCGGGTAAAGAAGAGAGTTAATAATCTGATGACCAGAGACAAGAAGGAAATCAAAAGGATAAGGAAGGAAACAATAAATACTATCAAAAGTACATTAGTAAAGTATGGAATGATTGGTGCATTTGGTATGACACCCGAATTAAGAAAATAATCTTCTACAAAAGTTATGGAAGATCCTCCTTTCGGTGTTGCTGATGAAAATGTACCTCTAGAAATTAATGACTCCAATACCCTTCTGGAAATAGGTAGTACAAATGTTCTACACGAAATTAATGTTGCTAATGAGGCTTCGAAAAATGAAAAATAGATTGAAGAAAATTTTGAAGTAGAGATTCATGATGTCACCCCTCCAGTACACTCTAAAAGAGAGGATAGAGATAAATCAGAAGAAGAAGAAGAAGAAAGAGATAAAGCAAAAGAAGGAGGAGAGAAGATGAAAAGGAGAAAGAAAAAGAAGAAGAAAAAGTAGAAGAAGAAAAGATAGAAGAAAAGGAATTAGTAGAAAAGAGAGCATAGGAAGAGAAGGTTGAGGAAGAAGAAGGAAATAAAGAATCAGGTGAACCTAGTGGAAAGAATGAAGAAGTATCTCAATAGGTTGTAGAATCACAAAAGTCCACTGGATAATTCTCTTTCGATGATGATGTCTTGAAGGGCCTGCTATCTAAGCAGATCAAATTCCAACCTGTAATTCCTTTAGAAATCCTACAACTTCCAATGAATCAAGGCTATGCAGATTTGAACAAGATTTCTCCTATACATAAAATGGTGTTAGGTGATGTATTTCATGCATCTAGAAGAAGAAAATATTGGAAATAGACCAGAAGGGAACTGAGCTCATTGAAGATGCTATTAAGGCTTTGCAGGATGTCACACCTGAAATTTCTGTGGACACATCTCTCACTCCGATTGAAAACCTGAAGCTTCTATTGGAATCCTTTAAGGAGTATGCCATCAAACTTGGTGAGAAAACAAAATAGGAAGTGAAAGAGAAACTGAATGAGAAAAGGCTATTGATCCTTCATGACAAGTGTGCTTTGGCACATACCAAAGTAGAAAAGAGCCTTGAATCTGTAAAGTCCTGTGAATCTGAAGCCAATTTTGTGTTTGTATATTACATAAGGTGGTTTGATTCCACACAAAGTATACAAGATCTCATGGACTCCATTGATTCCCAATTGAATGTTGTTTCTAGTACACTCTGGTAGCCAATGCTTTGGCTAATGCTGAGAATTTGGATAAGATCAATTTGACCCCAGATACTCTGGATGAGGCTGAAGAAAGTTATATTACTTTAGAATCTTTGAACAAAATGCTGATATCTGCTAAGCAGAGTTGGGAGAATGGTAAAGTGGCCTGGTAAGGCATTCTTCAGGAACTGCAAAGTGTGCCCTCCTCTGGGTAAAATATTTTTGGTTTTTACATTGTTTGGGATAAACTCCTAAGGGGGAGTTCAATAGCTTAATTCTCTGTGTTGTGCTTTTTAGACCCCGTGTACATATTTTTTATACATTTTGGTCGACCTTTGTCCTTGATGTCAAAGAGGGAGAGTGGAAAGAGAAATAAAGTATACTCTATACATAGGAAGTCTATAAATTATTTTGACACATGTTGCCATCAATGAAAAAGGAGGAGATTGTTGGAAGAATGAAGAAGATCACATCTCTTGATATAGTTTTTGTTGTCATTGATGTCACCATGATATATGAGTTACAATTGCAAGACTCAAAGTCATGTTGATCTGGTATTCTGAACCGGTAATGCAAGTTCATCCTCCGATATTTTTCTGTGGATTTACCCTTCGGTGATTGTTGTTACTTCAGTTTTTGGGAGATGGTTTTTGGTTGAAAAAAACATGCATGGACAGGATCTCATGCATATAGATACTCGTAGTTGTTGCTGGCATTATTTTTGTTGTTTATAATTTTGTTATTAGGTTTGTTGTTGGCCGACCTAATAAGCGATTGAAGGTGAAATTGAATAAATTTTGTTTGTGTAACCCATGCCGGCATGTAGCTGCACACCACACGTTTGAATTATTTTTGAGAAGGTTTTGTGTTTACTTGGAGCTGACCTGATTGTTAACTATGGGAAAATCAAATGTATATACAGGATGTCTTTGGAGATAAATGTATGGATGTGAGTTGAGGTATGTGAATGTTAGTAGATTGTATGTGGAAGCGAAAAGAGCGAAGAGTGATCTGCTGGCATACAAATTTATTGAGCTTCAAAGGAATTGAATTTTCACTATGAGGTGTACTTACATCAGTTCATTCTCTAGATGTAAGCCATTTTGTTACTACACTTTTGTAGGCAGTGAGCCTCCATTTTGGACAGTGAGTCCTAGCAGTGAGCCACCTCTTTTATATTATCTTATAACCGGTTATACTATATTGTGAGTTAATCCTCACCATGGTTTTTCCCATTCTAGGTTCTCCACGAAAAATCTTGGTGTTTCTATGTTATTTGCTTCATGTTCAGTTAATGCTTATGCTTAACTTAATTATCATATGCATTGAATTAATCGAATGGTATTTGTTCAATAATTTTAAGAAGATACTGATTCACCCCCCCTCTTAGTATCTTGGATATTTAACAACCCCTACATCACAAACCAATTAGGAAACCTGCTAAAAGGCATTGCTATCCATTGACTCAATAAAAGAGTCACGTTGTATCTTGAATCAAGTTGAATAATCCATTGGAAATGTGAGGACTATCATGTGTTGAAAATTTGAGAGTTAATTAGCTAAGTCGTTGCATGGGAGTAGAAAGGTGAAAAAATTGTTAGATTGTTTGTAGCCTTTGGTTGCTCAAATTTTAGTATGTATAGAGGTGCTCTCCCTACCATTTGTTACACTTTTCATTCTGATTACTCCGTTGTGATTCTTCTATATTTTTTGTGCAAGTGAGTTGAGATATTGAGCGTTAGTGAGCTGCCTTGTTATTTTTCATTTGTATTTGTTGAGATAATTGGTAAGAGGATTGAAGTGGGAATTGGGTTGATCTTAGAGGAAGTAGCAAGCATGCTTGAGGGACTAAGCTAGGAAGGAATAATTATCAGTGGAGATTTTATACAAGCATGTTGATTTCTATTCCTTTGTTATTCATGTTGGAAAGGTTATTTATCCATGTTTTCCATGTTTGGAAAGGAATGATTTAAATATGTGTTATGATGCTTGGATATGCTCACATGTTTCTTGGTTGCTTCTTGAATTTTGAAACCTTTCAAATTGGTTTATACTTATATAGATATGTATATATCCTATATTGGAATTTATATGAATGTGATCTATTTATACTATATGTAGTTTGTCAATTTTATTCGTATGTAGCTTGAGATAAGAAGTTACTTGATTTAATTTAGTAGCAATGCCATTTAATCACAATTCATTAGTTTCATTATTCCTGGGCTTAGATTAATCCATGGTAAAAGGGGTAATCTATGTATAGAATATGAATGACCAAAAACCAAATCGATCTAGAAAGGTGGCTGAGTGTGTGACCTGCACTCTAAATTTTGGGTGATGAATACTTTGGTCAAAGTAGTGTAAGTAGTCACTATTTACAATGTCAGTTTATTGTGATCCGGGTTTACATACTAGGCAGGGATAGTCATACATGTAGGTTGTTGCCACTATATAGAAGATCTAGATATGTAGGACACAACACCATGCTCAGAAAAGGCTAGGATTATGAGGTTACCATACCAATCTCTTTGTCGAAGGGTAGGTCCATCTTACTAGTTTGGTAGATGTGCGGGGGACTGCAGTAAGTTCGTGGTTGGTGGAAAAGCACTTGATTGATGCTTCTCCTCGTGCAGTTGGTGACCAAGATTTGAGAAGGATATCCTGGACCATTTTTTATTTTCCATTTCAGTAAGCTTCTTGAAGCTATGCATGTAATCTTGTATCCATCTCTATGGAAAATTGTAAATGTGAAATGTTATCTTGAAATTATGTAATGTGAAATCGTTACTTGTATTAATGAAATGATTCTTTGATTATGCAATGGGGAATTTTGGAATGTTTTGTTTCAAATGTGCATTATTTGATCAAAAGAAAATAATTTTTTTATTGCTCATAATGTTAGTAAATAAAATATTCACTTTTGTGTAAAACATAGTAAAATTACTGGGTAGAACAATGGGCATGTTACACATGGTATCAAAGCTACCAATTTTAGCTCTGGAACCTATATGCTCACTATTTTTCCAATCCAACATTATTTGAGTCTAATGTTTGGAAATTATTGTGTCAAGATGGTGCGTCTTAAGATGATTGCAAGGAAGTCAATAATCAGAAATGAGTGATGCCTATGGGCCAAGAAGGAAAGGGAAGCCATTATTTGAACCATAAAGAGAAACAATTATGACAACACCATTTGGTTGAGTGACACTGACATTTTTAGTCATGCCATATCACAAATTATTCAAGAGAAGAGAAGGATGTGAGAGGCTATCAACTTTGTACCTCCTACCTCATTGGCCAAGTCAGACTCTTCACCACATTCCAGAGATATGCCCTTGAAATGCAGTGTTAGTCCAGTCATAATATTTAGGGATCCTCATGTTCTTCCTTTAGAATAAGTAATTGTAATAGCCTCAAGTGGTGAACCAAAGGGATATGTACCCAAAATGCATCTAAGGATAGGTCTGAGGGTTATTTCCCTTTTGATGATGCATGTGAACAAAAATATGAGGGGTATACCCCACGTGTAGTTATGTATTGGAGAGTGAATCATAGGGATACTCTCCCTTAGATTGTTTGAATATTCATTCCATGTAAACACAAGGATATTGAAATCCTTTCAAATCTTAATGAAAAACATGTTTTGGAAAAAAATTGTGTATGAGTTCTTTTACATATTTCTTATGTGAATGTTTGTTCTTTTGAAATATTTTCTTTTAGAATGTTAATCAAAATTTCTTAGATCTAATTAAAATGAAACCTACAAGTGTAATTGTTCTTGGGAAAAATAGTTAGAACAAAAACTAACTTTGGGGAAAGTCAAGAAGTGGGCCAAGGTGTTGAGAATGTTGAATCCAAGTTGGATCACATTTTGGCTATGATGGATGAAACAAGAGCAAGAATAGGAAAACTTGAGAAGGAGGTAAGAGGGAAAGAAAGGGAGGAACATGAAGTTCCAAATAATGAAGAAGGGGAAAATTCCCATGATCGTACTCAATCTATGAGCATGAGGATGATGAGTCACAATCTAGGTTGAAGGTTATTAAAATAAAATGACTTTCAAGTGATCTATCTTGTGACATGAGAAAGATCACACCTATAAAATTTGAAGGTAGTACTAGTGGGGTTGTAGTGGAGGCATGGATCACAGAGATGGAAAAGTATTTTAAAATCATAAATTACTCTGAGGTCACTAAAGTCGTGTGGGGAGCATTTCAGTTGGCTAGTGAAGCATCCAATTGGTGGATGAATAAGAAGATGGAGCTTGGGCTCAATTCCCTAAGGATTACATGGAGTGAATTTGTTGAAATCTTCTGGAATCGGTGGTTTCCTCAACTCTTCTATGACCAAAATCTCATTGATTTCCAAAATTTTATGCAAGGTGATTACTTGGTGAATGAATATTGGGATAAGTTCACTTGTCTCCTGAGATACGTACCCATGTACCAAAAGGATGAGCGGTTTTGGATAATGAAGTTAATTATGGGTCTTAATAACTAAATAGGTGGAGAGGTACATATACATGGTCCAACTACCATGGAAGTAGTATATGAGAAAGCCTTAAAGCAATAAAAAAGGCTCAAAGCTATCTCAAACTATCGTGAGAAGAATCAAAAGAAGTTAAATTGGTCGCAGACCAATCAAGCTTCAAAGAAGCCTAGTGAAGGGCAAGGTTTTCAAAGGAAAGGGGACAAAGGACCCAAAAATAATTGGATTAAACCAATAAGGGATCATAGGGGAAGCACCAACAACTACAACAACAACTTCAACAAAAATACTGGTGGGAATGATAGTAATTCTGGAAGGCCTGTAAAAAAGAGGGAACTGGTGAAAGAATATTTTACATATGGTGGAGATCAATTTTCAAACCAGTGCCCCAACAAGTTGACAAGGTCACAAAAACATGGGAACCCTCTTCCTCCTCAAAGATTTGCATTCTAGCAAAGGATACATGTTGCATTAGACAATCGACAAGTGGAGTACTAGATTACTTTGATAGAAGTCTTAGGTACTCTATCTGATACTCCCATCTCAATTTTAATAGGTACTGGTGCCATGGAAAATTTATTTCTCCTAGAATAGCTAGTCAAATATCTAGGAAATTTGGCTACATGGAAAATTCTTGTGTTGTTGAATGTGTAAACCAGACAAGAGCTCAGGTGGATCACTATCTATTCGAAGCAAAGGGTGAACTTTCAAGTTTCTCCATGGAAGTGAATTTGTATGTAGCTCCCTTAGGTTCATAGGATGTCATATTATGGATGAATTGGTTATGGAAACATAGGGATAAAGTGGATTGTCATTTAAAATAGTAGAATTCTTAGATGATCTTGGAAACTGGGTGTCATTGCAAGGAACACCTAGAGAAGTTAAGCTATGACAAATATTCACCATACAGATGCATAGAGAGAAGAAGAAAGGTTTTCAACTCTTCATAGTGAAAATGGAGAAACTTGAGGAATGTAAAGAGTTCATTTTTCAAGATGATGTAGTATATAATGAACCTCAAGGCTCGCAAGATGTCAAAGAAGGTGAGGTGGTGGAATCTAGAAAAATGGATATGTAGAAATATATTATCCTATGAATATTTGTAGATGTATTTCCATATTAACTACCTAGATTACCTCCCAAGAGAGTATTAAATTTCTCCATCGACATAGTTCTAGGGTTAGAGCCTATATCGAAAGTACCACATAGGATGGCCATAACTAAATTAATGGAGATAAAAGCACTGTTAGAAGAATTGTTGTCCAAGGGACTAATAAGACCCATTGTTTCACCCTAGGGAGCACCGATTATCTTTGTGAAGAAGAAAGATGACACACTGCACTTATGTATTGACTATCAATTGCTTAAAGAAGAAACAATAAAGAATAAAAAATTGTTACCATGTATCAATGATCTCTTTGATCCGATGTAAGGAACAGTGGTGTTTTCGAATATTGGTCTATATTCAAGTTATCACCAACTAAGAATCAAGGATGAGGATATTTTTAAAATAAATTTCAAGACTAGGTACAATCATGATGAGATTATAGTCCTACCTTCTAGGCTAATGAATGCACCTGTAACATTCATGAACCTAATGAATAATGTATTTAGGGACTTCTTGGATAGGTTTTTGTTGGTATTCTTAGATGAAATTTTAATCTACTCCAAGAATCAAGAGGAACATCATACAAATTTAGAGATTATTATCCAACGGTTAAGGGAGCATAAGCTGTACATAAAACTCTTGAAATGTACCTTATTTTAGAAGGAAGCATAATATTTGGGTCATGTGGTTTTGGTTGATGGGATTGTAGTTGATCCAGTAAAGATAAAAGCAGTGATTGAGTGGCCAATACCTAAGAATGTGTTGGAAGTTATAAATTTTATGGGTCTGGATGGGTGTTACTGAAAGTTCATCATGAAATTTTCAAGAATAGCCTTTCCTATCACTTCTTTGTAGAGGAAAGGGAAGAAGTTTGAGTGGTCTATGAAATATCAAGCAAGATTTGATCTACTCAAGGATAAGTTGACCACAAATATGATACTAAAGGTACCAAATCTCGATGGTAACTTTATTGTAATAAAAAATGTTTTAGGAAAAGGTTTGGGTGGAGTATGAATGTAGGAAGGGTGAGTAATAGCCTATGAGTCAAGAAAGATGAAGCCTTATGAGAAAAAATATGCTTCACATGATTTGGAGTTAGCATTTGTTGTCTATGCATTATGAATGTGGAGACAAAATCTAATGGGGAAACCATTTGAACGAAATATCGATCATCATGGTTTGAAGTATTTGTTTGATCAACCTAATCTAAATGCAAGATAAATGAGATGGTTGGAATTGATATATGATTATGATTTCAACATCAGTTATATCAAGGGAAGGGAGAATTAGGTTGCCGATGCCCTAAGTCATAGGAGGCATATCTCCTCGATGATATCAATCCAAACTGAATTCAAAGGTCAAGTGTTGCAAGAATCTAAGGGTAACGAGTTTTATGAACAAGTCAAGCAAGCACTCTTAGATAATCCACAAGATCGAAGGTATGAAGGATATCACTTAGAACCTAATGGTTTACTGAGGTTTAAAGGAAGGATTTATGTAATTAACTTTGGGGAATTAAGGAAATTGGTATGGAAAAAAGTTCATAATGCACCATATTTAGGACATCTTGGTGTAACGAAGATGTTGGCTGATGTTAAACCATTATATTTTTGAAAGGGAATGAAAGGGGATGATGCAAGATTTGTAGAAATTTTCTTAGAATTTCAAAGAGTGAAAGCAAAGCATCATCAACCTAGAAGTATTTTGTATCCTCATGAAGTTCCATAAAGTAAGTGGCAAGTCATTAGCATGGATTTTATGCAAGGTCTTTCAATGTCAAGGAATAAGCACAATGCCATTCTAGTAGTGGTGAATAAGCTTATAAAGGTTGCTCACTTTATACTAGAGAATCTAATTGATGGACCTCCTGTAATAGCTCAAAATTTTATTCAATAGATATTTAGATTGCATGGGATTCCTAAAAAATATTATTTTTAATAGGGATGCTCGTGTGACATATAAATTTTGGAAAACATTATTTTCTTCACTTGGGACTCAATTGAACATAAGTTTAGCATATCATCTGAAAATAGATGGAAAAACTGAAAGGGTGAAACAAGTGTTAGAGGATCTACTGAGGATGTATTAAATGGATCAAAAATGTAAATGGGAGGACTACCTACCTTTGGGTGAGTTTGCATATGATAAATCTTATGATTTTGCAATCAAGATGGCTCCATTTGAAGCATTGTATGGCAGGAAGTGTCAAACTCATATAAGCTGGGATAAGCTAGAGGATAGGATAAGCCTTGGGCTAGAAATGTTATCGAAAATGGAGGAGAAAGTTGGAATTATCAAGAAAATGCTAGCATAAGCTAATGATAGGTAGAAAAGCTATGCAAATTACAAATGGGTGCCCAAAAATTTCTTGGTAGGAGAGAATATTTTGTTGAGAGTCAAACCTCACAAGAGTTCTATAAAGTTTGGAAATTCATCCAAACTAGCTTTGCCCTATGTAGGTCCTTTTGAGGTTCTTGAAGAAGTCAACCCTATTGTGTATAGGATTGATTTACTACCAACTCTTGCTAGGATGCATAATGTCTTTCATGTCTTGTATCTTAAGAAGTATATACCAGGGGATAACCATGTTATTGATTGGAATGATTTGCAAGTACAAGACCTGGGAGTGGTAACAATTGATCCTCTCAAGGTTCTCATAACACATAAGCTTTACATACATAACAAAGAGGTTCTATAGTGCAAGGTCTAGTGGGATCAGTATGCAGAAGATTCTGCCACTTGGGAAGACTATGTTGAGATGAAGAAAAAATTTCCACAAGTATTGCTAATTTTTGGAAAATCTAGAAAAATAATGATGTTTTATGTTATGTCCATGTTTGATACTTAATAATCATTGGGATGATGATTCACAAGGGGTGAATATGTTACACACCGTGTGTTATTACCTATTTATTATTACCTTGTTTGGTTAAAATGCTTTAATATATGAATGTGTTTTATGAATCTTGATGGTAATATGATGAATGAATGTTTGATTCAATTTGATGTTTTATAATTATTTTGACAATGGAACATATGATGCAGATGATTGTATTGTTATTAGCTAACTATTTTTATGATGCACTAAGCTAAATGTAGGAACAAGTTCAAACCTCCAGAAGAGAGGGGAAGTATCACTTAGGAGAAGAACTTGGTTTAGTAACCCTTAATGAGCCTAACTGAGCATACACACACTCACACCCTAGTTGTTCTAAGATTGATTCAAGTCAGCTCGGGTAAATGGTAAGTGATCTTCAGTTTTGGTTGTGAATATTTATATTAGGTTATGATCTTGTTCTATGAATATTTTGATTAAGGAATGTGATTAAGTTTTTATATCGAGTGAAAGTCTTTCCTTGTGTGTTCATATTCATATCAAAGAGATATATACATAATATATATGTATATATATACGTGTCTATGATAAACTCACACATATGAGTAAATATGTGCATGAGTATATGTAGCTAGACGTATCTATGCATGCTTATAGACAAACTCCCCATATGCATGGGAATATTGATTGGACGAAGGTGATATATACACACTTCATGCATATATGTCTATTGATGGAAATGAGAGTATATGTGTTTATATAAACATATTAAAATAATGCTATGTATATATTAATATATATGTATATAATAACATATATACATATATTAATATGCTTATATATTTGTGTATATAAATATGATTTTTATTTTGATATATGTTTATATATTTATTAATTGGAAAATAATGCATTTGATAATCTTGAGAAAATAAAAATATATTAATATATATTAAACATATGTTATATATTATATATAATGTGTTGAGTGTTTGAAATATATTAAGCACATTATAATAGTGCAAAAGTTGATATGTATAAAAAACTTTAAATAATACTTATGCACATTATAGTATTGCCTCATATGCATTGCTAGTTTTATAACTATGCATTAATTTTTTTTGGAATAAGTCAACAAAGACTTACTAAGCTGTGCAAGATAGTAGGAAAACAATTTTTACATTGGAAAGAGAATGAATGTAGATTTGAATGAATAGAATAATTCTTTGATTGTGCTATTATTTGGGGTAGTAAAACATGATCATATGGAGCCAAATCTGTAGAATGTGGAAGAAAATAAGAAGTCTTAAACCATTAGATATGCATAAACCCAATCAATGTAAATTTGGCAACAATATAAGAGGGTAGTCAACTTGCAAACCAAGTAGGAAACCTGCTAAAAGGTATTGTTGTCCCTTGACTCGGTAAAAGAGTCATGTTGTCTCTTGAATCAAGTTGACTCAACCATTGGAAATGTGAGGATTTTCATGTGTTGCAAATCTGAGAGTTAATTATCCGAGTCGTTGCATGTGAGTAGAAAGGTGGAAAAATTATTATCTTGTTTGTAGCCTTTGGTAGCTAAAATTTTAGTGTATATAGAGGTGATCTCCCTACCATTTGTTACACTTTTCATTTTGATTACTTTTTTTTTATTCTGATGTTATTTTTGTGTAAATGAGTTGAGATATTGAGAGTTAGTGAGTTGCCTTGTTATTTTACATTTGTATTTATTGAGAGAATTGGTAAGAGGCTAGAAGTTGGAATTGGGTTGATCTTAGAGGAAGTAGCAAGCGGGCTTGAGGGACTAAGTTAGGAAGGAAGAATTATCAGTGGAGCTTTTATACATGAATGATGATTTCTATTCCTTTTTTATTTATGTTGGGAAGGTTATTTATCCATGTTTTCCATGTTTGGAAAGGAATTATTTAAATGTGTGTTATGATGCTTGGATATGCTTGCATGTTTCTTGGTTTCTTCTTGAATTTTTGAAACCTTTCAATTTGGTTTATACTTATTAGATATATATCCTATATTGGAATTTATATGAATGTGATCTATTTATACTATATGTAGTTTTTCAATACTATATGTAATTTGTCAATTTTATTCGTATATATCTTGAGATAAGAACTTGCTTGATTTACTTTAGTAGCAATATCATTTAATCACGATTCATTATTTTGGTTATTCCTGGAGTTAGATTAATCCATGGGAAAAGGGGGTAACCTATGTTTAGAATATGAATGGTCAAAAATAAAATCGAGCTAGGAAGGTGGGTGAGTGGGTGACCTCCACTCTAAATTTTGGGTGATGAATACTTTGGCCAAAGTAGTGTAAGTAGCCATTGTTTACACTATCATTTCATTGCGATCTAGGTTTACATATTAGGTAGGGATAGTCATACATGTAGGTTGTAGCCATTGTATGGCAGCTTTATATATGAAGGACACAACACCATGCTCAAAAAAGGCTAGGATTATGAGGTTACCAAACTTGTTACACCCCAAATTGTGAAGTTACTATTTACCATTACCAGATAGGGTAAATGTGAATATAATGAGAATTTTGGAGATGAATTTGGTGCAGGAGCACTTGTTTGATTTCTTGACTCCATGAGGCCATTTGTAAATAGTTGCTCTATTTTATGTATTGGGTCTTATAATAAGGTTTATAAAACCATTTTATAGGTGTTTGAGTCTTAGGAAGTAATATTTGAAGTCATTTGTCAAATAATGTTTAAAGTTGTTCCATATTGTAAAAATTGTAAAAGTTGCTCAAGAAAGTTGTCAAGCAACTTGTCAAAAGTGTCATTAAGGTGTTTTGTCAACAAAATAACTAAAAGGTGGTTGAAAATAGTTGGTTTTGGTTGTAAATGTATAATTACACCCTCCAAAACTCGAGTTGGGAGGTTGGAGACATTATTTGTGAAGTTTGATGAATGGCAACCTCAAGTTTGTGTGCATTTTCTGATTTTACATTGTTTCCAGGTTGAAGTTGTGGTTTGTACGGCTTGGTATGCACTAAAATAATGGATTATCATATATGGATGGAAATATCTCTATTTCTAGTTTCCAATTCTTTTTGTCTCATTCAATTTTATTGAGTTTTGTGGGAGATATGATTATTTTGGTGAGACTGCCTATTTTAACAATATTGTGCAGAATTTACAGTCTGAAAGAATGTGATGGTACAGATTTTGAAGTATATATTTTGGGTCTGAAACCAAGTTTATGTTGTTCCTATATGAATCTACTTTCATTTTCTTCAAGTCTCATAAAATTTCATTAAGATTTGAATAAGTTATGATCATTTTAGTGAGGGTAGGTTTGAATCCTATCTAAGGTTTGCAGTTTTGGGAAAAATGAAATAGTTTTCTTTTGGGCTACCATGGTTATGTTTCCAATGTGACATAGAATGAATAATAGAATGTGTTATACAAAGATTGATTTGGATTAATTTTGAAAGATTGTGAGATATGTTGTTGAATCCTCCTAACTCTGCATCAAAATTAATGATGCTTGTACCTTGTTATCAATATGAATGTTATCTAATTTGATGTTGTTTCATTTGATGTTATCTCAGTTGATATTATTCATGGTGAAATACTGCATAAGTGAGAATAGAAGGTTGTTGAATTATTGTTATTCTAAATTTGAAGACATTTGTATATGTTGCTTGTTGTTGTGAACAATTGAATGCCAAGGTAAGTGCTAGTGGTTGAAGGTAAATGTCCATTTCTTTAGGGGGAGGGGAAGTATCACTTCAGAGAAGATCTTGGCCGGGTAACCGGTAAATGTAACTATTTGAGCATAAACACACACCTCATTAGAATGATTGAGTTGAGTCAATTTTTGGGAAATAGGTAAGTCATCCTTAGTCGATATATCTGCATTAGTAAGGTTTGGTTTACTTAGAATGCATGTTTGGGTGATGTTTATTTGTTTGAGATTTGAGTTCTTCCTTATGAAAATGTGTTGATTGTGCTTGGGTTGAGTCTTTGGGTTTTATGAATGGTTACCTATATGTCATTTCATATGAACATAAAATGTAGCATGTCTATGGGAATATACATATAAATACATATATAAAGACCCATTTATAAGAGCATTAAAAAATGCACATATATGTGAGTAGAAATACTCATCAAGGTACATACATGAGGAAATGACTATGCTTGTATATACATATGTGTGGGTATAGAAATTAGGTCATGATCATTCAATATCAAATAGATTACTTGAATATCGTATTACCATATAATGAATATGCTTGCATACATATATACACACAGATACACTTGCAAGTGTTAATGATTATTGGATAAGTGTACATATGTATATATAATATCAGTATATGTATTTACATGTATCATTATTTGCAGTATAAGATAATAAGAGATATACATCCAATGGAATGGGTATATATGTATATATGCACACATCCTGTATAATGTGGATATTAATAATATTATTATTATTGCCTCATGAATTTACATGTATATATATATATATATCGGATGTATGCTGTCTGGCTCATGATATATATATATATATATATATTTAATCAATATATATATATATGTGATTATATATCAAGTATTATATATATATATATGTTTAATATAATTAAACTATAAGTTGTATATATATTTAATAAAATATATAATTCACATCATTCAACTTTGGAAATTGAATTATTTTTGAATCAATATAATTTATATCATATAAACTTTGGAAAAACGAATTATGAAATAAATCGTATTGATTGAGATTTCAATTTGCATGTTGGACTTTAGCATATGGAAATAATTCAGAGTGAAATCGCATATCACCTAGTTAAGAGGACACATGGATAAATCCACCAAAGGCATATAAATATTTTGACCAAGTCAGAATCTGAAACAAGAATAAATCCAATGTAGTAATTGAGTTTCATTGACTCAGCCTTGAAATTAGTCGATGCTAGGTATGTGTAAGATAAATACAATTGAATTCTTCTCTGAATTATGAAATACTTGCCATTTCATGAGTTTGGCGCCACCTCTGTAAACAAATTTTGTAGGTGTTGATTTGTAAATTTCTCCATGTGCTTTTGGAATTAGTCTTCATAATACTGGCAGAATGGAAGGTTGAATCACCTTGTTATTTGTTGATTATGGATTGGAATTTGTGCCACCTCTAAGATTGAAAATGTCAAATGGTAGTGGTGTCAATTCACATGCCATGGAAGTAGCAATTTTTGAAGGCTAGTCTCACTATAAATAGTCTCCCAACTCTTATTCACTGTACTCATTCACCATTCTTCATCAGATTTTGTAATTTGTCTTTGAGTTTTCCTTATTCACCATATGCATATAATTTGGTGCATCGTTACATGTTCATTCTTTAATTACTGATGAACATTATTTGCAGCCATTATTAAATTTCTGGGTGACATTATATAAAACCATACTTCACATTTTTGAGTGGCCATAGTTTACAAACAATGTTTACATTTATGTGAGTTACTATTATCTTTGAGAGAAATGTATTGTACCCAAGGAATACATCATTTCTATTAGTGATTTCTGATAGTGAGAAAGAGGGAATTTTTGTGAGGAAATTATCATCTTCTAAGGGACTGGGAACTTAATACAAGAAATTAGACTGAGCTAGAAGTGGAAGCAACTCTGCAATCAATTTGGGATAAGCGTAAATAGGCATTGGATATTCTTCTACTATTATTTTGCAAGATTTACTATGTTGTTTGAAAAGTTTTTCCTGTTTGTGCATAGGCAGTAAATATGTTGTCTTTTGTAAGAAGGAAAAATGAAGCATTCTAGCTATGATATACATTGTTTGTAAGGATCTCCATAATAGGAGAGTTTGCTTGACACAAATACTTAATTGTATTAGAAATTTCAAAGAGATAGCTCAACACAATTATTTAACTATACTAGATATGTCAAAGAGATTACTTGACTAAGGAATTCAACTACGTTACATATGGTACAATATAGGTAATTAATTTTACTAGATATGTTGAACATAGGATGCAATGCATTTATATTTACTCCATAATAGGAGTTGGGTGTGTATCTTAGTTATTATATACTAGGCTTGATTTGAATGCAAGAGTCACTTGAGGTACACCAACTAAGTTATTAAGTTAACTAGGAAAGATTGTGTTACTCCTAGGATAAGCATGAGAGGGTGCTTGTGTACTTACTTGCTATAAAGCTTGTGTTTTCTCCTAAGAGAGGGAATCTAGTATGAGAGAGGGATTAATATACTTACATGTAAGTCGAGTTATCCAAGTATGTAGGTTATCTAGGACGATGGACTATCCATAGAGGGAATACCTAGCTTGTGTACTTACCAGTTAAGTGATTAATTCTAGTAGATTAATATGGTGTAGGTTATCTGGGATGATGTACTATCCATTGAAGGAAATACCTATGCGTAGTTGAAGATAGACTTAAGTTAAATCAACCCTCAATAGTGTTTATGATAGATGAATTCATTCAAAGTACTGAATGAGAACACTTTGGCCAAAGTGGTGCAATGTACGACATCCAATTAGATTGTGTGATTCTTGAGACTACACTATCAGTTCACCGTGATCCAGTATTACAGGATAGTTTGAGATTATGGGATTGCAAGGTTCTATTTATGTAGGACAAAACACTATGCTCAGTTGGTTGTCGTTATTGGTTACTCTACCAATCTATTCGTTGAAGGGAAGGGCCATCTATCAAATGATAGATGTGCGAGGGACTGCATTAAGAGTCTGTAGCTGGAAAAAAAGCACCTGAGTGATGCTTCTCCTCCATAACAGGTGACAAAAGAACCATGATTTTAAAGGGAAGATCCTGGAATGTCTTTCAGCTATTAGTTCTAAAGCTCATCGAAGCTATGTTTGTAAAGGTATGTATTCTTGTTACGTGTACTTGTGAAGTTATTGTAATGAAGTGGAATCCTTATTGTAATATGGTATGACATCTTGTTCATATATTTTTCAATAAAAGATAATTTTTTTATTACAAAGGTTTGTTACTCTGTTAATTTACTCATATAGTGTAAATTTTGAAATTTTTACTTTATGAAAGGGTTAGGTCTTTACATGTGGTATTAGAGCTACCAAGTTTTTCACTGAAACCTATGAGCTCATTACGTAACAATGCGTAAACCTTATCAAAAGATAACGATTAAAAATTTATTATTCCACAATGGTAAGAGAAAAAATAACTGAGGGAAAAGTGAAAGGAAGATGAGATTCCTAGTAACTTGTTTAAAATTGGGACTAGTTAAGAGTTTTCCCTGGAGTAGGAACTCCTAAATCAACATCTTATGATATTACCTGGGATTGTGAAAGATTATGTAGTCAAGATATGAAGGAAGGTTAGGAAGAATAACTAGTATATACCTTTATCCTATGAAATAGTTATATTACTCTAAGGGAATGAGAAGAAATGAGATAACTCTTTTATAGTTGCAAACTATAGTGGTAAGGAGTCAAGAACTTTTGGAATTGGTGAAAACACTACGAATCTATGTGTATGCAAAGTCAACATAAATTAGATCGAAGTAGAAAGTCAATTAAGGAGGTATCCACAAGGGTTGGAGAACTCATGACATAAACCTAATTCTTGTGTAAAGATAGGATCTTGGAAGAAAAGAGTTAGTATCTAGGAAAAGAGAAAATATCAGAATGGTTGAAACAAAGTAATCAACGATGTGGGCATAAATCCACCAACCAAAATCAATAATATTATTAGAGTTTTGATTAAGATGTGAAAAAGGAACCAAAAAACTTTGGTATCTCTAAAGGTTATGAGAGAATAGGATTCCAAGCATTAGAATCAAGTCACAATGTAGGAAACCTAAAGTGGTAAATTAGGATGACTTGACCAAAGGTTTGGAGAGTACATAGATTGGTTAGAGTATAAGTCAAACTCACCAATTTTTTTGTGAAAACCAACACTTTTGTTGAGGTTCTGAAAGGAAATGGAATACAATAAGACACTATGTGTCAGATCAATAGAATTTGTAAGAAAAAAAATGTTCTAAGTAGAAAGGTGCATCAATCAACAAAGTTTTGTGGGTATGGATTATCCTCCACAAAAAGGATGCTGAAAAGTAAACTGGATTAATAGAGTGTCTCTTAACTTGTAAAGTTGTTGATTATTCATTAGATATCCTAGTGGATGATCCAAAATGTTAAAATCTTTGAGATAGAAAACAATGATGAATCTAGCTTTTGGAAAAAGTATATCTGAGATATGTCATAGAGGCAAAAAAAAGTAATGGAAAGTCAACAACAAGAAATGAAAAATCCTTTCAAAGAAGAAAGGGTCTGCTAGGAATTCAACTTTGAAATGAATGAAGTTGTGGAAACACTAAGGGGGGAAGGAAGAGAGTGGATTGACTCAAGTTAAGTACCCCACCCAACGAACAATGTGGGTATGTTCTCAATTTGGATGAACTAATGACTTCTTCGCAAGTCATGATGACAATCAAGTCATACATTTTATGACCACAAAGAAAAAGGTATTGGGATTTTTGGAGAAAGATAATTGGAAAGGTTAAGGATTATGACCTATTATCATCCCATACCTTATATTTATTTGATTGGAAGATCAAATGATATTATCATTGATACCTTGGAAAAGGATAGGTGGATAATTTGATCATGATAAGAAAGATCATTGCCTATGGGATTGCAAAGGAAGATCTAAGATACTCATGATTGGAATAAAGTGTCTCTACACTCCTATATGCTTTATATGGAGAATTTATATAACAATGTTATATGAAATATATCCATGTCGTGAAGCGAATTGACACTAAAGCTTACTATGCTAAGAGAGTGTGAATGATAAGGTTAGCTAATAAGCCATAGAGATGGAGTGAAAGATAAGGTAGGATGTGACATTATGTAAACCACATCAAAAATCTCTTTATGAGAATGATTGATCACTACCTTACTCTTGAATGAAACCCTAGGTTTAGAATAACCTAAATGGGATGAGAAGTTCATTCAAATAAAGAGAGAGACCTTAGGATAAGACTTAACCTATTGAGTTTGGTTATGTTCTAGTCTACTCATTATCATTTTTAAGTTGGGAACAACTTACTTGATTGAGTTGTACATTTGGTCTTGATTAGGATATATAGGGTAGAGAAACATATAACAACGGACTAGTCAACAATTGAGGACTCTATCCTAAGAATTGGAAGGGAATATTGAGTTTGTGATTCACCCATGAGAATGTGTATATCACTTAAGCTTATGAAATTCTATAGGATGGAAACATAGGTGGGATACCTAGTGAGTTAAATAAGCTACTTTACACTCTTGAAAGGAAGTCATATTATTGACAAGACTCTATTTGAGTGATTCTTATATTAAAAGAGATACACTCTCAAAGGGAAACATCTATTTTTAGGTTGCGACATCATAAACTTCTCATTAAGCATGAGATGTTGAGAATTTTACTAAGTAGAACATCGAGGTTGTTACTTGCGCTCAAATAGGATACACCAAAGTTGAAACTCTCCTATATGATTAAGAGAAATCATGGAGCTAACAAGAAATGTTCATGTTTGGAAATTAGGTATATAATTAAATTTGATATCTTCTAGGGACCAACATGAATGAATGAGGATTAATACTTGAAATTAGTACCAATTTATATCTGGAAAATTAGATTGAGTTAAAAGATGAATTGCATCTTTGAAAATAATCCAAGGACAAAAGAAATCCATGGTATGGATGTCCTAAGATAAATGGGATTTATCTCCTCAAAACTCCTAAACATTATTATTGGGGAACTAAAGGAGGCATGAGATCATAAAATAGGTTTTCAATTAGTCATATAATAGACTATTTTTGGATATAAAAGAACCTATGCACCCAAAATTTTGGAAGATTCAAGAATGAATGGGGAAATTAATGTCTGAGATAGGACATCCGAATGACAAAGGGAATTGTCAGATGAGAAACCACTACAACCTAGGAAAAAGATAGAGTAAGAGGTTACATGAAATGTGGCAAGATCATCGGGGACGATGATTCACAAGGGGGGAAGTATGTTACACCCCAAATTGTGAAGTTACTATTTTACCATTAGTGGATAGGGTAAATGTGAATATACTGTGAATTTTGGAGATGAATTAATGATGCTTGTACCTTGTTATCAATATGAATGTTATCTCATTTGATGTTATCTCAGTTCATGTTATTCATGGTGAAATACTACATAAGTGAGAATAGAAGGTTATTGAATTATTGTTATTCTAACTTTGAAGATATTTATATATGTTGCTTGTTGTTGTGAACAATTGGCTACCAAGGTATGTGCTAGTGGTTGCAGGTAAATTTCCATTTCTCCAGGGGGAAGGGAAGTATCACTCAGGAGAAGATCTTAGTTGGGTAATCGGTAAATGTGACTATATGAGCATAAACACACACCTCATTAGAATGATTGAGTTGAGTCAGTTTGTGGGAAATAGATAAGTCATCCTTAGCCGATATATCTGCATTAGTAAGGTCTGGTTTACTTGGAATTTATGTTTGGGTGATGTTTATTTGTTTGAGCTTTGAGTTCTTCCTTATGAAAATGTGTTGATTGTGCTTGGGTTGAGTCTTTAGGTTTTATGAATGATTACCTATAAGTAATTTCATATGAATGTAAAATGTAGCATGCCTATGGGATTATACATATAAATACATATACAATGACCCATGTATGAGAGCATTAGCAAATGCACATATATGTGAGTAGAAATACTCATTGAGGTACATACATGAGGAAATGATTATGCTTGTATATACATGTGTGTGGGTATAGACACTAGGTCATGATCATTCAATATCAAATAGATTACATGATTATTGTATTACCATATAATGGATATGCTTGTATACATATATAGACACAGATACACTTGCAAGTGTTAATGCTTATTGGATAAGTGTACATATGTATATATAATATCAGTATACGTGTATAAAAATATACACGTATCATTATTTGCGGTAGAAGATAATAAGAGATACACATCCAATGGAATGGGTATATATATGTATATATGCACACATCCTGTATAATGTGGATATTATTATTATTATTATTGCCTCATGAATTTACATATATATATCGAATGTATGCTGACTGGCTCATGATATATATATATATATATATATATATATATTTAATCAATATATATATATATATATATATATATATGTTTAATATATTTAAACTATAAGTTATATATATATAATAAAATATATAATTCACATCATTCAACTTTGGAAATCAAATTATTTCTGAATCAATTTAATATTATCATTCAACTTTGGAAATCGAATTACTTTTTGAATCGATATAATTTATATCCTATAAAATTTGGAAAAATGAATTATGAAATAAACCGTATTGATTGAGATTTCAATTCGCATGTTGGACTTTGGCTTATGGAAAGAATTTGAATTTGAAATAAAAATGGTAGAGTGAAATCGTGTACACCTGGTTAAGAGCATGTAGGTATAAATCCACCAAAGGAATTTAAATCTTTTGACCAAGTTATAATCTAAAACAAGAATAAATCCAACGCAGTAATTGAGTTTCATCAACTCAACCTTGAAATAAGTCGATGTTGGGTATGTGTAAGAGAAATATGTAATGTCCCTTGCTAAACTGATGTAAATTTTTACTTTTAGCAACTGGACATTTCGTCAAATAGTTTACTTACAAGCTCCTTAATGTCAATCAATGTTTTCAGTTTGTTTTCCTCCTCAAATGTGATGATGAAATGCTTAACACGACTTAGCAATACAAGTCTAGAAGTAGTTAGAGGTCCGAAATGGTTCCAACATCTGAGGTAGACTACTGGATGAATGATATAAGCTCGATTTTCTTCAAGACACGCCTGCAACACATGACTGAGGATGGGCCAATACCTTCCAGAAGGAGAGACTGATTATTCTCGAAGGCCAAGAGATATCAATTACGTTCTTTCCCGCAATTCCAATATCCACCCGTCAGAATATCTATTGTTTTGTTTAGAATTTGTTTTCTCCTTATTCTGGCATTTCCTGTTGATGACGTGAAGTAACCTTTTCTTTATGTAGTGCAATCAAATGAGAAGCAGGTCCTGACGCCACAAAAATATACGTGGGATCCTCCTTTGTCGTATTTGATCCCCTTTACTCTCCTGCATGAGATACACTTTTAATTCAAATTTCCCCTATGAAGTTGGCAGCAGATCTCTTGTCTTAGTCGGTAGCCTTAATTCCCATCTTCATTTAGAGCGATCTGGCTCTAATGTCTTCTTCCCCATAATCCCCTCCTTGTCGCTGGAGATTCATCTACTTAAGTGCCCCACGAGCTGGTGGAAGATCGCATCCTTTCGTGGGTTCGTGAATGGTCGTGTCTTCTAAATGCTGATTTTTTTGGACTTCTATTTTACTCGCTAATTTAATCCTTCGATGTCCATAGTTTATTATTTGGCTTTATTCACAAATCTAAATGATTATCCTAAGATCGATGCTTTTAGCTATTTAGTGATTTATTATAGTCACCATTTAATAATAACCCATAATATTATCCATTGGATTTATAATGATGTTTTTTAGATAATATTAGAATGTATATTATTCACAATTTTGTATTAGATAATTATAATATTATAATGATTTATATTTATATATCTTTAACATTTATTTTATTATTATTTGGATTAATATTTTAATATAATATTATTGTCAATATTTATATATAAATAAATATTTTTTTTATACAATAATTATAATTATAATATTGTCTTTAGACAATTATAATTATAATAATGTCGATTGATTAATATTTTATTTTTTTCTTGTTTGTTTATTTGTATTTCAATGTTTGGTTATTTTTATATTTTAATGTTGCAATTTGAGAGACATGACAGTCCTTCACTCTCAAATTTGCTTGTCCTCAAGCAACATAGGTTTGGTTGATCAGACATATTAGTCCTTAATTGAGGATGCCTTAAGTTTGTCCCAAGTCTTTAAGCTAGATAACAAGAGGATTGGAGAATAGTACTCACTTGATTGAAGTCTAGATTGAGGGCTTGCACACCACTAGAATCATTCACCCTTATTCACCTCATCAATACTAAGTAGTAAACTTATGTAGGCATCCTAATGTCCCTTGGGGGGGGGGGGGGTTCAAGCATAAGAGAGTATAGGAAGCATGACTTGATGGGGGGCATAGGATCCATCATGCCAACTCTTTCCCCTCTTATGATTTAGCCTCTTGGGATTGCCTAGTTCCCTCCCTTATAGAAAAGTTCTCCATTTGCAATGACCGCCACTATTAGTCGCAATGATCGCCATTATTGGACGCAATGTCAACCATCAATCATAATGACCACTATAATCAGACACAAGGTCCACCTCTTATCAGTCATAATGACCGCCATCGATCGCAATGACCGCCATTATCGAATGCAATGTTCGCCATCGGTCGCAATGACCGCCATTATCAGACGCAATGTCCGCCATCGATCATAATGACCGCCATAATCGAACGCAATGTTCGATTTCGGTTGCAATGGCCGCCATAATCGGTCGCAATGACCACCATAATCAGACGCCATGTCCACCATCGGTCGCAATGACCGCCATAATCAGACGCAATGTCCGCCATTGGTCGCAATGACCGCCATTTTCAGATGCAATGTCTGCCATCGGTCACAATGACTACCATCTTGAAAAATCTTCATTCCTTAAAGGAGTATCCTCTTTCTGTTCTTCCTTCATTGTACCTCCTCCTTTTATTTGGTTCTTTACCTTTATCTTCTGAAACTTGACTAGAGTTGGCTTCCATGCTAAAGGCTTGTCTTCCTTTTTGTCCACATCTGTGTCTTGGTTCCCGAACTTCCTCACATTTGTGACACCAATCTTTCCTTGTAAGGTTTTTCTTACTGCATTGGTGCCCTGGATTCCATATATTCCTGCAGTCAAAGCACAATCCCTTCCTTTTTAGGTATTCTGTTGTTTGACACATATGTCCATGATCTTGCTTCTTGTTACAATATGAGCATGTTTTTGGTGGATCTTCCCTCCTTGAACTTCCTTCCTTTTGAGGGATTTTGGATGATGAGGTAGAGTTCTTGGATTTTTCCCTCGGCTCGCTTTCTTCATATTTCATAGCCTTCTGAATAGCTTCATCTAGGCGATTGGGTTCTAATGCACTCACCATACTTATGACTGATCCTCTTAGACCCTCTATGAACAAATAGGTGAATCTCTCTTGGAAAATTTCAGGGACCATGACTGTTAGTCTTTGAAACTCGGTGGCGTAACTTTCTATCGTGCCTTGCTGCCTTACTCATGTGAGTTGCCTAAAGTACCATTCCGGGTGCCTTTGGTTGAATCTTTTGATTAATTTTTGAGTAAAGTCATCATAGTGGTGACCTATTGATGACCTTGAGTTATTAGGCCATGGTGCCACCAGTCATGGGCCATCCCGGTTAGGTGTAAAATGGAAAACTTGATGGCATTTGCTTCAATCATTGGGCTTAGGGATAGATAGGTATCTAACCTTTGAACCCAAGATCATGCGGTGGTCTTCCCTTCTCCGTCAAAGTTGGGGAGGGTTAGTTTGATTACCCTACTCTTGAGATCCTTATCTATTGGATCATTCTTCCTTCTCGGGGCAGCTCTTTGTTTGGCCTCACAATAGTCTTTAAAAGGCATGAGCTCTCTCATTTTAGGATCAAGCCTATAATATGCTACCACGATTTCATCCACATCCTCTCTGTGGGATCTATTGTTATTGCTTTCTCCCATGGTTTCTTCACTTGGCAAGAACGGGGGTCGGGCGGGTCTAGCACTTGTGGTCTATGTGTGATTGTTGTTTTTAGAGTTTGCTTCCTTTGCATTATGGTTGCTCAAGTTTTGGAGGGCCCGAAGTAAGGCTTGGGTTTTCTTATCACTATTCTTCATGAAAGCCTTGAGTTCATCTCTTAATGGGTCACCTAGGAGGTAGTTTCCTAGGTCATTATTCCTAGAGTTTCTTCGGTGGTAGGTTTGCATTATTTTCCACAGGATGGCAGGATTTTTGCTCTGATACCACTGTAATGTCCCTTGCTAAACTGATATAAATTTTCACTTTTAGCAACTAGACATTTCGTCAAAAAATTTACTTACAAGCTCCTTAATGTCAATCAATGTTTTCAGTTTGTTTTCCTCCTCAAATGTGATGATGAAATGCCTAACAAGACTTAGCAATACAAGTCTAGAAGTAGTCAGAGGTTTGAAATGGTTCCAACATCTGAGGTAGACTACTGGATGAATGATATAAGCTCGATTTTCTTCAAGACACGCCTGTAACACATGACCGAGGATGGGCCAATACCTTCCAGAAGGAGAGATTGATTATTCTCGAAGGCCAAGAGATATCAATTACATTCTTTCCCGCAATTCCAATATCCACCCGTCAGAATATCTATTGTTTTATTTAGAATTTGTTTTCTCCTTATTCCGGCATTTCCTGTTGGTGACGTGAAGTAACCTTGTCTTTATGTAGTGCAATCAAATGAGAAGTAGGTCCTGATGCCACAAAAATATACGTGGGATCCTCCTTTGTCGTATTTGATCCCCTTTACTCTCCTGCATGAGATACACTTTTAATTCAAATTTCCCCTATGAAGCCGGTAGCAGATCTCTTGTCTTAGCCGGTAGCCTTAATTCCCATCTTCATTTAGAGCGATCTGGCTCTAATTTCTTCTTCCCCATAATCCCCTCCTTTTCGCTGGAGATTCATCTACTTAAGCGCCCCACGAGCTGGTGGAAGATCGTATCCTTTCGTGGGTTCGTGAATGGTCGTGTCTTCTAAATGCTAATTTTTTTGGACTTCTATTTTACTCACTAATTTAATCCTTCGATGTCCATAGTTTATTATTCGGCTTTATTCGCAAATCTAAATGATTATCCTAAGATCGATGCTTTTAGCTATTTAGTGATTTATTATAGTCACCATTTAATAATAACCCATAATATTATCTATTGGATTTATAATGATGTTTTTTAGATAATATTAGAATGTATATTATTCACAATTTTGTATTAGATAATTATAATATTATAATGATTTATATTTATATATCTTTATCATTTATTTTATTATTATTTAGATTAATATTTTAATATAATATTATTGTCAATATTTATATATAAATATTTTTGTTTTTATACAATAATTATAATCATAATATTGTCTTTAGACAATTATAATTATAATAATGTCGATTGATTAATATTTTATTAATAGGAGAGTTTTCTTGACACAAATGCTTAATTGTATTAGAAATTGTCGAAGAATAGCTTGACACAAGTATTTAACTATACTAGATATGTCAAAGAGATTACTTGATTAAGGAATTCAACTATGTTACGTGTGGTATAATATAGGTAATTAATTTTACTAGATATGTTGAACATGGGATGCAATGTGTTTATATTTACTCCATAATAGGAGTTGGATGTGTATCTTAGTTATTATATACTAGGCTTGATTTGAATGCAAGAGTCACTTGAGGTACACCAGCTAAGTTAGTAAGTTAACTAGGAAAGCTTGTGTTACTCCTAGGATAAGAATGGGAGGGTGATTGTGTACTTACTTGCTATAAAGCTTGTATTTTCTACTAGGAGAGGGAATCTAGTATGGGAGAGGGATTAATATACTTACACGTAAGTCGAATTATCAAAGTATGTAGGTTATCTAGGATGATGGACTATCCATAGAGGGAATACCTAGCTTGTGTACTTACCAGTTAAGTAATTAATTCCAGTAGATTAATATGTTGTAGGCTATTTGGGATGATGGACTATCCATTGAAGGAAATAACTATGCGTAGTTGAAGATAGCCTTAAGTCAAATCGGCCTCGAGTAGTGCTTATGATAGATGACTTCATTTGAAGTACTGAATGAGAACACTTTGGCCAAAGTAGTGCAATGTACAACATCCACTTAGACAGTGTGATTCTTGAGACTACATTGCTAGTTCACCGTGATCCAGTATTACATGCTAGTTCGAGATTGTTGGATTACAAGGTTCTAGTTATGTACTACACAACACTATGCTCAGTTGGTTATCATTATCGATTACTCTAACAATCTCTTCATTGAAGGGAAGGTCCATCTATCGAATGATAGATGTGTGGAGGATCGCATTAAGAGTTCATGGTTGGTAGAAAAGTGCCTGAGTGATGCTTCTCCTCCACAGTAGGTGACGAAAGAACCATGATTTGAAAGGGAATATCCTGGACCATCTTTCAGCTATGTTTGTAAAGGTATGTATTCTTGTTACGTGTACTTGTGAAGTTATTGTAATTAAGTGTAATCTTTATTGGAATATGATATGGCATATTGTTCGTATATTTTTCAATAAAATAAATTTGATTTTGATGGTTTGTTACTCTGTTAATTTACTTGTATAGTGTAAATTTTGAAATTTTTACTTTATGAAAGGGTTAGGTCGTTACAAAACCAATCTCTTTGTTATAAGGGTAGGGCCATCTTATCATTTTGGTAGATGTGCGGGGGACTACTGTAAGTCTGTGGTAGGTATAAAATTTCTTGAGTGATGCTTCTCCTCATGCAGTTTGTGGCCAAGATTTGAGGAGGATATTCTAGACCATTAGTATTTTCTATTAAGATCGTTGAAGCTATGTATGTAATATTGCATCCATCTCTATTGAAAATTGTAAATGTGAAATATTACCTTGAAATTATGTAATATGTAATCATTACTTGTATTAATGAAATGATTCTTTGATTATGCAATGAGAAATTTTTGATTTTTTTTATTTCAAATGTGCATTAGTTATTCAAAAGAAAAGAAATTTTGTATTTCTCATATGTTTGTAGCATAAACTATTCACTTGTGGGTAAAACATAGTAAAATTACTGGGTAGAACAATGGGCATGTTACAAAAAACTTTCCTAAGTTTTCTTCATACATCATGATATAACATTTACTACCAAACCCTCTGTGATATTTCACAGTAGGAGATTTTCCATACCATAGCTCATAGGGGGTCTTTGAACTATTCACCTTTTTTTTTCCTCTATTGAGAATGTAAACTCCTGTACGAATAGATTCTATCCAATACACATCTGATATATTTTCTTCCTTCAACATGGTTCTTATTGCCTCTTGAACTGCCATGTTCTTCCTCTTGACAACCCCATTTTTCCACGGATTCCTAAGAGTTGATAAATTTATTTTTATCCCACGATCTTCATAGAAACTATTAAACTAATTTTATGTGAACTCTCCACCTCTATCATATCTTAAGCACTTTATTTTCAAATCCTTTTCATTCTCAACCATAGATTTAAATGCTTTAAACTTATCTAAAGCTTTTGATTTTCTTTGAAAAAGGTCACCCAAGTCATTCTAGAGGAATCATCTATTCACAACATAAAATAATTGTCACCTTGAAGGATTCTTGTTCTAGTAGGTCTACATAGGTTTGTATGCATCAAATATAAAGGTCCTGTAGTAGAATGTTCCTTATTTTTTTCCAAACTAACACTCTTTGCAAATTGCATTGATAGGCTTTGTAATTCTTGGCAATTCTCACAACATGAGTAGAGTTGATCTTCACTAGGCTATCAAAATTGATATGACCCATTCTTCTGTGCCACAACCAACTTTCATTGATTTGAGTCATAAATCACTTACCACTAGTACCTTTGAGATGATAAACATTCCCTTTTATCCTTGTTCTTGCTACAACCAAGATTTTGATCTTCTTTTTTCTGATTTCACAACCATCATCTTGAAACACTAGATTGTATCCTCTGCTACACATTTTTCCTAAATTGAGAATATTATGCCAAAGACCCTTGACATATAGAACATCATCTATCTTATACTTTACATAAAAACTAATGTATCCTTTTCCGCAGATCTTAGATGTGTCATCACTAAATTAACCTAACACAACCACCATCATATTTATTAATATTAAAAAATTACTCTTATCACCTCTCATATGATTTGAACATCCACTATCAATTATCTAGTAGTTTCTCTCCTCTCTTGCATGAAAGTCGGTCAACATAGTTCCTTCAATATTGTGACCTATTTTTGGAGCAATTTCCTTCACACATCTCTCAGTGTTAGTAGAATTAGTTACAACATTCAAAGACATAAAAAAACATTCATCACTTTCATTGTCCAGGTAGTATGATTCCTTGTCATCGCTATCTTCTTTAACATATTAACTCTTCTTGAAGGATTTACCTTTATGATCTTTATGTTTTTCATTTGAAACTTTTTTTAGACATTTTTAAGCATAGTGACCTATCTTTCCACAATTGAAACACTTGAAAGGTAACCTACCTCTGTATTTGCTACTACAATTTTTCAACCTTCTTAAACAAATTTCTTCCACTTCATCAAAATCATCTAGATCAGATTCATCATTCCTCTCTTTCTTGTTGACTTTAAAAGTTTTTTCTTTCCTTAGAGCATCTTTGTCAAACTCTCTTAATTCAAAAGTAGTTAAAGCACCAAAAAATTGATCTCTAGAATATTGATCCAAATTTTGAGCTTCCTCAAGAGCATAAAATTTAGCACTATAAGATTTAGGAATATTTCTCAATACCTTTTTCACAACTTCACTTTCCTCCAACTTTCCTCCAAGAGAATTGATGGAATTGACAATTTTGTCCACCTTGTGCATGTAGCCTACAATATTTCCATCCTCTGAGATCCTTAGGGTTTCAAACTTGGCCTTAAAATTTTACATCTTTTATTTCCTAACCTTATCATCTCCTTCATAAATTCCTTTCAACTTCTCCCAGACCTCTTTAACAATTTTTTAGCTTATCAACTTCCCAAGTTTTGAATCTGAAAGCCCACTCAAAATAACATTCCTCACTTTTCCATCGTTCTCATACTCCTTGATCTCACCTTCACTTTTGAAAGGAGTATTAGGCATAGTATATCCATTTTTGACTGATTTCAATATGCAAAACCTAATGTGGTGAGAAATGCCTCCATCCTAGATTTCCAAAAGGCATAATTTGTCCCATTGAATAGAGAAGTTTTGACACCATTCATGTGTGTCATCTAGATCTACCTCAAGTAGTTAAGCTTCTTCAAAGGAACCTCTGCTTTGATATCAATTTTTAGACACACGAGAAAACTAAGAGGGGGGTGAATCAATTATACATTAAAACCTTCAAACCCTCATTAAGTATTAGCATGAAAGTAAAAAAATGAAAAAATAACACATCAAAAATAATTCACAATAGAACACCAAATTTTTACATGGAAAACCCTATAAGGGAAAAAACATGGTAAGGATTAACTCACTATATGAAAACCAAAACTAATTACAAGAGGCTCACTACCAACGACTCACCAGCTAGGAAGATCACTTCTTTATAATTACAAAGAAACAATCACAAGGAGGTTCACTACCTCAAAGAAACTATAGAAACCACCACAATGTCTCTTTACCATCGACAACCTTCGACTCATTGCCTCAAACGACTTCTAGCAAACTAAACTGTAGACACCTTCTACTCATTTCTTCCATTAGTTTTAGGTGTTCTTTCTCACACTCAAATATCAACACATGAGAATACATTCATTATTCCATACCACACACATCTCCAAATATTCAACCTTGCATATATATCTTCCATAACCTTGAATAACCTCATCGGTTGGCTTCAATAAAATGTATGCACCTCAAATGTGAAACCACCAAATAGGTTAGGACAAAAAACTTCCATGATGGAAAGAAGGGAAGGTGAACCACATAAATGGTTAACTAGGACCTAAATCTGCACCTACATGCTACAATTCACTTCCATAAACCTCAAAGCATGTCCACAAACAATATTAACACACTAGGTCGGCCAAATTGACATTAAAACAATCAAGCAACCAAAATTACTTGCCAAGGCTGAAAAAATCTTGCAGACCATGTAGCAACATTACATAACATCCTGGAATATTCCAACATCAACAAAATATTCAAAGACACTAGCACAAACACATGAAACTAAGAATACTATCATCCTATGCAACCAATCAAACTGCCACTGAGATACAACTTCATGAACCAAGCTTGCAGAACAACTGAACACTAAACAAACCAAGGGAAGGTAGGTATAGGAAATATTAGCACATTCCTAAATTTTCAAGACAAGAAACTTTAGCGCGAAGAAATGTGGAGTAGTTCCATTTCTCCCAGACATCCTTCTTCAGAAAAACCAAAAATAGTCCAACACACTGTCAAACATATCTTCTACTACTGCACGATCTAAAAATTTAAACTCTAGAAATAAAACCTTCAAAGAAATTTGATCATCACTTTCAAACTACACAAGCACATATTCAAGAATGAAGAAATATAGAGAAAAATACATAACACTTCCCTATCACCTTGTATAGTCTTTATGCATTTTTTCTCAAAAGCACTTGGAAACCAAGTGACCCTATTGCATCTACAACACCTTCTCAACACCATAGACACCTTATAATCATATCCATACCAAAGTTTGAAATCAATGAAAACGTTGATGACAACATAGTGCAACAACAAGAACTTGCAACCTAGGTTTCAAGTTCTTGATTCACCCCAGACCCAATTCTTGCCCAATTTCTTGGACCAGTTATGTCTACTTCAAGTGGCGAGCTTCGAAAAAAAATTTGAACCTTGTTCCAAGTTATTCATTCATCCCATGACACATGATTGTGGATATTACATGCACGTAAGACTCATGGCTTAATTATTTTCTTTTCTCATTTTTTGTAATCACTCTTTCTTTTCAAGTCTTTCTAGTGCTTCTTGCCTCCTTGTCATCCTTGTGTGACTGTGTGAGTTTATGATTATGAGTTTTTTGACCAATAATTTAATTTGATACATTTGGTGTTGTTATCTCCCTCACCATTGTTCTCTCCTAGTTGGCCACCTTTGGTTCTCTCCTTTTCCAATCTCTAGGTTTTTCTTCTTCATTGAACGTCTTCTCTTTTCCTTCCATTTTTTCCCTTGAATTTTTCATATTCCTCGTTGGTTGTTTTTGTGACGTCTACATGGGAAGTATGGTTTGGTGGTAGTCTATGTGCCTTGCATTTTTATTTCCTATTTTTAATGTGGTATTTAAGGTTTCTAATCTTGTTTTGGTTTAGTTTTTTTGTTTATTTTAGGTGTAGTTTTAAGATGCATGGGTTTTGAGTAAGTTAGAGTGATTTTGAGGATTTTTTTTACTTGGCTTTACAAGATGTGAAAATTGCGACCTTCAAGTGTGTCTTCCTTTTGAGATCCCACACCCATAATACCTTTTATTGGAATATTTGTACATCAAGATTGAAGGGGAACTATGAACCTTGGATTGAGTTTCCAAGTCCAGATTCCTATTTGGCTCCTACACCCATGTTCCCTTTAAATAAAATTTTCCCTTTATTCATCATCCATTTTTCTCTTTCACACCATTTCTAATTGATTCTTGGTCAAAAATTGGAACCATGTTCTAATTTCTTAGACCACCCCATCACCTAGTCCCCACATAACACATTATTTTAAAGTCTTGTTGTGGACCGTAGATGTCAAGATACACTAAGGACTTGGAACTTGAGTTCTAGGTCTCAGTTCCTCCTGTAACCCATAACCCACTCCCTCTCATACTAAAATTTCCCACGTAAATTTTCAACCAAATGTTAGAATCCAATAAGGAATTTGAACCTAACTTCTAGGTTCATGGTTCATCCCATGATCCACCAACTGCTTCCCATTTCATTCTATGTTTTATGTTGTGTCTAATTGAATCTTAAAGCTCGATAAGAAACTGAAACTAGGTTCCAATTTCCTAGTTCAACTTGCAACTCAAAGCTCCCTAGTAATAAAACTTATTTTCCAAGTTCATAGTTTAGCATTCAACTTGAAGCCCATTAGTAACAAAACTTAGGTTCTAGGTCCTTGTTTTTACCAAACTCTTGAGATCGACTAGAATAGTAAAGGACTTCAATTTTCTAGTGAAAAAATGTGACTACCAAGATCCTTATAGATTATTTTAAGATATTTTATAGGCCCAGTAAGAACTCCTTGAAATAACTCACCCATAGACCCCTAAGTAATGTTTTAGAAATGTAAATATTAGAAATTTATTATGTTTTTTTTCCTATATACATAATGACTGATAAGACTAAAATGTTGGACAATATCCCTACCATGATGAAGTATGAGTTCTAGGGAGTCCCTAGCGTTTCTAAAATTACCTCCACTATTCGAGACATCACAAGCATCGAATTGGGACACATTGAACTCAAGGATTTTTGGTAGAGGAAATTTGGGGATGAGGCCACTCCAAGATCCCCAATCATTTTTAAAATTTTGATTGGCCCACATTTCTTGATTCTCAACCTTTATGTATAGCCAAAATTCTATATTGGCCTATGCTATGCACTATGGCCCAGATACAAGAACATCAAGGGACCCAAATGGGAATGGTGTTCTAAATATTAACCTTAAACTTATATCCCATGTATTTTTCTTACCATTCAAGGAATCGTTGAAAAATTTGGTAGAAGAGAAGGCCCAAGAATTATTTGAACCTAATTAGGAGATTAATGTTAGAAACCTCAATAATTATTGGTTGACAAAGGCCAAGAATGAAATAACCAAGATCCCAATAACCTTGAACAAAGTAGAATTTTAGGGGGAGATTGGGGACATAATCAATATATTGAATAGAGTAATGGATAAACCAAAATACAGGACATACCATACTTGGATGTATTAGTTTATCTATATGATTTTGAAGGATGCAAAGTATATTGACTTGGCCTAGTTGGTAAGTATTAATCTACATCAATAATTGACCATTATTCAAGCCACCAAAAATTTTACAGTGACATATTATGTAATTTATTTTCTTGCAATGCAAGCTAAATTCCTTGGATTAACCACAAAGGGAACTTTATGGGAAGGAGTTTCTCGACAAAAGGTCTAGGAATACTATACCCAATTGGAGTTCAAAGAATTTAAAAACTATTAAAAAAGGGTGAATGATGGGTTTTTCTATCCCATCACTAATAATTTTTCTATAGATTATACAATTAGAATCATTGATGAGACAAAAAAATAGTATCCAAGTGGGGAGATTGGTTCATCAAATTACCCGTCTACATACACCAAAATTTTAAGATTGTCTTGATCACCTTTCTTGTTGCCTAGGTTTTGGAGCATCAAGGTAGTTTTTTTAGAGTTCACAAGGCATATTTTAGAAATTTAGAATAATTTTATTGAGATACACAAGCTAGGTGTACATTCCCATTTGTTCTAGGTTACTACTCTTGTCCTAATATATTATGTGCAGGAGCCTTTGCTGAAGAGTTATGTTTTATTAATCTAAGGTCATACAATTCACAAACATGATATGAACTTGATGGCAAGGTTGAGAAAGTTTTAGGTCATGAATAAAAGAATAGAGCAACCATAAAAGAGTTTTGGGCATATTTCCATAATAATTTTTAACATTAGGAAAATAATTTTTTGTAGGTTGTCAATAAAATAAATGAACGATATGAATATTGCTGAAACTATCCCAAAGGAATTGATTGATGATGAAAAATTTGTAAACCCAACATATGATTTGTAAAATATGGATGATGCCTCTACCCATGTTTAGCTAGATGATAGAAAAATATATTAGTATAGATTTAGTCAATTAAAGGGATGCAAACTATCTCTTGGGTTATTTGTATGCCATAAAAAAGTAATATGGCAAAGGAAAAGGGAAGAAAAGAAAAAATAAAATTGATCCTCCTCTAGTCTAAAAGAAAGGTAAGACTAAAACAACAAATATTATTGAGAAAAAATAAAGATATTTTGATAAATCTAAGAGAACAAAGGAAGATGTTGAGGCAAGGGTGATGGGAGGATTTGGGGCTTCACCTCTACAATAAACTCACAACAAAAAAACAAGAGGTTATTCTTCCATCTCGTTCATTGTATGCTAATAATCCTAGGAGAACATAATTTGGTACATCCTCCTTCTTTTGTGAGGAATCATCCTCCTCCTTCAAAGAAACCTCTAGGAACACCAACTTCTACAACACCATAACCATCATAGACTCATAAAGATGATGAAAATAAAGGTACAACTAATGAAGTAATGAATAAAGTATAAGAATAGTTGAAGAGGGGAGATGACATTTTGCAAACACCACAATCTCCTTTGAGTAGAATTAAGTCTCAAAATTAGATTATTTAGGTGAGGATATATAGGATGATATTGATAAATTTGGTCAACAAGACATTGATAAACATGGAAAAGATTTAGAGACACGTCAAGATCAATAAAAAATGTATTCTCCTTCTCATAGTCCTCCTTTGCAACAATGTGTACACCTCCTCCTAGTCAATCACAAAAACAACAACAATCTACCACTAATATAACTATGTAGAGTGTCTCCACTGGTCCAAATTTATCGAAGCTGGATTTTAATGCATGGAGGAAGAATGCTAAAATAAAACCATTGTACTTATAAATAATCACAACTATTGTTAATAATGAAAAAAACCAAAAGAGTCCTAAAGTTCTCTTGACAATCCAAGTGAATGAAAATAATGAAAGGATTGTAGAAATAACAACTCTTATAATAGATAAGGATGCCAAAGATATGACTCCTTTGTAGTGTCATAAAATTGTTTCCCTTGAAAATTTCACACTATATTGACACCCTATTTTTCCTATAGAATTAATTATATTAACAATTTGTTTATTTTAGGACCAAATTGGGAAAATATAGTAGAATCCCTAACATCAAGATAATTTTGGGCTAAAATCACTTGGACAGGGGCAAGGGTGCCCTAATATTAAAGGTTTCCTATTTTAATATTATCATTTTGAGTGTCAGTCTTGAGTGTTGTAAAATGACCCCAAGTTGGCCTATGTCAAAAAAAATCAATTGGGATGTGTATGTAAACAAGATTTTCCTCTTATTTGAATAACTAGACATTATTAAAAGCTCTAATTGTAAAGATATATGAAATCTCTTATCTATGCTAGATAAATCAATCTATCATGTTATGTGGACTAACCTCTTACAGGTCTTTAAGGAAATTCAATCATCCATTATCAACTCTTTGTGACAATTTATGGTGTGACAACACTTTAACAAGGGTTTCATACCTAAGGTAACATTACCAATTGTTATATGTTTATTACAATCATTTATTTTTTACTTTGCCTCTACTCAACCTAGGGTACATGATTTATACCATCATCATTTGATGTTTGTGGAGGTGGAAACACTAAAATTGGGGTTTGACTGAGGAAAAATCTTATACAACACAACCTTTACCCCTCTTTTCATGTGTGTAGGTCCACCAACATGTGTAGATGTGGAAGGTACAACATCCACCTCTTCAATATCAAATTATGATTTTAAGATCAACATTATGATATGAAAAATAATTGACAAATAATATATTTACTAATTTCTTTTAATTATACATGAGGAGATTTGTTAGGTCCATAGAACAATGTGATGAAGTGTGGGTTGCATTGCTTGAACTTAATTTTTTAATTGTAAATACATATTTTTTTATCAATATCATTATAAGAGTTAATATAGTTAATTATAAAATTTAAGAGAAAAATATACCAAATTATATAATTTATTTAAAACTACATATGGGTCAATACCAAAAATCACCTCCAAGAAGGCATCTATTTGGACCATGTAGTGATTCTCTTGATACATTTAGATTTTAATAAAATATTCTACTATATTAAAATTATTTTGGAGTTATACATGATACTTAAATTATAATTTATTGTAACTCCCTTAATATTTAATGTAGATTTCCTCCCTTCTTTCTAACATGTGAGGCAAGCTAACCTAAATGAGTGTTGTCTATTTTTAAGTAAAACATGCAAATCATTTTGGTCCCTTGAATTAACCATTTTCATCTATGGCTAATATTTCTTCCATTTGGTAATCTTTATGTACATTTTTTTTTCATCATTGTAGATATTTTTGTTTCCCTTGTAATTTAATATTGCATTCGCTCTTGTAAAAAAAGGAAAATAATCATTGATTTTTATCTTTTAATTATTGAAATATTTTTTTGCATTTTTTTCTTCACATCCCATCTTGGAGAGTTCATTTAGTATATTTTATAAATGTGTTTTATATTTTTCTAATTATTCCTCCAAATAGAAGTGGATTATCTTTGTGAATTTGAATGTCTACTAGTCATATAGATGCTAATTAATGTTATAGTATACATGGGAAAGTTCAGATAATGTAATTTGATTCAACACCATCATATATATTTTTATATTCATAGATTATGGATAGTTTTGTGTTGAAGGGAGGGTGAAACAATCTCTTTATTTTGCAACCTTTTTCCTACCATTTTCATGTCATTTCCCTAACCCATATCTCTTTTTCTAGGTCCTATGTCTCCCTCTAGTTCTTTTCCTTGCAAGAGTTATCCTAGTTTTATTTTAGATAGGAATTCAAGATTCTTTGTAGGTTTATTGCACATTTGAGATCTATGTGTAAGCATTCAAAACTCCACTGTCACCCATTATTGCATCTCTAGCCTCCCTAACCATTGGATTTTCATTTGAAGCAACCAACATTTTTTTTGCATGCCTCGTGGACTTAATTGTTGAAACTCTCACAAATATTTCTATTGTTGGGGTCTTCTCTTTGAACAAAACTCTTGAATATATTTACAATAGCATAATATTTTGGGTGAAAATCTTGAGGGATCTACTTTTGGAAGCAAAGCTTGACATCTATGACACTCATCCTATGATTTTTAGTGAAGAAAGAAAATTTATCTTTTCTATTGGATTAATTTTTATTAACTTAACAACCCTATTATTGAACCCGAAGTATGGAATAGGTGGTTTCCTTTATTTTTAATATTTTTCATATATGTGCATGATAATGATGATTGGTTTTCACTTGCATATCCTGTCCTATTGTGGTCTTATTCAGTAGCCACATACACTATCAATGCCCATAATTATGTTATCATGTTTACCAAAAAAATTGATTATATATTTGCTTCCCTGCATTTTATAGTGTAAAAAATGGTATTAAGAAAAATAGTGCATCATTAGGAAGGATAAAGAAAAATAGAGCATTAAAATATCCCAACCTAAAATGCTTACTAAAATGTAAAAAATAAACAAAACAATAGATGAAAAAAATAAGTTAAGAGCATGAGGCCTAACTTGATAAAGTACATGATTTGAGAAATGCTTTGGATTGTGTTGATGGGTGTTTTTGCACAGTCTCAACACAGGCAACACACAAGTATGCTACCTCTCTTGAAAGGTAATCTCTGCAACTAAGTTTTAGAAATCACCCCAAGGTCTCTTAGGTGTCAGGTCATGACAATGCTTGGAATAGTTCAATTGGTTGATGTGATTTTCTGGTAATCATAAGGAGGCCTTTATGGTTTACAAAGCATGGTAATTTGGGTCTACAAATGGAGTTTCAAAGTGTTGGGAGTGAATGAATAGTGATTGCACATTTAGAACAACAAGCTAAAACTCACTTCAATCACCAAGTTTGACACTGTTTTGGTGCTTGGAATCCTATTCCAACAAAGACTAGAAGAAATAGCAAAAGAGAAAAGGGTTGAGAGAAGATATTCTAAATCTAAGCTATGAATGAACAATAACAATGGAGGATGCTACAACAAATATACTCCCATAAAACTAAGTTTTACTTGACCAAGAGAAACCTACAACTACACAAAACCAATGCAATCTTCTAAGGTTTGCAGATTTTTAGATTGTGCATTTACCTCATGAACATACAATTGAACTAAATTGCAGCATATGAATTAGCTCAAATTAGCTTTGCAAAGTGATTCATCATTAAAAAAACACAAAAATCATGAGTTGGAAGTGCATCCAATACTAAAACAACAACCACCATTAACGACATTCAAGAAACTAACAAACTAAAACTAACATGGAGGTTGAATCATGCATGCAAAATGAACAAAATCAAAGAAAATACCCATAAAATAATGCAATGCTTCCTTCTATTGCTGCAAAATGCCTCTTACAACAATTTTCCACCCCCTTACAAATGAGGAGCAAGACCTATTTATAATTTTCCAAAAGTGAAATGAATGGCCAGGATTTAATTACAATGAATGACCCAAATTTGTTATAGCTTAGGGTTTCACCTACCCCCAATATTTCACAATTTAAAATAGACTATTTTGTCCTCTTCCCTATTTTGTATTGTAATCTATTTCATATTTTAGCTACTATAGTTGTTTTTTCTTTTAATTGCCTTCTCTGTTGTAGCTAAAAACTATTGAAATTTTCCTTTATCTGATTTGTTTGCAGCATCCTTTCAACCAATCAAGTGCATCATCTTACAAATGGGTATTACTGAGAAGCATATGTGCTACTCCTGATCTAGGTGGACAACTCCAAGCAATCATGATCATTTGGTGAAAATTAAGACGACTCCCTCTTGTTCCCTTCAAGGAAACCCTTTGCAGTTTTGTCATTGATTTCCTTGGCATAGGCATCCCTCTAATGCCAGTTCTATTGATAGGTGCTAGGAGGAGAGGTGAGCATAAAATTAATGGTGACTAGAGCAATGTTCTCTTTCCTTGTTCAACTTTCTCAATGGGCCTTCCTGATGGACCCACAGTAGCTTCCATAAATCCTACATGCAAAAGATGTAGTAAGTGTGTTTACATATAAATCTAGGTGAGTATCGATCAAATCCTACAAATCAAGTGTTAGATCCATTAATACATCATCAAAGATCATAAATTTTTCATTGTTCAACATTTAGTGCTCATTTGGATCATTTAGGAAAATGCGGGCCTAGGGATGCGGGTTTCCCTAGGGTGGAGGCCGTTAGGATGAAGGTAGTGAGGAAATGACTCTAGGGCCACAGAGACCTACAGATAGCTACCGACGAAAAAAATTCTACATGGGTGAGTTGGCGGTCGTTAGATTATGGTTTAATGTTCTTGCGGGTTTCGGGTATGTGAGTGCTACAGGTTGGAAGGATGTGATAGCCTCATCGTAAGGCAAAGGAAAAGAGAGCACAAAGGCCCACATGCAGAGACCCACATGGGTGGGCCCACTCAAACCTGAAGACTCAAATATTTTGTCGAGGAAACACTTCATACCCTTACGACGAAAATGAAAGTGAAATCTGTAAATGCAGGGGTTGTGCTTATTTTTCCATTGGGAATGATGTTTGGGTGAATGGGCTTCCACACGAGGCAGCCTATAGGGGTGGACCCGTAGTGGTCCATTTGACTTAAGGATTTTGATATTTGGGACTAAAGTGCTTGACTCAAGAAAGCACTAGATTTGGATATCACGAGGTGGGAATTCGAACAAGTTTGCGCCGTGAAAATGGCATTGGGAACCACGAATTCCCATAGGAAAAGTTCTGCAAAGCCACAAATCTTAGTAATTTTGAGTTTTTTTTGAATTAAGCACATGAAAGATGCATTAGAAGGGTGCCTAGACCTATTCCTCAATGATTTGAACCCTTTCAAAAATGTGGAAATTTGGAATGCAGAAGTAGGAGGGTCCAAAGCCATTAGTGATAGAATTCCATACAAGGAAACCCGTAGATGACAACCCGCACATGGAAACCTGCAGACAGTGACCCGCACACAGAAACCCATAGATGAAGACCTACACACAAAAACCTGTAGAAGGTGACCTAGACATGGAAACCCGCAAATGGTGACTCGCACATGGAAACCCACAGACAACAACCCGCAGTGAAATTTCCGCAAAGTCACAAAACTTAGTAAATTTGAGATTTTCAATTTTAGTACATGGGAAAAGGGGTAGAAAGAGTGCCAAGAAATATTTCCTTAAGATTTGACTCATTTTAAAAAATGCAAAAATTTGAGATGTAGAAGCCGGAAAGTCCAACACTGTTAGAAATGGCATTTCACAAATGGACTTCCATAGACGAAAACCCAAAGACGAACTTCCATAGTGAAATTTTCACAAAGTCTAAACACTTGGAAAATTTGACTCAAACCTACTTAGGCATGTGGAAACATTCATTTTAGGGCCCCAGATGTTGAAAAATTGAAGTTTGTACCCTTTTTGGAAATGCAAAAATTTGGAATGCGGAAGCTGGAGGGTCTGACATTGTTAGCAATGACATTCCACACATGGTGATCCACACATGAATACTCACAGACGGTGACCCGCACATGGAAATCCACACACGAAAATCCAAGGATGGTGACCCACACATGGAAACCCATGGACGATGACCCATACACGAAAACTCGCGGACGACGACCCATAGTGAAATTTTTGCAACTTCTTAAAACTTAACGAAACCTTGGCAGTTCACTTAGGCATCATGAAAACATCCCAAATCCATAGGAAACTTGTCCCCAAAGTAAAAAATGAAGGTAAAAGTGAAGGAAGCGAGAAGGGACCGAGATTGCATAAGCAAAGCAAAAGCGAAAAAAAAGGGGGGTCCCTGCCTTCAGTGGGGTGTGTGTGCAAAACATGCACAACAAATGGCGACTCGATTGGGGAAATGATCCAAATCATTTCGATGAAAAATTGGAATCACAAACCCAGAATCTCTGGTTTTGACCTTCATGTTATGACAAACGAATCAAACGCTCAAACAAAGGTTCAAAACCCCTAGTCAACCCAACCATCAGTATGCTAAAAATCTATGTATGTGCAGATGCATTCATTCGCATCCTTAAGCCACTGTGGGAACCTAAGCTTAGCCAAGTTGAGCTATGTACTTTATTCTAACTCCAAAATCATCTAAGACATTGCCTCGTTTCCAGTCAGGCGTCCATAGCCCCGATGACATTGTTATTGTGATTCTCCAGAACCTTGCTCTACTACCAACTAGACATCCATAGCCCTGATAGAGTTATTCATATCCCCTTGAAGGTTGAATTATCTTTCTTTTTATTTTCATTATTTTCTTTTCTTTTCTTTGACTTTTCTCTTTCAACCTACAAGCAATGAAGCTTGCACTCAGGGCTGAGAATCACAGTGGCGCTGAAGCAGAATTTAGATTTTTTACTTAACTTGTCTTCACAAAGGGACCTACAGAGACCTCTGGATTCTTAAAGTGTGTGAGAGGTATAAGATTTTAGAACACATTAGAAAAAGATGAGACCAACAACTTATCCCCTTTGCGCCAAACATCCAGGTCATTTGACACTAACATAAGACCTTCACCGTCTAATCTAGAGAATTGATTAAATTTTATCGAAGAAATACTTAGAACAAACCCAGGTGATAAAATGGTTGTTACACCTGCAAACATGCCCAACAACAAGCGAATGGACCTCGCAAAGTAGCAAAGCGGAAGTGAGCAAAAAGAAAAAGAAAAAGCAGACGGGAAGCAAACTAACCTAAAGCAACAACCTAAACTAACGAAAGCGGGAAAGTGAAACAAATAACAAGGAAACTACTCTAAAGCAATCTAATCTATGACAAACCAACTAATCTAACGAAAGAAGGAAAACAAGCTATGTACAATGAAATCGTATGCTAATCAAACTGAGCTATGTACAAAGAGATTTACAATGAACTGTGTTCAGGTAAGGAAAAGTGACATTTATACCCATAGGATTTTGCAAGGTATGCACAAGAAGATGGGTGGTAGTCATAGTTCTAAAAAATGTGAATTCATCCTTATATTTAGAAAAATAAAACTTTATAGTACAACATTCAAATACAATAACACATTTAGGAAGAATCAAAATTTGAGGTGACTCGTGAAACTTATGGTCAATCCACAAACAATTTTTCCTTCCCCCATTCTCATAATTGAAATGATAAGCATGATCATTCATAAGAGGAGGGAAAGATAAAACCTAGATTTTATCATGCGAAGGTAGCAATGTTTGATGGTTAGGAACATGCATTGCATCATTGGTCATTGCATTGGTAGCCTCTGGTAGATGCAACAGATGGTGAAACATTCCACTTGCATTATGAATCTACAAATCACAATCAAACTGATCAGGTAGTAGACACTGTGAAGAAAAAAATTTAGATGCAAGGAACCTTCTACCTGATTTCGGGTCTACATAAGGCAGAGAAAATGAATCAACCAAAAATAATTCATGCTCCTAATGGAATTTTCAACCTCCATTGGTTCTTTGTTGATAATAGATACACTATCATGTTGGTCATCTATGATCCTAGTGTCCACTTGATTGTTGTCTTCAAAAGGAAGCATGTTGTCCCATTTAATTTCCTTTATGTTGATCCGAATTTGATTATAGTTCATGTTATAAAAACATGATTTGGATGAATCTGCATCATTTAATCTCTCAAAATTTGTAGGAGGATCAACAATAGACAAGGAGGAAATAATCCCATTTGTAGCCTATAGTTGACAGGGTATATCACCTTTGCGTGTAGTCACCAAGAAATCTTTGCCTTGGCCTTCTTCTTTTTGAAGTTCATGTGAAGCGTCAAGATGTTTACTTGTTTCTTCTTGTTCATCATCATTGTATATGGAAATGGAGTCCCTTTCCCAATCTGGGAGCTCTAATGCTTCACCATCCAGAGGTTCAGGTGATATATCTTCATCACTACCCACCTCTAAAATGTACTCCTTCTTGGTGTCGCTATACCTTTGTGGCACAATTCCAAGTGGGAAGAAATTAGAAAGTGATACTAGCTTGTCAAGGGGGATGGAGTATGAAAAGTGACTTCCCTCTGAGAATTCCCCATACAATCTATCATCCATCATGTATAAATTTTCTACAAGAGGGAAGGACTCTTGATGATTGATGGACAACCTTCTCATTTGATCCGTTTCATTGTCTGGAAGTTCAAGACTGTATTTTTCTTCTTTCATTGTTGTCCCAACACCTTCTTGGGAGCTTCCCTTAGCTAATTCGTCACTTGGATTTGCTTCATGGAATTCTAGCTCAATCCTTGAAGCAACTGCAGAAGGTGGTGCACTCGGTTGCTCCACTTGTTCTTTAACCTGTTTGATGGCCTCTTGACATAGCTCACATGTGAACTTTGAATGTGATGAATCATGGAGCCTACACCAACCTGGAAACAACAAAACTTCCAAAGCCACCTAGTATCTTATCCCTGATCAATCCCTCACGATCCTTGAAACAAGTACTTTATATCTTTCTACCACTAGGTATTCATCATCAATTAGGAAGGAAATCTTATGGTGGACAACCCCAGCTTGTAGTTGTTCCCACTCCTCAGAATCGTCTCTTTCAAAATCCTGATTTCTCTCATCCACAGACGAAAGTTATTCTAATCCCCTTACAGTTGAGCTTTCATCATTGTTTTTTGCTGCCCCAAGGCTTTCAAGCTTTCCTCATTTTGGTCTTCGATATTTGTGTCAGTTGTCCCAACATGCACTGCTACAAAAGTTTCTATCTCATCTTCTATGTATGGATTTTCAACTACTAACTACCTTTTTGTTTGAGTGGATGATTGTTCTTCATTGTTGGTTGGCTACTTCATCTGCCCAATCTGCTCCAAAAATCTCCTAGCTTGGGAAATGATGTCCACACATGATGGGAAAGTCAGCTCTGAATGAGGTGCATTATGGACCCTGCACCACCCAAACATCAACACTTCTTCTAGTCTTAGTCCATAATTATTGCTCAACTATTCTTGGATCAAATTCTTGAAGGCTTTGGCTTCCATGTTAACAAATTCTTCTTTCGAATTTGCAAGAGCTAAGGGTTGATATATTTCCCAAAAGGGGATTTCTCCTTGCAAAACAATTTCAATTCTTCCCAAGAATAATAAACATTCCATCTCATTATGTCTGCAAGTGTCATGAAATTTTCACTTGTTTTATAATGCGAAGTGCTGCAATGGCCTCTTCAATCTCATATTTAAATCTTCTTGCAGCTGAGTGATGTTGATGTGCAATTGTTGCTCCATCTCAACTCCGATCTTGTTTATCTTTAAATTTTCTGATTTTAAATTTCTAGCATGTGATGAGATCTATCTATCTCATATTTTACTTGAAAGTGCATTCAACTTCCAGCTTTGTATCCTTGTGCTAAGCCATGCCCTCCTTCTAGCACCAGTTCTTTTGATGGGTGTTTTTGCATCCTCTCAACACATGCATCACACAAGTATGCTACCTCTCTTGAAAGGTAATTTCTGCAACTAAGTTTCACAAATCACCCTGAGGTCTCTTAGGTGTCAGGTCACGACAATGCTTGGAATAGTTCAATTGGTTGATGTGATTTTATGGTAATCACAAGGAGCCCTTTATGGTTTACAGAGCATGGGAATTTGGGTTTGCAAATGGAGTTTCAAAGTGTTGGGAGTGAATGAACAGTGGTTACACATTCAGAACAATGAGCTAAAACTCAATTCAATCACCAAGTTTGACATTGTTTTGGTGCTTGGAATCCTATTCCAACAAAGACTTAAAGAAATAGAAAAAGAGGAAAGGGTTGAGAGAAGTTATTCTAAATATAAGCTATGAATGAACAGTAACAATGGAGGATGCTACAATAGATAGACTCCCATAAAACTAAGTTTTTCTTGACCAAGAAAAACCTACAGCTACACAAAACTAGTGCAATCTTCTAAGGTCTGCAGATTTTTTCAGATTGTGCATTCACCTCATGAACATACAATTGAACTAAATTTCAACATATGAATTAGCTCAGACTAGCTTTGCAAAGTGATTCATCATCAACAAACCAAAAAAATCATGAGCTAGAAGTGCATCCAATATTGTAACAACAACCACCATTAAAGACATTCAATTAACTAACAAACTAAAACTAGCATGGAGGTTGAATCATGCATGCAAAATGAAAAAACTCAAATAAAACACCCATAAAACAATGCAATGCTTCCTTATATTGCAATGCTTCCTTATATTGCTGCAAAATTCCTCTTACAACAATTCACCACCCCCTTACAAATGAGGAGCAAGCCCCTATCTGTAGTTTTCCAAAAGTGAAATGAATGGACAGGATTTAATTACAACGAATGACCTAGATTTGTTGTAGCTTAGGGTTTCACCTACCCCCAATATTTCACAATTTAAAATAGACTATTTTTTCCTCTTCCCTATTTTGTCTTGTAGTCTATTTTGTCTTTTAGCTGCCTTCTCTACTGTAGCTGAAAATATTGAAATTTGCCTCTATCTGATATGTTTACAACATCCTTTCAGCCAATCAACTGCATCATCTTACAAATGGGTATTACCGAGAATCAGATGTGTTGCTCCTGATCTGGGTGGATAGCTCCTGGAAATCATGATCATTTGGTGAAAAGTAAGACGTCTCCCTCTTGTTCCGTTCAAGACTACCCTTTGCAGTTTTGTCACCAACTTCCTTGGCATAGGCCTCCTTCTAACACCAATTCTATTGATGGGTGCTAGGAGGAGAGTTGAGCATAAAATGAATGGTGACTGGAGAATTGTGCTCTTTCCTTGTTCAACTTTCTAAATGGGCCTTCCTGATGGGCCTGTAGTAGGTTCCATAAATCTTGCATCAAAAAGATGCAGTAAGTATGTTTACATATAAATCCAGGTGAGTATCGATCAAATCCTACAAATCAAGTGTTAGATCCATTAATACATCATTAAATATCATAAAATTCATCATCGTTCAACATTTAGGCCTCATTTGGATCATTTAGGTAAATGTGGGCCTAGGGATGTAGATTTCCCTAGGGTGGAAGCCGTCAGGATGAAGGTAGTAAGGAAACGGCTCTGGGGCCGTGGAGACCCGCAAATAACCATCCACAACAAAAATTTTGCACGGGTGAGTTGGCAGTTATTAGATTAGCCTTTAATGTTCTTGTGGGTTTGGGGTATGTAGGTGTCGTAGGGCAGAAGGGCGTGATAGCCTCATCGTAAGGCAAAGGCAAAGAGAGCACAAAGGCTTGCATGTGGAGACCCACATGGGTGGGCCCGCTCAGACCTGAACACAATTTTTTTTTGTTGAGGAAACACTTTGTACCCTTGTGGTGAAAATGGAAGTGAAATCTGTAAATGCAGGGGTTATGCTTGTTTTGCCATTGGGAACGACATTTGGGTGAATGGTCTTCCACACGAGGCAACCCGCAAGGGCAGGCCCATAGTGGTCCATTTGACTTAAGGATTTTGATATTTTGGACTCAAGTGCTTGACTCATGAAAGCACTAGATGCGGATACCGCAAGGTGGGAAGTTGAACAAGTTTATGTCATGAAAATGGAATTGGGGACCACGACATCCGCAAGGTGGCTTCCCGCATGAAAAGTTCTAATAAGCCACAACTCTTAGCATTTTTTTGTTTTTTTGAATTAACATGAAAGATGCATTAGAAGGGTGCCTAGACCTATTCCTCAATGATTTCACCCCTTTGAAAAAATGCAAAAAATTGGAATACGAAAGCAGGAGGGTCCAAAGCTGTTAGCAATAGCATTCCACACATGGAAACCCTCAGATGGTGACTCGTACACGAAAACCTGTAGACGATGACCCGCACACAAAAAACCTGTAGACAGTGATTCGCACACGGCGACCCACACACAAAAACCCTCAGATAGTGACCTGCACACAAAAAACTGCACACGACGACCTACACACGAAAAACTACAGATGACGACCCGCACATAGAGACCTGTAGACAACAACCCACAGTGAAATTTTTGCAAAGTCACAAAACTTAGTAAATTTGAGATTTTCAATTTTAGCATATGGGAAAAGGGGTAGAAAGAGTGTCAAGACATATTTCCTTAAGATTTGACTCATTTTAAAAATGTAGAAATTTGAGATGCGGAAGCTGGAAGGTCCAACGTCGTTAGTAACGACATTTCACAAATGGATTTCCACGAACGAAAAACCCGCAGATGGACTTCCACAGTTAAATTTTTGCAAAGTCTAAACACTTGGAAAATTTGACTCAAACCTCCTTGGGCATGTGGAAACATTCATTTTATGGGCCCCAAATGTTGAAAACTTGAAGTTTGCACCCTTTTTGGAAATGTAGAGATTTGGAATGTGGAAGCTGGAGGGTTTAGCGTCATTAGCAATGGCATTCCACACAAGACAACCCACACACAAAAACCCATGGACAATGACCCGCACATTGAAACCCACACACGAGGACCCACACACGGAAACCCGCAGATGGCGACCCACACACAAAAACCCGCAGAAGGCGACTCGCACATGGAAACTCGCAAATGATGACCTGCACACATCGACCCACATGGAAACGCGCAAATGGCGACCCGCGGTGAAATTTTTGCAACTTCTTAAAACTTAACAAAACCTTGGTAGTTCACTTAGGCATCATGAAAACATCCAAAATCCATAGACAACTTGTCCCCAAAGTCAAAAATTAAGGAAAAAGCGAAGCAAGCGAGAAGAGACTGAGACTGTAAGAGCAAGGCAAAAGCGAAAAAAAAAGGGAGTCCCTACCTTTGGCGAGGCATGTGTGAAAAACATACACAACAGATTGGAATAATGAGGCCTTATATTTTGATAAGGACACCTCAAGGCAACATAACATGATGATACTTGTAAATTTATAAAGGTTAAAAATGAAAAATTTGATATAAAGGAAGCAAGCATATGAATCACAACAATGAGATCAAAGACATGTGGAAGAAATGAAAGCTATTACTTTGTACATTGAAGAACTAAAATATAATCTTGTGTTGCCTCTTCCAAGCCTATTTAGTCATTTTGTATGAAGAGTTACCCTACTCAAAGTATATTTTTTATGAACCTACTACTGGATCATTTGTTTATGTTGAAGACTCTTATCCCTTCTTAGATGTAGTTCAAATGGCATTGATGAGATACAAACTCCTTTTTGAGGATTTTTTCCAACATATCTAAAGATGCATACCCTAATCCTTTTGTTGAATATAGCACCTCTAAAAACCATGTTCAAAATTGATCACCTGAAAGTTATAGTGATAAGAGATTTAATATCTCTTCCACTTGGGAGGTATTTGATGGTGTTGAGGACCTGTGTATAGTTTAATCTATTCAAATTTTGTTCCCCCGCACTATCATGTGAATGGAAGTTGAAGGAGGTTAGATTTATAACTTTCCTCTTTTTTTAATCCCTCCAAAGGTAAACCTACTTAATTTTTATTATTTCCACTACTTCAAATTTGAATGGTATTTCAAATTTCGGAAATCCACACAAGTAGAGCATGAAGTACAACAAGAATATTTAAGTATATTTAATTTTTTTGAGGCGATACTTTTAGATTTTTTAGGGACCTTAAAACTCATTTTAAATCTTTTATAACTAGAAAAGGTAGCTACTTCTCTCTACCTATAAGCGGTTTTGTGTAGATAACCTTTTCATTCATGAAAAATATTAAGATGTTATACATCATGTACATAGTTAATTTTTTATTTTCTCTTCCCCTTTTTTTGATCCACTACCCTTTCTCAAGAAGATATCTCTTTTATTAGATTTTGGATTCTAGATTTAGTTTCTTGTTAAGGGAAAATGACTATGGGTGCACAATTATTTATTCCATACCTATTGATACGAGGTGTATATTTTTCAAGGTTCTTTCTTTGGTTTTTAAAAAATTTAGAAGAGAAGGTGACAAAAGCAAAAGGGGATTCCTCATTGTCCCCACACAAAAAATGAAACAACTAATGTGGTCTTTTGTGGCTTATTCTTCTCATCTGGAGAAGAAGATATGAAAAAAAATGAATAAAAAGAGTGACTAATGCCTCCAGGAAGTGTGATTGTGCACTTACCAAGTTACAATCCTACATTAATGATATTTAGAAGTGCTTAGATGAAGCCAAGGTTTTGTATGTTTTCTATTTGAAATGGACATCAACAAAAAAAAGCATTAAAGATCAAATAAGTGCAATTGAAATGCAGATCATCAATGTGGCTGCAACATATGATCCAATTCAGAAAATGATGGTGCCATCAGGGCACAAGTAGAAAGTCTTTACACCTAGGTACAACAATTACAAGATAAAAGGGAGTAATTTAAAAGCTAGGTGAAATAGTTGAGAGAAGTAGTGAGCCTCTAGTTTGCCCCACTCATAGGTCTCCTGACATAGGCAAATGAGGTAGTTCAAAAGTACAAGGTTCCATCTTCTTTGGAAGATGTAGAAGTTACATTTGTGTAGTTTTCCTCTCAGGTTTAGACCTTTACCACTGCTAAGAAGCAATAGGATAGTAGCCTAATTCAACTCAAGAACATCTACAAGGGCATTTTCCCATCACTAAAGTGAGCTATAATTGTTTTTCATGTAAGATATCTTTATTTTTTTTGTTGTGTACATATATGGAAGTAGATATGAAGATATTTTATTTTACATCCTAGAGGGAGTAAAAGTTGTATAGATTAAGGGGGGGATCATAGAGTTTTGTTTGTAGAATTTTTTTTCCCCTTTTCCCTTGATGTCAAAGGGGGAGAGAGATAAACTTTCACCTAAGGGGGAGTATGTTTGTCCACATATTTTTGGTTTTGACATCAATGATAAAGGGGGGATTGTTGCATCTTGGCAAGATTGATTTTCATTAATGTCAAATGTGTGCTAAAGATTGCATATGTTATGTAGATAGTTGATATGTAGAGATATCAGTTAGTGAAAGTCAACATTGCAATATATGTATTAGTTGGTTAGCTTTGTGTGATGTGGAGGTGGGTACACATTTTCTAATAGGTTTTCATTATGTCTACATTGATACCTTTTTAGTTTGGTCTACCACATTTTGTGAAAGGTTGCATAAGATGTGTCTAAGGAATTCACAATACATTCTCTAAGGTAGTGACAATGTTTTGGTCCACATCATTCTATAGAGAAAGATTTAGTCTTGTGGTTTATAATATAATTTGATAGATATGTGAAGGTGTTATATCCAATATTTCTCGTCATTACACCTTTTGCAGTGAAAGATAGAAGTGACAGAGTTCTGGTTTGTGCTCTAGTAGAGTAAAGTAATGATGAAGTCCTATTGGAATGCTCTGCATTCCTCTAGATGTGAAGATTTATCCATGTGGTTTTTTGGACATGTTCAATGATTTACTATGCATGCTATGTTGTAGTATCAAGTGGTTTGATGGTCCACAAGTTTAGATTTAAAGTGGAAATGTGTTGTAGTTGGTTCTTGATGCCTATTCTTTATCAAAACATAATTTTGAGTACTTGCACCAAAAAAATATTGTATAGATCAGTTGTATGAGTTTGATTGGACATTCTACATGCTTAAAAGTATCTTAGGTTTCAAGCACATGCAAATTTTTCTTGGTTCTAGTAATACAGAGTTGTTTCAAGTTAATTTGTGATGTTGTTGAGGTGGACTAAGGTATATTATTGTTTTACACCACACGTTTATGATTGGTAGAGTTCAAGGAGTGTTTGAAAATGTTTTATGAGTCATGTTGACTCATCTAGGTGAAATGTAAATAATGTTTAATCATTTTTGTATACCACCAATGAAGATCTAGGCTGACATGTTACAAGTTTCATTATTTCTTGTTGTGGCCGATTAAATTTGTAATTGAAAAGCATGAAGATGATATATATTGAAGATCAAAGTTGTGGATATGGAAATGGAGAAGTGCAAAGATGTCTAAGTGCATGATCGTAGCATGAAAATATCCTCTATGGACCTAATGAGCATAATTTTTGACTATCAGCGATTGAAACCATAACCTACTCATATTTCAATTGTTATTTTTCATATTAGGGAGTAGTAGCTTCCTTGTGCGCAAGCCTCTAAAATAAATTTAGGGAGTAGTTGCTTCCTTGGGTTGTAGCCCAAAATCAAAGTTCTAAACTATTTTTACTTGTGAGTCTGGATTAGGATAGTAGCTCCTAGAAGCATTTCTCACCGTGGTTTTCCCTTGTGGTATTTTTCATCTAAATTTTGTGTTATCTATGTTCTTGTGTGTGTGCTTGTCTTCATTCTTATTTTGGTTAAGTAGATGCATGCTTAATTGATATAACTTAACTTCAGTAGTAGTTAATTGAGATTATTTTTAAAGAATAATAAAAACACTCACCCTCTTGGTATTCTGGTGTGTTCAACATACTAACCACTCATGGGATAATACACCATGATGAACATATGCAAGAGACAGTGGACAATAACCTCACAACAATTGGCTACTAAACAATGATCACATTCTCTTGTGATGACACACTAGGATAGGATGAGGGATTCATCAACCTCTAATTCACATCCAAATGCATTGGACCACTACAAACACAAATTAAAACCTTCACAATATGTTACCTAACCAAGAGGCACAACTCACCACAAATTGGAATGAAAATAAGTCACTTCTAGACAACCTCACGTTTCCTAAGACACCTCATTGCAAATAAAAATCACCCAAGGGAAGAAAATACTCCACAACACCCCATGACATATAATTATTTTTGAGGAATCTTACAATATTAACCCTAAAGGATTATAACCTTCACAAGACTTCACAAGATTTGAAGAACAATCTCCCCGACCCTAGGTTTGACAACCAGGCCATTTTAGAAAGTGGCAAACAAAACAATACAAGAGATTGCATAAGTCCTCAATATTGACACTTGATAACTAATTAAAAGAAATAATAGGACCCTAGAACTATGGTGATTTTTTTTTTTACATGGTTTACGAGGTCTTGAAATTGAGAGGGACTAATAAGACCGAAAGGAGAGAAAAATTGACTAGGTTTTTGAAGACCTAGTTGACAAAAACAATCCCCATGGGCAGAAACAAGGGCATTAAAATTATTTGAAAATGGAATTAGGCTTATAAAACCATATTTTATCCATGTCTAAGAGGGTTTACACTCTATTTTTATACGGGAACAAGGCCACCCCAACACAAAACCAAGTGACCCAAATAAAGTTTGTCAAAATTTGTAGTTTTTGGGCCTACCAAGAAAAAGCCACCCCAATATGGTATTAGGATGCCCCACTAATGAAAATCCCCCCCAACACACTTAGAAACATTCCAAGTGAGTTTGGGGACTCTTGAGTTGACTAGGCCACCCTAATATAGCACTAGGCTGCCCAACTGTGAAATGTGACCTCTAAATTCATTTTAAGCACCAATTTAAATATTCCTAATTTAATTTTAGCATTTTCACATTGTAATATTGAAAACCATAAGTGATTGTGCTTTATTCCAACACTGAAACATGTAAATAAGCCAATACACCTTTCTATTAACAAAAGTTACACCCGTATCCACTCATTGGTGATCAATAAGAAGGATGGTTTCCTGTTGAAGTTGGATCTTGTTAAGGCATATGATAGTGTGAACTGGTAGTTTTTACTAAAGGTGTTAGAGGATTTTGGCTTTTGAGATAGATTTTTAAAATTAATTGGGTAGCTGATCTCTACACCCTCTTTTTTTGTGCTTTTTAATGTTTCACCCTTTAGTCTTTTTGTTCGTTCACATGGATTAAGGCAAGGTGATCCTATTTCTCCCTTCCTCTTAATTATTTTGTTGTAAACTCTTGGTAGGTTTCTTCAAAAGGCTATCTTTGATGTTGATATCAAGGGTCTTTGATCGTCTTCTTCTAATCAGTCTTGCTTTCATCAACAGTTTATGGATGATACAATCATCCTTGGGGAGGCATCTATTGTGGAAGCCAAATCTATTCGTTTGATTTTGTAAAAATATGAATCACCTTTTGAGTAGTTGTTAAGTCTTCCTAAGAGTACTATTTTCTTCCTAAATACTCTTGAGTGAAGAATGCAAAGAATTGCTCGTATTTTTTATTGTTCCATTGGAGAGTTCCATTCTACTTATATGGGCTTGCCTCTTTGTACTAATGTTGTTCCTGATTCTTTTTAGAGTGGTGTGATTGATAAATTTAATTCCAAACTAGCTAGATGGAAAGGAGTGTTACTTAGCCAAGTTGGTAAGCTTCAGTTGATCAAACCCACTCTTCAGAACCTCTTAGTTTATGCTTTGAGTCTATTTCAGATGCAAAGAAAATTTTAGGAGAAGGTTGAGTGTATTGAAAAGCATTTCTTATGGTCAAGGGTGGAGGACAAAAGAAAACTGCATCTTGTTTCTTGGGATGAAGTTTTCAGATCCAAAAAGCAAGGGGGTTTGGGGTGAGGAAAAAGAATTCAATTTTTCTCTCTTGGCTAAGAAATTATGGAACCTTCTTCTTGGGGGTAAGGAATGGTCTGAGATTTGAGATAATAAATATCTTCATGGTGTTTATAAATTCAGAGAATTTATTATGGTTGAATTATCTCCTCCTTTGGGGTCTACTTTATGGAATTATATGATTAAATCTAGGGTGATTGTCTCTTCTAGGCCGTATTGGTCTTTGGGTAAACATAGGTCTATTATTTTTGGGATGATTAGTGGATAGGGAATGGTCCTCTCAAATATGAAACATGGGTTGCTTCTTTTCGGGACCTTTGTGTTTTTTCCTTTGGAGTGTTTGTGGCTAATTATATTGCTACTAGAAAATGGAAGAGGATTCATGAGGTGCATAGGGAGTTGGAGATTATTTTTCTTAAACATTATGCTTGATCTACATCCTGACCTCTACTCAAGTTGACAAGGTGGTGTAGCATCTGGCTGTGAATGGTTTGTTTTTAGTGGTCTCAACCTTTCATTATTAGACTAATGTTGTTGGCCCTTCTCCTCCTTGGGCGAAGGTGTGGTTTTCAAAGTTCATTCCTAAGGTTAAATTTTTTTTGGTTGTTGTGCCAAGATAAAATCCTAACTATTAATAATCTTTGGAAAAGGGGGTTTATGATGCCAAATAGGTTTCATCTTTGTGAGGAGGATGTAGAGGATTCTTTTCACTTAATTATAGGTTGTAGGTTTTCTTTGGAGGTTTGGGCTCATGTACTTTAGCTTTGGAAGCTTAATTGGGTCTTCCCTTCTTCTATGGTTGACCTCTGGTTATAATGGTCTACTCCTATGTCCAACCCCTCTTTGGCCCTACTTTGGTCCCTTTTTGTTCCGTATATGGTGTGGGGTCTTTGGCGGGAGAGGAATGATAGAATTTTCTGCGATATTTCTCTTCCCCCTACCAGACTGTCCTATAAGATTTTTGTTGCTATTAAGGAGAATTTTATCTCTGAAATGGTCGATTCTAAGCACTCTAGGAAGGTTCATGTTTATGATTATGATTTGTGGGTGGTTGATCGATGGAATCTTAATTTTGACATTTCTCAACCATTGTAGAAGGTTAAGCCTTCTAGAGAGGGTGTTGTGTGGCAATTCCCTCTCCATGGTTGGTTTAAAGTTAATTTTGATGGTTCTGCTAAAGGAAATCCAAGACCTGCAGGTTGTAGGGGAGTACATGATGATAATGGTAGGCTTGTTTCTACGATGGCACTCGCTTTAGGAACCTAGATAAATGACTATGCAAAAGTTTTTGCAACCTATCATGGTTTAAAACTATCTCAGGAGAAGGGTGTGAGAAAAGTTTGGTTGGAGGGGGAATCTATGAACATTATTAACTATCTAAAAAGGGTCAATCCTTCCTCCTAGTCGATTGAACACATTATAGAATACTCTATTGCTATTTTAAATACCTTTCAAGAGTCTTACATTTCCCATGTTTATAGGGAAGCTAATGGTGTTGAAAATTTCCTTGCTAATTTGGGAGTCTCCTCGTCTAGGTATTGGGACTCTAATGAACACATGCCCATCAAGCTCTAATAAATTGTTAATAATGATCAAATATCACATGTTTCTTATGCTAGAGGTTAGAATAAGATTTAGAGGTATTAGAGTATGGCCTCATAATTTTCTATCTATGTTGATTAGACTTATGGTGTGCTTCATGTATCTTGGAAATCATGGTTTAGAGTGGAAAATTTTCCCAAGAGAAGTGGAAATAATGAATCTTGGTACGTAGATTATCATATTAACACACTTATTGGGTGTTATTTTCCTCCTTTCTTTCTTGTGTCATCATTTTTTATGGTCACTTTTCCATTTCAAGAAGAGGACTATGGGCTCAACTAAGCTATTGATAATGGGTGGTGAGAGGTGCAGGACTGAGACTGACATGTGAGGATATGAAGGCTAATGGTTTGGTCTGGGAGATCCTTGAAAAGGGTGGGGTCATGCCATTCATATCGAAGCTCCATGATTATGAATTCCAAATCTCTCAGGAGTTTTTAAATAGTTGGCACAATAGAATTCTAAGGATTTTTGGGGTTGAGATTAATTTAACTGATAAGTTCATAGCAGAGGTAACCAACCTTTCTACTCAAGGTAGGGAATTCTAGAGGGAGAAGGGGGTTGCAAAATTTGTGAGAGCTCTCTTCCCGTGTGATAAGGAAAGAGAAAAGATCAAGAGGCTTGGGTGTGGTGGTTATGACCGACATTCTATATACCCATTTGGGGGGAGGTGGTGGTGGAGTTAATGCAATACTTCACTCTGGATGGGAGATTCTCTACCATCTATGGCTACCACTTTATGTTTCTCAACCATTTTTCATCATGGTAAATTGGTGCCATTTTTGTTTTATTTGCTCTTATCCTTAGAAAATGACATCCTAGATTTTAGAAGGAACTCTAATAACCCTTTCTTGCACGAGGGGCTTATGCTCTTAATTATTGAACATATTAAGGCAAGATATGTGATTGAAACCTTGAAAGTGAATAGAGCCCATAAATCTAAGGACATGCCTTATGATTATGATACAAGTGAAGATTTTGATGATTTTGAGGAAGGGGAAGGTGAGTCAGCTTTGTGTGAGGAATTATCTGCTCCTCTAAAGAATCATTACATGAATCGAGATATGAAGGAAGCTTCCCCTTCCTAGTCTAATGGCTCGTATATTGATCTGGAATTGGAAAGGGCCCCTTTGGTTGGGGCCAAGAGTAGAGGTTTTGTGAAGACAGTGAAGGGAAAATATATCAAGTTTCCATAATCCATAAGAATAAATATTTTTGCTTCTGGATTTGATTGTGTTTGCATTTTTTTCCCATCAACGTTTTGAATCACACTCCACGATCCATCATCAAGATGAAAGAGAGCATAAGGAAGAAAAATGGATTGTTGCATACCAAGACCAACTAAAATGGCGAAGAGAGAGGGGAGAAAGAGTTACACACGGTTCAAGGAAAAGGAAATTCAGGAAAAAAATAATAAAAACAATGAGGATAAATAATGGAAAACAAAGAACTAAATGAAGAAAAATAATTAAAATAGTACAAGATAATAAAGGAGAACCCAAAGGAACAAGAGAAAAATGACTAAAAGAATACAAAGAAATAATCCAGACAATTTAATTTCAAAAATCAAAAGGAAAGATAAAAATAATAATGTAATAATTTAAAGGGAAGTCAAGGTGATATTGAGGAATCTCAAAACATAGATTAGTATTTTAGAGATCAATTGTATGGCTCTTTAACTGCATTTGAGATGAGAGAGTTTGGTACTAACATTGGTGCAAAGATTGAGACTGCTTTTAAGGTTGCTAAAATAGAAAATATTGGAGAACTAGTTTAGGAAGATATTGATGATGTGGAGGCTAACTTTGTGAGAAGGATGAGAAGAGGTACTGGTATGTATAAAGGTAAATTACCTTTCAAATGTTTCAGTTGTGGAAAATTAGGTCACTATGCTTCAAGATGCCCAAGTAGAGTTGTGAATGACAAAAACAAGGATAATAAAGGTAAGAAAGTTAAAAAAAGCTATTATGCTAGAGAAGATGCTAGTATTTTCGATGATGAATTTGATTATGGAGATCCTAATGATGATGAATACTTGTTCTTTTCTTTAAAAAATGATTTTTTTTTTGCTAACTTTGAAAGATGTGTGAAGGAAAGTATCCTGGAGACAAAGGAGACAAAGTTTAAGGATGAAGGTACTTTGGTATCTAATTTTCATGTTAGACAAGATAAGAACTATTGGATAATTGATAGTGGATGCTTAAATCATATGACTAGAGAGAAGAATGAGTTTGTTAAACTTGAAAAATATGATGGAGAACTTGTAATTTTTGGAGATGATTCAGGTGCTAAGATATGTGGAATAAATTCAATCGGGTTTGATGGAAATCATAATACTGATGATGTTTACTATGTCAATGGTTTAAGGCATAACATTTTGAGTGTTGGACAAATGTGTAGAAAAGGATATAATATTATATTTCAGGATGATGGGTATGAGATCAAAAAAGGGTTAAGAACTATGTTTTTTGTTGGAAAGAGGACATGTGGAAATGTTTATCAGCTCAAGGGTGTTGATGGTCACTATTTTATGAATCAGATTAATGAAATTTGGTTATGGCATAGGAGGATGTGTCACATCAATTTTGATAACTTGGTTAGAATCAGTTCAGTTTGAGAAGTGAGAGATCTACCAAGGATTACAAAGCCTATCAATGTTGTCTGCAAGGAGTGTCATATTGGAAAGCAAAACAAGAAAAAATTTCAAGGGTAAAGAAAAATCTTCTACTGGATTGTTGGAATTAGTGCATATAGACCTTTGTGGTTGTACAAGAGTGAGAAGTATTCAAGGTGACAAGTATTTCATGCTTTTGATTGATGATTATTCTAGAATGGCATGGATTAATTTCCTTAGAGAAAAATCTAAAGCCCTAGATAGATTCAAAGCATTTAAAGTTATGATTGAGAATGAAATGGATTTTAAGATCAAATTGTTGAGGTCTAACAGAGGTGGAGAATTCACCTCCAATGAATTTAACATGTTTTATAAGAATTGTGGCATAAAGAGGCATTTGTCTACCCCTAGAACTCCTTAGCAAAATGGAGTGGTTGAAAGGAAAAACAAGACTGTTCAAGAAGCTGCAAGGACTATGATGAAAGAAGCTAACCTACCGAAATTCTTTTGGAGAGAAGCAATTCATATTTTTTTTGCATACTTAATAGAGTTCAAGCAAAAGAAAAAATCACAAAGACTCCCTATGATTTGTGGTATGGAAGGATCCCTACTGTCAAGTACTTTAGAATGTTTGGAAGAAAATTCTATATCAAAAGAGATGAAGAAAACTTAAGAAATTTTGATGCAAGGTCTGATGAAGGAATATTCCTTGGATATTCTACCAAAAGCAAAGCTTACAGATGTTATAATAAAAGATTGAGAAATATTTTTAAGAGTGCAAGTGTTAAAGTGGATGAAGATCTATAGAATTTAGTAGTGATAGATGGATATGAATCAAATGAACCTACTTGCAGAGAAGAAAAATCTAAGGAATAGGAAGCATAGGATGAAAAGGAAGAATCTCCAAAAAAGACCTCTAAAACCCCTAAGTATGTGAAGAGAAATAATTCTAGAGAATAGATCATTGGAGACAAAAAAGGTGTTTTGATAAGAAGGAAAGCTATTGAAGAAAAGGTAAATTTATGTATACTTTCTAAAGTTGAACCTAAAACAATGATTGAGGCATGCAAGGATGAGCATTAGATGAAATATATGGAAGAACTTATGCATATTGAGAAGAATTAGACTTGGGAACTTGTCCCAAGATCATCAAACAAAAATATAATTGGATCTAAGTGGGTGTTCAAAAAAAAATTGAATGAGAATGGAGAAATGGTAAGAAACAAGGCAAGGCTTGTGTGTAAAGGCTATGCACAAGTTGAAGAAATAGAATTTGAGGAGAAATTTCCTCCGGTGGATATAATAGAAGCAATCAGGATGTTTTTGGCTTTTGCAACACATAAGGATTTTAAAGTTTATCACATGGATATGAAGTCTGCTTTCTTGAATGGAGAGCTAGAAGAAGAAGTATACGTGGAACAACTAGAAGGATTTTAATTATCAGATAAACCTAATATGGTTTGCAGATTAAATAAGGCATTGTATGGATTTAAGCAAGCTCCTAGAGCCTAGTATGCAAGGTTGGATAAGTATTTGATACAACAAGGATTCAATAAAGGAACCATAGATAGTAATCTTTACTTTAAGGTTGAAAAAAATCAAATTTTGATTGTAGTTGTGTTTGGTGATGACATAATTTTTGGAGGCAATGAAGCTATGTGTAAGAAGTTTCCAGAAGAGATGTATAAATAATTTGAGATGTTTATGTTTAGGGAGATGAATTTCTTCTGTGGGCTACAAATCAATCAAACAGGTAAAGGCATACTCATTTCATAGTCAAAGTATGTCAAAGAGATGTTGAAGAAGTTTAAAATGGAAGACTACAAACCAATATGTACTCCTATGGTTATTTGTTGCAAATTGAGCAAGAATGGTGAATCCTCTAAGGTTGATCAGAGAAAATACATATCTATGATTGGTAGACTGCTATATCTAACTATTACTAGACCAAATATCATGCATGCATTTCAAAGAACCCAGTGATGTATTCAAGGACAAAACATATTTCAATCAGATATCACTTTCTAAGAGAGAAGGTTGTGGAGAATGAAGTGAAGCTTGAATGTGTACCTAGAAAGGATCAGATTGTTGACATATTCACTAAGGCTCTTCCAAAGGATGCTTTTGAGTATCTATAGTAGAAGTTGAGGGTTATTTCCCCTCCTTCTCTGAACTAGGTGAATAAGGAGATGCATCAGTCCAGTGGATCTCAAGATCTATCCTTATTCTAGACTAATTGGTGTGTGCTCCTAAGGGAAAGTAATCAAAGAATAAACAAAAAATTTGATGCAGAATAGTTGGTTGTTACGGTCAGGGGGAGCAATTTTGTTGAGTAGGTGAACTAGTTTTAGAGGTGGAAAGAGTGAATTCAATTTAAAATTGTTGCAGTCAGTTGTGTATAATGTCAAAGGGGGAGAATAATGAAAAACATTATGTCCTTTTCCATTGATGTCAAAGGGAGAGAGATAATCATGTGAAAATTCCTATCCATAAGGAGGGGGAGTGTGTATTTTGTCTAATCATTGGTGTCAAAGGAAAAGTGTGCATGTAACTTTGATGGTTTTTCACATCTTGTGTTGCCATCAATGAAAAGGGGGAGATTGTTGCAAGTTTGGAGAATTTTGGAGAAGTTTGTGTTGTCATTGATGTCAACCACATGTGTTGTCATTTATGTCAATTGGTTGATGGAAGAGGTGTTAATTGAATTGTCTAGGTGTGCATGTATAGTTGAGATATTGAGGAAGTGTTGTGAGTACATGGAGCTATATTTATGATGAAGAGTCTAGAGATGATGCGAGATGGTAAGATAAGTTGAGATGATGTCTCTAGTGCTTGGTTTCTAGGTGCTTTTGATAAAATTTTAAGAAAAGAGAAAATAGTGTGATGAAGGTGTGTTCAGTGGTTCAAAATGTTCTTTGAGATGTGCTTTGTGTTTCTGTTGTGTTGATGTTATGCCTGTGCGATTTAGATAGGTTTGTGATAGATGCTAAAAGATGTTATATTCAAGAGATGGTATGTTGGGTTGTTGTATAGTAGAAGGTGTGTTCACTAGTGTGTGACTAAGTATTGTAGAGGTGTCTGGGAGAAATATTTTGACTTTGCGTTTCTCCACAGGTATGCCTCAGGTCTTACAATTCTGAAGGTGTGTTGATGATGCTGGTAATTTACCTTAGTCAAGAGGATTTGAGGTTTGGTGCTTCAGAAGATAAGTTTTCAAGTAATAGTGTTTGATAGAGTTGTCTGAGTGAACTGGGTTTATACATTCTTCAGGTGGAAGTTGTTGTGAAGGAATTTGATGTATTTCAAGGTGTTGGAGGAATATTCTAAATTGTGTTCAAGCGTGGAGTGTGGTTTTCAATTCATCTTTGAGTTTGATGAAGTGTGTACTTAATTGATTAATGGTGTTTGCATGGGTAATGGACGACCTAGTATTTACACTTCATGCGAAAGATAAATATTGTTTTTGGTAGCATGTGGTTAAGTGATTTTGTTGATTTGGGTCCAAATTAAGCTTCGATGTGGTTCACATTCACTTCTATCCACCATAGAAGTGTTTTAGCATTGACCTAATTTGAATTTGCATCTTTGAGGTGCATTTTTTTACCTTGGATAGGGTTTCAAGTTTGAGGATGATATAAGTATGAGATGAATTGTTGAAGGAGGTTAAGATAGATGCAATATAGATGAATGTGTGAAGTGTATGATGCAAGTGATGCAAAATTGAGTATAGTGTGAACTTTCAAGTGTTGGATTACCAGATGCAGTGAGTAGGTGTCTACAATCATTCAAATAGACTATGAAGGTGTTGGAGCTATTGTGGTGGAATATTTGTTGCATTGAGATCATGTTCTCTATGTAACATTTCTTCTCTATCTTCTTCGTGCACTCCGACAATGATCCTTTCTATACAATGTTTCCTATTCTCGCAATGAGCCCTTGTAACCAGTTTTGCAATTACTTATATTGTGAGCTAATCCTCACCATGGTTTTCCATCATTGGGTTTTCCACATAAATCTGGTGTTCTCTTTTTTTGGTGTTGAGTTGTTTAAGTTTTTGTTATATGCTTTTCATGTTAAAACTTCATAATAGATTAAGGGTTTAATGAATGCTTGTGGATTTGAATGTTAATTAGGGTTTTAGTGTTTTGATAAGATAAAACTGATTCATCGCCCCCTCTCATTTGTCTTGTTCACTCAACAAAAATAAGAAAAAAAAAATAAAAAAAATAAAAAATAATCTTTAAAATTATAAATTGAATCTACATAGAAAATTTCACAGCTCATTAGTAAATATCATCATTAAATTCTTTACATTTTTTTTGATATAATTGACACAAATTGAAAAACGTTGGAAAATTATTATTTGAGCATCCCACTTAGGTTAAAAAGTGGAGCACATCTTTATGTTATATCCCACAAAACTTGCTTGTGATTTTTATTATGACTTGTTTGCTGTTTCTCCTATAATATTTACAACTTCAATCTTTGTCACTTAAATTATTATTTTTTTACACTTTTAATTGTATTCCCATACTATTGATTGAATTCTCCATTTTTGGGTATTCATTTGACCATTATCATACAAGCTAGGGAATTCATCATCCCCACTTGAAGAAGAAAAAATATACATCTCATATCATGTCATAGCTCTCACATGGTATCATTTTATAGGGTATTTTTCTATTAAGTTCATAGGATTATATTATTTCACATGGCAATGTGCTTTCATGATGAGATCCTACATAAATTTTTTGCATGGAATTCTTAGAAAAACACATCTTATGTATGGAATCATTATATTGTGCTTACATGATCATATCTCACACAACACTACTTACATTAATCTTCATCATTTGCCACACAACCATCTCCTTGAAACCAACACTTGTCTTTGCATGGAGGGGGCAATGTTGGAGGCAATAGTGGCCCATTTTTACATTCTTTATAATTCTCACATCATACTTAGATCTATGGTCATATCATGAAAAAGTTTTCCAATTACATATATCTTTTTTTATCTCCTCAAATTGAATCCACAATGATGTTATCCACTCAATTAGAAAGGGATTATATATTTTTTCTCTATCTAAATTTACATGGCCTCATGCTTATATACATCATGGAGACCAACTTGGTCACAACTCCATGGTTTTCATATACATCACGATTACATTATCACATTCATATGCTCTTATACTTGTGTATATAACAATTGTCAACTCAAACATATCTCCATAATTACCTTAAACATCATAATTCTATTTTATCTCAATTTTACATCTCCATACATGTATATGTCGAGGGGTCCAAACTAATTACAACTTTATAATTTCCTCATACATCAATTTTATATTTGTACACACCTTTTAAAAGTTTTCCTACTTGCATGCATTATGTGGGGAAAATTGTTCATATCTCCACAATTACCTCATGTGTGATGATCCCATTTCCACACTTCATGCCATGCATGTATACCACATGGGCTCAATTCAATCATAATTCCACATTGTATCATGTACCATGGGATATACCTTATCACTTTACATTTTACTTGATTCGAAGATTCCTCATAAAAACAATATTTAATAAAAAAAGGGTGTCACTAATGTTGTTTTGCAAGTACAACTAATGAATTGTGTGTGTAGGTATACAAGATGTCGTTTGGTAGTAGTGAAGAATTGTGAGGCATAGTCAAAAAAATGTCTTTGATATGTATTATTTCATCTACTATATATCTTTCTTTGGCATGTCATATAGTTTCACATACACACCAAAGTGGGGAGAAGATCAAAGGGGAAAAGTGTATATAATCTACACTTTTACACAACTTTGATTATGACATAATTAAATCATTGCAATGTTGAAGGGTAAAAGTGCAAAGTTGTGTCATACTTTCAACCAATTTATCAACACAAGTGAATTTAAGCATTTCCAACTAAAATAATTTTTGGTCAAACATATGGTCTATCTTAATTCGTCTCAGCTAAGTTGGATATGTCCACAACTTTTCTAACTGAAAATGTTCACTAAATGCATATGTAGCACCACTTTGAGGTCAATTACATGTGTGTGTGTGTGTGTGAAGCTTGATATTTCAACAACTCCTATTACTCATGTAAATAATATTTTTAAAAATATATAAAAATACTCTTTTGTATATCTATAAGTGTAGTTTTCAAAAAAAATAAAAAATTAATTAATTAATATTTAATATTTTATTTTTATTAAAAATAGGTTATCAACGTCAAAATTTAAGGTTGATTTTCTTATCAAATGAATATAAATTTATTGAAAAAATAAAAATAAAAATTATAATGCACTAAATAAGATGGTATAATTGTTTTTCTATTTTAGATAAATATTGAAGAGAAAAGGTGGCATTCCATGGAAACAGTTGTGTTTTCAATACACACATTTTAAGATTTATTTTTAAAAATTATTTATTAATTGAACAACAAAAAGAATGGATTGTGTGACATAAAAAGTGTCTGAGACTAATAATCATTTATTAGTCAAATTACAATCTAAATTTGTCATAAGATTTAAATCATATATCCACAATCCATTTTTTTAATTATAACATTCATCACAACATAATAACACAATTATAACATATAAACATATCAAAATCGATAAAAATAAATAAACACTTCTATATTCATTTAAATTTATTAATCTCAACTCTATTCATTTATCCAATTCTATTTATTAAATAGTAAATTAGTTATATAAAATTAGATCTAAGTAAAATGAGGTATTTAATGGTATGCCTAATCTAATGAATCTCACATTTTTTTATTATATTAGGTGTGAATATGTATGTACTTCCACATCAGACAAATGTAGACATAAGATTATAAAGTCAATAAATGCCCTATATGCATCATTATGCTAAATTTCTTCCCCACATGGAACCCCACTCAAAATTCCAACAAAGATTCGGTTGGTGTTGAAAATCCACGTAATGCAAAGCTGTTCCATTCATGTCTTTAATACTTTTTGTCTTACCCAGCTGTCTAAACTGCAACGACAACTAGATTCATAGATTGACTTGTAAAGATATAATGGAGTTTATGATTGAGGCCCCCTTTTTTTTAATCAAATATATCATGCCCTTCTTTATATATTTTGTGGATTTTTTAATTGAATTAATTAAAAATAAATAAATAAATTATAATATTACAAAAGAGACTATATATTTAAATTATTATAGAGGATCTAATTTGATATTATATTATAATACAAAATATATATTTAAATAAAAGTTGAGGAGAGAAATTTAGTCCATCAAAATCATCTAAGAATTGTAATAAAAAATTAGGCTATCATACTAATTAATTAACTCACACAATTAAACTATAATCTTTTAATTTTATTATTATAATTAAATAAAAACATCCAATTTTTAAAAAATGTTATTCAACAAAATAAATATATACATTTTAAAATTGCCCTTAATCAATACATATTTTTTATAATTAAAAAGTAATACAAAATTGTAATAATTTTAATTTAAAACTTCTTATTATAAAGAGCTAAAGTTAGCATCTCTTATCACATCTTGCATACATAAATATTATCAATATTCATTCTATTTTCAAAATTGATATTTTCCAACTTGACCTCTACTTAAAAAGGAACTTGAATTCTTATATTTTTGCTTAATAAGCTCTTTTGAAAGTAGTAAAGAATAAATAATAAGAAGAGTTTGGGAATTAGAATAAAATCCAATAGTGAATCTAAATGCCACCTCTTGTATAGGTGAGCATTGCCCTTTTTAAGGTACTATTGTTTTATTTGTGATTTTTTTTAGTAGTTGTGAGTTATAGCGTTTATTTGTTAATATTATCGGTTTAGTATTTTTACAAGATGGATTGGTTTTATTGAAGAAGTAAAATATATTTTAAAAGATATATGAAGTTAGTTTTAGATGTTAGAAATTGGAAATTTGGAAAGATAAAATATTTTTGGTTCATAATTGAAATTGTCAATTTTAAATAAGTGATTGTTCTCTAATCACTGGAGAAGTGACAATTTTGTCAAAGTGATCAAAATATTCAAGAAAACTAGAAATTTTATTTTTAGAAACTTTTTTGGATGCATACATATATGTATGTATGTATAAACATATACATATACTATCATCTTGTCTAATGTAGGGGGTAAAAAAATATTTAAATTTGTATTTGTGTATAAAAAATTTTAGTTGATTATAATGATAATTATAATATTATTAGTATAGATATTTTAAACATATTTATTAAAAACCTTGAGAGATATCAAATTTCAGTTCTTTTATTTTATTTTAAAATCATTTGATTTCATTTATATAATTTGCTTTATTTTTATTTGAATAAGTATTTTATTTATTTAAGAGTTATTTTTTAAAAAACAATAATATATGTCATTGTTTTCAACTTTTATTTACATCATCATGATATGATGTTTAGTGCTTTGATACTATTATAAAATACCTTTCAATATAATTAGATTTCTCTTCGTTTTAATCATATTATTAGATTTTTCTTTCAATATAACTAACTTTAGTGAAGCCACTCTCTAAATTATTCAATATATAAAAATGGTGGGCCTCAAAGGCATCAATCATCTAAATAAAGGAGGATTATAGTTTATGGCAGATAAAACAAAAACCGTTGTTACCTATTGTATATTGAATCAATGATTATTAGTTGTTTTTCAATACTAACCAACTTTGTTGAAATTCCCCATAAAGATAATGAGAATATTCATATGATTAATGGATATTTTGGAGGATTATACTTTATAGTAGGTAAAACAAAAAGTGTTGTTACCTATTGTATATTGATATATTGAATCAATGATCATTAGTTATTTTCAATACTAACCAACTTTGTTGAAATTTCCCATAAAGAGAATGAGAATATTTATACGATTAATGGATATTTATTGTTATACACGCACATACACACATATACATGTGTGTGTATTATACATACATACATACATATATATTTCCTTGAGTAATTGATTATTTAGTTTGAATATTTATTAAAAAAATATTATATTAATGAACATTTTTTTTAGTTTTTATAGAAATAATATTAATACAAATAATGTTTAAGGATTCATTGAGCAATAATTTAAAGAGTGGTTCACTAATAATATATATTTGAATGGATATATATTTGTCCGAAAGGTCTATTATTATATTAATTCAACAATTAAATTAGTCTTTTATAGAAATAATATTGACACAAATGGATTTTATGGACCTTCTAAGTAATACACATATTCAAATTGCACATATTATTTTTATTGGAAAATATTATTAGTGAGTTGTAATTTTATTTTTAGTTGAAATAATAGATGTATTATGTTTATTTTCTCTCGGTGATTTTTTTATTAAAAGTTTGGTTGGAAGTGAGGATAGTGGTATTTGGGGTTGTCAAAATCTATGGTTTGTGTTGGATCTCAAAATCACTGCTCATACTCCTAGAGGAATCAATATATTTCAAGGCTAGAGAAATTTCATCTTGAAGAGGGATTGATCAACTCATCAACAAAATATGAGTGATAACAAGCCAAATGTTGAGAGTGGATAATATCTCCATCACTTCATACTCAGCTAAACCCAAGAGGTGTTCCTAGATGTATCCTTAACAAGATTAATCACAATTGAAGATGAAAAACTAAATATAATCCAACAATTTCCAATGTATGTTTGGTCTCAAAAGTTGTCACTAGACCAAAGACTAACCTAATAGACATAAAATATCGATTAAGATAATATGAAAATCATTACATAAATGCAAGATGAAGGTATACAAAACATGATTTGTTGCATCATGAATTGCATACAAAATTACTATTCCTACTCCTAAAACTATTGATGAAAGATATATTTTATTTTGTGTATATGGTGGATCATTGATTTCTAGGATTGTGTCTTACTCATTGGGCAACAATGTCATAGTTTACCATATAAAATATATTTAAATAACAACTAAAGTATGATACCAAATAACTAATCATTCTTAGTAATCTATTTCTAAACTCTTAAAATATATATGCAATAAAGAAGAGATCATTACAAATAATGCATGGAATATTTATACCATAGTCAAAATATGTCAAGGAAATGTTGAAGAAGTTTGGAATGGAAGACTCTAAATTGGTATGTACTCCTATGGTTACTAGTTGCAAGCTGAGCAAGAATAAACAATCTCTTGAGGCTAATCAAAGCAAGTATAGATCAATGATTGGTGGATTGCTATACCTAACTGCTACTAGATTGGATATCATGCATGTAGTTTGTCTTATGGCTAGATTTCAAGAAGATTCCATAGAGTCACATGTGGTAGCAGTAAAGAGGATATTCAAATACTTAAAGTGCACTCTAGAATATGGCTTTTGGTATCCAAAGGATATCGATTTCTCCCTAAGTGCTTATACAGATGCAGATTGTGTAGGTTGTGTGGATGATAGAAGAAGTACAAGTGGTGGTTATTTCTTTCTTGGAAGAAGGTTGGTGTCTTGGCTTAGAAAGAAGCGGGATTCAATGTCTTTATCTACTACAGAGGTAGAGTACATTGTTGTAGCATCATGTTGTGCATAGGTTTTGTGGATGAAGAAAACATTAAAGTATATCAGAGTGGTATATGATGAACCTATTTCTATCTTTTGTGATAACACAAGTGCTATCAAAATTTCAAAGAATCCAGTAATGCATTCAAGGACAAAACATATCTCAATCTAGTATATTTTTGAGATAGAAGGTTGTAGAGAATGATGTGAAACTAGAGTATGTGCCTACAAAGGATCAGGTTGTTGATATATTCACTAAGGCTCTTTCTAAGGATAATTTTGAGTATCTGAGAGAATTTGGGGGGTATTTCCCCTCCTTTCAATTAGATGCATAAGTTTATGCATCAGTCCAGTGGATTTCAAGATTCATTCCTTGTTTTGGACTGATGTTGGTGGCTTCCTCTCAGGGGGAGCAGGTAGTGGCATTGATTAGTTGTTGTAGTTAGGGGGAGTGAGTGTTATCATTGTATTATGTATTGGTGTTATACTTTGAAGCCCTATTTTGGTTTAATGACCATGTACTCGATGATATGCACAAAATGATCTTTTTTGTAGAATTTCTTTCATGTTCTTGGAGGGATAGATATAAAGTGATATTGGAGAAGCCTCTACAAGGTACTCTCTTGATCAATAGTAGATGTTCCTTTTTTTTGTGACAAAGATAATTCTTGCTTACTACAAGATGGCATACATACACATGACTCTCTCGGTTTAGATTGTGATATTTTGTACTCTCCCTTAAAGGAGGGTGTAAAATATAATGAATCCCAATCATCACTAAGACATGTGTTTAAAGATGAAGCAATATTTAACCTAGTGGCATTTTGTGTGATGATATTGATATTGAGTGAAAGTTTCTTTGATGCTTTGTTTCTTTTGAAGTAAAATAACCAAGACCTCTTATTTTTTATTATGAGGTAGGATCTATAGGGACATGAATACCTTGTTCTTTAACACCATATCATTTTCCATTATAGCCAAATTGTCTCAAAAGCTCATAACTTCTTCCATAAATTTTTTCCATTTCTTTTGAAGAAGGTGGTTTCTCATGATCACACTCATCATTTATGGGTGTATAATTTGTGCTTTCCTCTTCTTTGCTAAAAGTTGTAGACTCGCATGGTTTTGATGACTCAGATTGTGTTGATATTATGTCATCTTCTTTCTATTTTCTTGATTGTGTGTAATTTTGTATTCTCCCATGAATTTAGGTATAAAATCCAATGAACCCTAATCATCGTCCAGTAGTTTAATGATTGATTAAAAATTTTCTTGTTCTTATTCTTGCATTGATTCTAATTTTGAAGTTGGTATCAATATTCTCTAAGGAATTTTCATTCTTGTTTCAATTTGCAAACAATTTTATAATTGTAGATCAAATTTGATTGTGTGAACCTTGTTTTCATAAGTGTACTTCACTAGATGATGTAACATTGAAGGTACCACATTCATTTCATGAATCCATGGCCTACCCAAGAGAAGATTATATGAGAGATCTTGAGGCATGACATGAATTCACTTTGATGAAAGGCAACGCCCAAATTAGGTGAATTCATATTATTAATCATAGTTTCGACATCATTTTATTACACACTAGGAGGTATAATAACTTATTATAAATAATTTTGAAGCATGCCATGGTAAAGAGGTGATGCTTGAATCAAATCCTAAAGGGGGATCTTAACAGGAGTGTTATGAAGTTGTTTCACAAGATCATACTACTTTCCATATGCAAAGGTAAATGAGGGGCACTAGGAAAAATAGGTTATGGGAGTGGTATGGATGTAGGAATGGTTTGTGGTTGCCTATTGTTCCATGTGTTATATGTATGAGCAATGGTATGATAACTTGGTTGCTATAAAACATTGTTACTAGTGAGTTGTTTTACAAAATTTAAGATATGTTCTAGAGGTTTTGGTTGGTGTTGAGGTGGTCCTATGATAAGAAGTGGCTTAGGAGATAACTTGGGAGGTCCAATAATTAGACGAATCTTAGGGTTCCAATAATTAGAGGACTCTTACGAGGACCAAAAGGACTGTTTGGAGGTCCTATAATCAAGGGAGATCTAATCAACACTTGTGTGTTCATAACCTCAACAGATGTGACTTCTTATTAATGGATTTCTATTGTGGGGGAGGCTAATGTGACCTTAGCATGTTCATCTAAGAAAGCCTTCTTTTGATATTTATATCCAACAATATCTTCCCAAGTAGGAGAGGTTTTAAGAGAGAAGAAAACAATATTCTCACGATGCTCACTGGTTGAATCTTCTAACACCAAGACACCTTCATCAAAAGTAGGAGAGGTATTAGAAGAAGAAAAATTATAGTTGTCATGATTATCAATGATTGCACTCTCTTGCAATACAAAATTCTCACAAATGGGAGAGATGTTGGGAGATGAATGGAGACTAGGCAAGGTGATACATTAAGAAATGTGTCAATGATCTCATCCTCTTGTGCCATAATATCCTCCCAAGTGGGGGAAGTAGGGGGAGAGAGACAAACACGACTCTCATGATTCTCAATGATTGTATCTCCTTTCACCAAGATACCTTCTTCACAAACTTGAGAGGTATCGGGAGAAGAACAACTATGATTGTCATGATTGTCTATGGGTAAACCCATAAAACTGGTTTAAAATTCCAGTGAGGAACGAAAAGTTGCAAAAAATGCCCCCATGCAAAAAAAATTAGTTTTTGGGGGTTTGAACGAACTTTTGGTTTGAGCGAACCCAAATGGGGTTCACTCAAACCCACCTTCGAGTGAACCCATTTAATGTTGGGTCTCGCCATAGGATACATTTCCCATAATGAAACACAAAAGATTTTTTTTGGAAAGGGGGGTTTACTCGAACCCTGGTTCGAGCGAACCCCCCTTGGTTCACTCGAACCCCCCTTTTCCCCCTTTCTCCTCCTCTGGCATCAAAAATCTCTAGAATTTTTCCCTTCGAAGCTCGAGTTGAGGATGAAAATGGAGGAGACTTCACAAACCCACCAAGATGATGGTAGTCCTCAGAGCGAGCTATCCAACGAATATAATTTTAATATGTTTTGGTTTTATTATGTATTTTTTTTAGTTTGATTAAACATAGGTTTTCACCGAAAATCAAGCTCTTTGTTCTACACATGTGGAAAAATAGAAAATTATCAAAAAATAATTGAAAAATATTAATGCACTAGATATTGAAGTCCTTGATCCAACAACAATAAAATTGAATTTCGATACATACAAAAAAGATTTATGTTAAATATGATCCACCTATGTCTAAATTGTAATTGGTTTGACTTTGAAACTTGATTAAGGAAAAAATATTCAATAAAACACTACAAAACCAATTGTAAGCACTAGATATCGTAGTTACAAATCTAAATTCAGTAAAAAAATAGAATTTTATCCTTCATGAAAAAAACTTACGTTGTATACGGTGAGCGTCACTCCTTAAAAATGGTATTCATTGAAAAAACTAGTTTTCGAAGGAGATGGAAAAAGAAGTGCAATCTGATTGCAAAAATTTTGAAAAAAATATATTTAGAATCTACAATTTTTTTTTCATAAATCACTAGTTTGCATCATCTTCAAATTCCTCACAGTTTAGCCACTATAGGTGCTCGAAAGTGAAGATTTAGTTAGAAAAAATCAGTTCAGTGTCTAGTTTGGCCAAAATTTGTAAACCAGTATTGTGGGATCACCCCTATGCTTGCATCCTCTTGTTCTATAACATTCTTACAAATATGTTAGATATTATGAGGATAACTAGCATGCTTGTTAAAGGTTTTATTATGCTCATAAGTAGGGAAAATAGAGTCATACAATTTGGATGTGGTACTCTATGAAAACAAAATGTTTGAAATAGAAACATTCCTATTTACGTAAAATGAGAGCTAATCTATCCAAAATATGCAATGATTTAGAAAATGAACACAATTGTCCTATAGTTTTGATGATTTTCAATATTGAAATGCAACAAATTTTCCATGAATTTGCAATAAATCAAACAAAATAACACTTTTCTTGCACATGTGATAATCATTTTTCAAATTTCAAAGGATTGATCAATTAGTAGAAATAGAAGACAAACACAAAGACAAAAATGCATGCAAGAATTTGTCAGGACACCTGTACAAGGATAGGTTCGCCCATGGGTGAATGAGTCCTTGCACAAAGGTTTTAAAAGTTAAAATATGTTTTTTTGAGCTGATGTTTATGTTCACTGTTTTAGGTTGTTGACTATTTCCACTGTGACAAGTTTTCCAGATTTTTTTTATTAATGTGAATGCAAACTTATGATAAAAAGTGAGGAAAATGACAACTTTTTAATGCAATTTTGACTAAATTTTCTAATGTAAATGACTAAAAGACACCCTTATGCAAACTACTGTGCAAGATTTTTGAATTTTTGTGAATTTAAATGATGCAAAATGAAATTTGAAACCCTAAATGAAATGAAAACAAGGTCATGCAAGACCTAGATCTAGGGTTTTAGATACTTCCAAATCAGAATTTATGATGTACAATATCAGGTTTACCAAAATGAAATGGTGAACAAGATACCTTAACAATGTTGGGTTCACCAAAATGAAATGGAGGGAAAAGGGGGAGTGAATTCAATCAACGTGGAATGATGAAATGGCCTAAGATTAAAACACACCTTTCCCCAATTTCATTAGAAAGAGAGAAGATCACAACCTTAAGGTGAGTCAACCCTATTTTTGACCTTGGATCTCTACTTTCTTATGACATAAATGATTGATTTCTAATATTTTGGAATTATTTAAAGTGCATTAAATAAATGAATTATATGACATAACACTTGAAATACAAAATTCTATGATAATAGAAATGAAAATGACAATTTACATGTAGATCTAAGAAGGCTTGATAGTGTGCATCTTTGATAAAAAGTGGGTTATGAGCTTTGATCAGGGACTCATTTGCCCAGGGGCGAATGGGTCTTAGTGTAGGGGTTCAAAATCAATTTTTGCAGTCCTTTGATCCTAGATCTAAGCTTTTGATTTCTCCAAGTTTGACTATCAAAAATTTGGAAATTAAATCTGCAAGTGAGTTTTCATGGCTTGACAATAATGAATGCAACAAATGTAACTTTACAAAAATTCTCCTTTGATCAAATTTTAATCCTTCTTCACTTATAAATCTTCACATACAAAGAGAGAAGCAAAAAAAAATGTTTTGGGTGAATGGGGGTTTGCCTTAGTCAAAACCCCATGTTTGGTATTTAAACCTTGATAATGAAATGATGAAAAAATGAAGGAATTGATGAATGAACAAAGTTTGTTATAACTCACCAAATCCTTAATAGCTATTCTTCAAGGACTAAAATCAAACACATCTCTCTAAGGCTTGGATCTTGCATGAATTGGCTTGATTGATTGATGATTGAATGCTTGAAACCTACACCACAATGTTAGCTCTAAAACATGAACTTGAGCACACATGAACTTTGACATGATGATATGATCTTGATGGTTGTTGTAGATGGCTGATAAATATGCTCTTCAATGCTCTTAACAATAATATTTGTTGATAGAAAGTTTGATCATGTCACTTAGATTTGAACTGATAAAAAGATTGTATTTATAGGTGTTTATCCAATTTCGCAAAAATTAGATTCCAAAAGCCGATACTTGAAACTTGAATTTGAATCATTAAAATGCTGCCAAAAACATATTAAAAATTGGGTCATGCGACCTAAGTCTTGGAAAATTAGTTTCTAAGGTAATTTAATCAATGTTGGCAATTGTTTAATATAGGTTTCCCTTTCGAAAAATAGGAACAATAAGGCTTTGGAATGCATAATTTGGTCAATTAGAGGCTTAATTAAGTCAAATTCATTAAGGGGATGCAAACATAGTTTGAAATTGTGAAGATATACAATTTCCTACACTACATTTAATCAAGTTAATCATTAAAGTTCATTAAGATATAGGGCATATAGGGACATTAAGTTCATCATTTCATTAAAATATAGGGCATATAGGATCTATATCTCATTAAATTTCATCAAGTTAATGATTAACATAAAAATGTAGTGACTCTAAGATTGGTGTTCATAACCTAGGACCATTTCCACATTTTTATAAATTTCATTGAGATATAGATCACAAGGTGCAAGAGATTGACTTTCAGACCTAAAGGTCAGCCAACTAGACTTGGATCTATATCTTAAGGGGGATTGGAATTGATTAGAAATATTTTAAAGTGATTAGCTTAATGATTAACTTAATGATACTATATTAGTGCAAGATTTCTGGATAAGCTGTGTGCAATTTTTTCACATCAACATTTTATGTCATACTCCATGATCCATCATCAAGATGAAAAACAAAAGAGAGAGGTGATGATGGATCATGAAGTATGATCTGAAATGTTGATGAGAAAAAAATGCACATAGTTTATCCAAAAACTTGCACTAATATCATTATGGACCGTGGAAACAAAATGTTATTAATCAACTACACTTTTAACATTCATAAATCAATGAATCAATCTACAAAGCAATACTACTAAGAAATCACTTCGTCATCAACATTTAACAAACATTTATTATAAATAACAAACTCAAAATTAACCAATCAATTTATAAAGGCTCTTTACTAACAAATTATTTGCTCCTCAATATTTAACAAATATTTGTTCTAAGAGACCCACTCAACTTCAATTGTCGTTGATGAGAAAAAATTGCACACAGTTTATCCAAAAATCTTGCACTAATATCATTATGGACTATGAAAAATGTTATTAATCAATTATACTTTTAACATTCATTAGCAAATATTAACCAATCAATCTATAAAGGTTCTTTACTAACAAATCATTGCTCATCAATATTTAGCAAATATTTGTTCTAAGAGACCAACTCAACTTCAATTGTACTAGTTATATTGTGCCTATATAATCGAACTTGGAGCCAACATCAACTCTAACAACCATAGTCTTATTGACCCAATAAAATTGTGATGCAAACATATTGCTTGCAAACAAAAACATATTGTTCTCAAATTATTATGTGATCTACCCTTAAAATGATATGTGATAGCTCATCTATTGACAATACTATAAAGATAAGTACTTGCCACTACATGACACTTGTTTATACCAAAGTCACATATGCAACTTCCAAAAATAATTGTAAATAAACTAGTATTATAAATGTTAGGATATATTCCCCACTTCATATGAGAGCATCAATTTTTTTTTTGGGAAAGAGTATAATTTTAATTGGTATAATTTTTTTGTTTTAAAGTATCACATAAAATATAAGATTTGCTGGCTATGTCCGTACTTTTGAATCATTATTTCTGTCAAATAAGTGGAGTCGACTTGCCTTCATTAAAATAATGAAAAGAAAAAGAGAAAGCTGGAGTTTGGCGTGGATGAAGACAGCTAGAAGGATTTTCGACATAGGACAAATAGTCTTTATCTAAGTTGACTTGACTTTAGGAAAAGTTATAATTTTGGCTTTAATGAAGTCATGGTTAATTTATTTGGAGGTAAAGGCTGTAAATCACGTGCGGCCACGGGAAGGCGCCTTAAAAAGCTCACCTACTTGGCTTTCTGAGTAATGAGGGCATCGGCGGGAACCTTGGAAATATTAATTAAAATTATTAATTTTTCCTTTCTTGGGATCAGTGACTAAATTTGTGGTCGTTTATATATTTGGGTTTTTAAAACCCTGTAAGAAGAGTAAGTTTTGGATTAGCCCGTCTTTAATGTTGTGGTGTTAAAGGATTATTTGTCTTTTTTGGGTTAGCTGTTTATTTTGTTATCAGCTTTGTTGATTTAATTATGGGTCACCTTTTTTAAAGATTTGGTGGAGTTTTCTAATTTGGTTTTAATATATGAAATTATTTGTCATTACCAACGAATAATGAATATATAAAATATTTAGAAATATAATAGGTGAATTGAATGAAGTAAAAGTATCTATTAAATAGTAATGGATCTTTTTGCTTTAGAGTGTTTATTAAATGTTCTCTTGGTGGATGAGGAAACTCTTCCCGACTCTTCCCAATGAATTGTAACATTTAGTCTTGGAATGTGCGGGGATTAACAATCCCCTCTCGGAAATATCATGTTAAACAGTCTATTCAAGCTAATCACTTAGATATTGTCATGCTGCAAGAAGTGAAAGTCAATGGTATCCGTCTAAAAGCCAATCTTTCATCCATTTGGCAAGAAGCTATCTTTTTTCACACCAATCACTTTGATGGTTGTGGAGGAGTTGTGTTAGGCTTAGCCCCTTGGCTTGCAAAGCATGTGGTTGCATCAGGAAGTGATCCTAATAAATGATGCATTTGGGCTATCGTAATCATCCATGACGCGTTATATGGATTTTGTTCAGTCTACGCCCCCAACACTCCCTCAGAAAGGACTCTTCTTTCGGAATGGCTGCAATTTCACCTCCCTAATGTTGATTGGGTGCTAGGGGGAGACTTCAATATGGTGGAGCACCCAACTGATCATAGTTGGGATAGCCATGTTCGCTTGTCTCAACCGGAATTTGATGCTTGGACTCTTACTTGTAATGCATTGGGTGTGCATGACCCATTGTTAGGTAAAAAAAACCTTCACATGCCTCATTGGTACACTTCATCCAATTGCCAGGTTGGTCCCTTGAGGAAGATGAGCCGCCTTGACAGATTCTATATCTCACCAAACTGTTGTATTGTTCCCTCAGATGCTGGTCATTTTATACATCTTGACCTTGCTGCCACCCTCTCAGATCACTTACCCATCTTTACCACCCTCTCATTCTCCAAATCTCCTCCTCTTCCTAATGACCTCCCTTTCAAACTTAATGTGACACACATGCAACAACAATATTGCATCACTGGCCTCCTTGCGACTTGGAATGTTGAGCCTAAACCTCAAGAGGACAGATGGATTAGTTGGTGGGAAAGAACTATTGCTCGTTGCTCTTCTTTCCTTCATGATTATGGCCAAAAAGCTACTGCTAAACGTAGGAGACTTGAAAAATATCTAAATGGACAGCTAGTGCGTGGTCGCTCTCTCCTTGCTACCAACCCCCATGACCTTTCCCTTCAACAAACTATTGCACATGTTAAAAATCAACTTAGGAAAATGGTTGTTTATAAAGGTAGAGGTGCACAAATTCGGGCTTGTCTCCAATGGATTAAGGATGGTGATCGTGGCTCCAAATTTTTCTTCCAATACTTGAAGCATAAACACAAGAAAGAACATATTTCAGTCATCAAATAAGTTGATGGCACCCCACAAACCATCCATTCATGAATCATGCAAACCTTTTTTGAATACTATAAACAACTCTTCATTGATGAAACTGTAGATGATCCCTTGATTCCCATTGTTGAAGAAAGTGTGGCAGGTTGTATTCCTTGTAAAATTGATGTTGAATATAGTAACTTTCTTGATAGACCCCTCACTTTGGAAGAACGTGATGAGGCTCTTTTTAGCATGGCCACTGAAAAAAGCCCCGAAATGGATGGTCTTCCTGTTGAATTCTATCTTAAGCTATGGCCTTACATTCGTGAAGACTTCTCCTATGTTTATCTTGAAGGAATTGAAACTGGTACTTTGGGTCATACCATTAACCAGGGTCTCATCAAACTCATTCTGAAAGGGAAAGATGAGGAATTTGTGACTGGTTGGAGACCTATTACCCTACTTAATACCTCATACAAAATCATAGCCAAAGCTTTGGCCCGAAGAATTAAATCCATTACTCAAATGATTGTGCGCCCGAAACAAACAGGCTTTTTGGGAGGAAGATTTATCTTGGATAATCTTGTGTTGGCTTGGGAAACAATTGAATGGGCTCAACAAACTACCCAAGATGCCCTTATCGTCAAGTTGGACTTTGACAAAGCCTACAATCACATCCGGTGGCCCTTCATCCTTAACATGATGCAATGGCTGGGATTTCACCCTAAAATCTGTGATCACATTGAAATGCTTTTCATGGATGCTAATGCTAGAATAGTTGTTAATGGATCCCTTTCACCTCAATTCCCTCTCCAAAGATCAATCCGCCAAGGCTGCCCCCTTAATGTTGATGCCCTTGGCTATTTATTTCAACATGCTAAGGCCAATCAGTTTATCCATGGTATTTCCTTACCTAACAATGCCACTGCTCTGAACTCTCACTTTGTTGATGATAACATGCTTTTTATCCAAAATAATGTTGATGAAGTTACTAATACTTTGGATACTTTTGATTTGTTTTGCACCATTTCTAGTTCTAAATTGGCTATGCACAAGACATAATTTATTATGTCTCATCCCAACCCCCGACCTACATGGATTCCATCTGATTGGAAAGAAATAAAACATGGTTCGATCACAAGATACTTGGGCATCCCTTTTGGGGTTGGAGTTTCTCTTACGGAAATGTGGAAATGGTTTTTGAATAAGATCAAAATCAAACTCTTGAATTGGACTAATAGATTTCTATCTATGGCTGGTTGTATTCAAGTGGCAAACAAAATTCTACTTGCTAGTCATGTTTACATTTCCTCATGCTGGCTGCCATCGAAGAGCTGTTACAATCAACTAACTCAGTTGATTAGGAACTTTTTATGGGCCAAATGGGGGAATAAAAAACAAGGGCTACCTGTTACTTCTTGGCATCATTGTATCCAACCAAAAGATAAGGGAGGGCTTGGAATTATTGATCCGTACACACAAGGAATCTATTTAGCCACTAAATGGATAATCAGATCTTTGGAGGGAGATGCTCCTTGGAAGGAACTAGTTAGATTTCGCATCCAAACTGCCTCAGTTGGTCAATCTTGGGCTAAGGTTAGTTGGAAAGACAAGATCCTTTTAGCTCAATTTTTCAAAACCCATGGATCTACCCCCTTCAATTCTATCTGGAAAGTTTGGAAAACCACTTCTACTAAGCTGATCTGGTTCGACCAATCCCTCAACCATGGTTTAAGTTTCCCATATTCCTCTATTTGGTGGAATAGGTTGGTGTAACAAAACAACAAACCTTTAGGCACCATCAGCACACTCAAAGGTAGGCGTCTATTTAAAAAAGGTATCCAAGTTTTTCGAGACCTTTGGGACTCCACCACATTCCATTGGAAAACATAGCCCATCCTTAAAATGCAGTTTCACCTTTCTTCTTGCGATAAACAACCAGTCCTTGAAATCCAACAGCTTGTTACACTTGATCTTCATGATTTGTTGTCTTGGGATTGTCATGCTAACTTTTTGAATGATTGGCGATGGCTTAATGCTTGAAACTTCCATTTCTTTCCTCTGCAATCCATCTACAAACAACTCTTGCCTCATATTACCATCACACCTCGTCTCAATAAGAAGTGGCATTGCTCTTTTGTTCGATCCAAGTGGAATCAACTCAGCCACCAAATTTGGAAGTCCAAAGCAGATGCTTAGTCTCAACTCCTTGCTTGGAAACTTCTCCATGTGAAACTTCCTATTGGTAACCACCTTAAATTTGTGTACCCTCAGCCCACTTGTCCATTTTGTAATAGAATAGAATCTGTAAAACATGTCTTTTGGACTTGCACCCATGCCCGTAAATTATGGCACCTGTTGTTCACCTCTTTGCCTGCTTTGTTTTCCCAAACATGGACTTGGAAATCAGCTCTTCTAGGTGTTTTCCCTTCCTTTGACACCATATCTCACACCTGTAGACAAGTGATTATCAAGTACTTTTGGAAATTTCGGTGTCTTGCTATGTTCTCTAACACCATTCACCCTCCCCAGATAGAGCTGCAAATGATTTGTAATAGTTTGTACCTTCAAATGATAAACCTACAAACTGTCCAACCATCCATTGTTCTTGAGGACACCTTTCACACCCTCCTCCAACAACTGCACACTATTACAGATAATGGAGATTCGAATGTGGCTTCTTCTTGAACAGGTTTCACCTTTTCTGCATTCATCATGCAGTATACATAGGTTTGGGGATTGGACTTTGAGATTACATCTGTGGCGTGGTGAAATCCAGAAGTGTACTCAATCTTAGATGGACAGTGGACTGTTTTTGAAAGTTATTATGTTTATGATATTACTCCATAGTTGTATTTATAGTTTGTTGGTTATGCATTGAGATTTACCTTTGTAAATCTAGTTGGACATGTTCGTTGTGGCAATTTTTGTTGCTGCTACTACTCCTTTATAACAGCCTTGTAGTTGCTTGTTTGTAGCATCCTTGTTGTTGTTTGTTTTTTACTGTTGTTGTTTTGCAACAGCTGTGATGTTGATCTTCTGATGCTTTTTTCCAATAAAAAAATATGTTTATACAAAGATTTTTTGTTTGGATAATTTTAAAAATTTATCTATTTTTATGAGTTGATCATTTTTTATCTTATAAAACACCTTTTACAATAAATTATTTAGTTTAATATTAATATTTAAAGAAGATAAAAAAGTTTGTAAGAACAATAAATAGATTGTGTTGAAGAATTCTAAGTAAAGTGGCAATCCACAAGTTTGAACCACACCAAGGTAGAGAGGGAAGGTGAGGATTGATCATACAAATGAAGCTGAGAGGATTTCTTAGGAGGTAGGGAAACCCACTCAAGGAAATTATAGTTTTGATCTTCCTTAGCAACCCATTTGGCAAGATAGTTCACAAAGTTCACAACTAAGCTCCATTCTTGGGGGTAGGAACAAAGGATGTAACTTCAAACTTAGGAGTAAGATGAAAAATATGCTCAACCAAAGTTTCCAATCACCAAGAGGAATGATCGGTCTTCACTCCATTTAAAAGAGAAACCAACAACTAATCTTTTTCCAACCCATCTCACAAGCTTGTTCAAGAGCCAAAAGAATAGTATGAGCTTCTATCTAGTTGTTGGTGTTGATCTCCATAGTCATAGAGAACAAAAAGAAAGCATACTTTGCTTCAAAAAAACCAATCCCTTTGAGCCTAACAACACCTAGATTTCCATGAGAAGAACCATTATTATTTATTTTAAGAAAACTTGAAGGAGGGAAAGAATTTACCAAACATATTCTCCTTTCTAGAAGCATGTGAGGTAGGGAAAAATTGACAAGAGCAAGCAATATTAGAATGTAACTCAAGAATTTTTAGAATTTTATAATCAAAGGGTGATGACGTATCATTCATAGAACATACAAAACAATGTTTTCTTTTATATAATACACATTCTACCATATTTATGGAATTAGACTCTAATGGCCTTGAAAATTTTGATAGTTACATTCTAGCCATATTTACCAAAAAATGAAAATAGACCCAAGATGCCAAGTGGCATTGAGAATAGTAGTCATCGAAGAAGGTTGACCCATGCTTGCCCAAAATTTAAACAAGGAAGTAACATGAATGACATGTCAATTTGGAAGTCACCACCAATACCTCTAAATACATCTTGAGCAAAGGGATATTGGAAGAAAATGTAAGCAATAATTTTTTCCTTCATACTGCACAAAACCCATGTTGAAGGGCCCTAAAATCCTTTCTTTTTAATATTGTCGGGCACTTAAAACATTTATGTTGATAAATTAACCATATAAAGAAGTTGCATTTAGGCCAATCGATTTTGTTCTAGATTTTATTTCACTTAGGAAAGTCTCTATTTTTACCATGATTGAATACAACTAACTTGTAACCAAGAGTCCCCAAATAAATTCCTTTATGATCACGACCCCAATCGAGAATATATTATTCCTCTAGAGAGTAAAATGGATAATGTGTAAGAATGAAAGATAGGGTGGCTTAGGATTTAGAAGATCCCCCTTTAGACCATTTTTTAGGATTTTTCCAATGATAGATCAAGAATCTCCCCACCTTGCAAGTGCTCTTAAAATCAACAACCATAGACCAAGTCTTGAATTAATGGTTGAAGAATAAGAAAGGAAGAGAGGATTGAGGAGGGGAGGTATTGAGCATAATTTGGGAATAAAGGCCTTTGACCAATTTTTACAATCTAGAAGAAACTATCCTTGACAAGAAAACACCCATTCTTAATAAGATTCCAAACCATAAAGAATTTACTTACCAAATCCATTCTCAAAATAACAAAATCAACAACTTTTCCCAAATACTTGAATTTAAGAGTATAACCCAAGTACAATACAAATGCTTACACCATCACCAATAAAGCTTAATGGCCAAGGCTTGACTATTGAAAATGTTTTCCTAAGGCCCCTTCACACTTGATCCTAAGTAATCAAACTCCATTTTTTGAAATCTAAATTACCTAGCCATAAAAATTTCATAGAGTGAATTCATCAAGGATGCTTTTAAGGGCCTACAAAAAAGAGTCTATAGATGGGTAGATCCTACATAATAGAATTTATCAAAGTCAATCACCCAATAAAAGATATCCATTAAAATGTCTAATGGATAATCCTCATTCTAAATCTAGTAATGATCTTCTTCCATTGAGCTATTTTAGAATTAATAACATATAAGAGCATACTAATATAATCGAACAAAATCTATTCGATTTGAAAATAAATAATGTGAGTTATTCTCTACTAGATGCTCAAGAGGGTGTTGAAGAAGAAAATATTAGACCCATCCTATAATGTCCCCATTTTTGCCATTTGCCCTTCAATGCCTGATAGCCTATTTCTGAAAGCTCGTAGGCTTGTCAGATGTAAAATTAGGGTTCTCTATGCTATTGGGATTTTGGAGCAGTTTTGAGGGTTTGCATGTATGAGTTTCTGATGCATGTTCGGTGATGTTTTTTGGGTTTTTGGAGAGCTTCAGAATGGTGTGACATGCATCTCCATCAGACAACCTTTTCCGGAATTTGCTATTTTTAGCTAGCACATTGGAGTTTCGAGATTTGGATTGCGGATTCTTTCTGGGTTTTTTGAGAGCTTCATAATGGTATGACATGCAAAGTGAGCAAAACAAATTTTTAGAATTTACTATTTTTAGTAAGTTCTATTTTTAACAGGACTCCAGTCGACAAAAGCACAATAAGCTTTTCACTTTGAGTGGAGCAGTTGAGTTTTTCCCTAATTTGTCTTTCTGAGGTGCATTTGTGAATAAATTGTTTTTAATATTTTATGACCTTGGCCTAGCATAATAACTTCATGTTGTTTTTGAAAGTGGTCATAAAAGGGAGGATGTCTCATGAAATAAATATTTAATATTTCTAAATTCAGTTAATTATCTTAAGGATGGGACGCCACTTTGGAGATGGTTATTATTTTATTAAAAGTTTATTATCTCCCTAAAGTTTGGACGCCAAAATAAGAGGGAAGAAATATTTTAAAAATTAAAATATTTTCAAGAGCAAGAAAGGGAGTTTTTTATGGAGAAGTTGAAGGCTCACCTCAAAAATTATAAAAGAAGGCCTTTTCTCTCTCATTTATTATCTTTGGAAAATATTGTAAAGTTATGTTGCTAGTTTGAAATCCAGAATCCGGCTAAGGGAAAGCTTCGCAAATTTACTCCATTCTTCGGGCCCGAAACTATGCTTCCCTATATGGTTAGTTGTGAGTGTGCTTCAATCAGAAGTGCATATTGTGCATCAACGTTGAAGATTTTGGTGAAATTTTCCAGTTTTGTGCTTGCTGGTTCAAGTATGGTTGAAATGAGTTTTCATTTACAGATTTTGAAGTGATTTTAATTTGCAAATGGGTATTTTCTCAATCATTTCCTATGTTATAGGTGATCATTGTTGTGCATTTTCAGATTTTATTATGATGTCTACAATTTTCTAGAGTAGGTCGCCTTGTCCAGGAGGGTTTATCATTTCTAGATTTCTTCTTGGGATGTGTGCTTAATAATTAGAAGGGTATTGAAGTTGTTTAATGACTTTTTCTTGGTCACCTTTCATCTAGCTTTCATTTGCATTTGATTTGGTGTCATTTGGTTGAGTATCAAAGGAGATATGAGCATTTTAGTGATCTCTTAGCTTGCTGGTCTGAACATTCAGTTTGTTGGTTTTGTATATCATACCTGGTTATTTCCATTTCGTGCTATATTTCTTGGGTGTGTTCATTCTTATTTGTAATCATAAATATAGTGTCATCATTGTAGTTGTTTTGGACCAGATTTCTATTGGAAATCTATATAATTTGCAGATAATTTACATTGTAAGGCTGAGAATTAGTAGTACTAATCCAGTCATTTATATTTCTACATTTACTTGTGTTTTAATTCACACATTCTAATGCCTCTATGGTTTACCGCCAGTGTGGAAGAATAAACATTTGTATCTTTCTATCTCACCCACTGTTTAAGTGGTGAATTCCCACTATTGAGTGGATGCCTACCACAATAGATGAATTAGTTTGAAATTGTAATGCTCTTTCCCCCCACTAATTTAAGTGGTAGCGTGGAATCTCTCATGGATGGTTCACCACCTAAGTTCATTTCAAATTTGTAATTAGTACTCCGCAATATGCTATGACCTTGCCTTCCAAGGATCTTGGTGAACATTCTTGGTGTTGAGTTTTATTCCTCTCTCTTAGTTGTAATTATTTCAGTTATTGAATTAATTAGATCCTAGGGATCCTCTGACCATATGCCCGTCCCTCCTTCCTGGTCGGGTCTTAGGGCGTATTCTTGGTTAGAGTTACTATTTTGCATCATTTTGGTTTTGGAGCTAACCTTAACGGGTGCATGGTTGCATTGTATTTGATATTAAAAATCAAGAAAAAATTACCATAGCAAACATAAGGCCTTAGCGTAGTCGGCCTTAGAGTAGTTGGTCGGTTGCTTTGATAATAAAACCATAGTCGTAGCAGGAATAAGTAAGTATAATTAATGGCATGTAACTAAGTCTTGATTAGTGGGCAGTTATGGTTATGAAGTGACACGAAGGTTGGTTACTCAACCACCATCGAGCACTATATGTACTGGGATCATGTAGTCGGATGGGCTATGTGCGGATTTAATGATACTGTGATAGTTAGATTGTACATGTTGATATTTGGTCGAAATGAATAGAAGTGTTTCATGATTCAATCATATTATGTTATATATTTGTGTTCCATGTTCTGTACATAGTCAGTTTACTTCAGTAGTATGTAGTACGTTGAACTATACTCAGTGAGGTAAATATTTGGTGTCGTTGCCTAAGAGGACTAGGGAAGCACTCGTTACAATAAAATCATAATGGTCTGACTGATGGAGGAGCCCATGGAAACTAATGAAGAAAGAGAGGACGGCTTGACACGGGATTTGATAAATCTCTGGAACATATCCCTATGAGATCACATATGAAGGGAAGCCCTCAGGCGAGAAATCCTTGAGGCAGTTGTTTGGGATCGACTCTAAGTGAACGACGAGGTTGATCACCTTCTCCACTGCATGCCAACATTATTGGCCTACCATTGAATCATCCTACAAGACCTTCGAGCAGAGGAGGATCAGGAATGTCGAAGGCAACAAATTTTGCAGCGGTATGAAGAACGAACTGAACGGGAAGAGGAGGAATGAGACACTAGCTAGAGACATACCCCTGACAACCAACACTGATCACGTGAAAGACCTGTAATGCCCGTACAATCAAACAAAGACAAGAATCGAATACCATTCAAGCACGAAGCGGAGGAGGAAAGAGTTCGGCGATCATTGAGAGTATAGGAGCAAGAAAACTGGTGGTGAAGATTAAGGAAAGTTGATAAGGAGTTGAATGAAGATTTAATTGAGATAAATCAGAGTATAAAAAGAACAAATGCTAATCTTGAGAAGATAGATCAATCTATCAGTAGAGCACATTAGAGTTTTGTGGAAGGGAGGGATGAGGAACCCTTCATCATGCCGTATGTAGAAAAATATAAAAATTGAGAAAATGAAATTGAATTGAATGGAGAACTTGAGAACAACATCCAACGCATCCGAGAGTTGTTCATATCGGACAATGAAAAAGGGTTGAGGATAGGGAGATCTGAGCCCAAGACCCCTTGGCAAAGGGAGCACCAGAGTGGAACCCAGGAAACTCAAGGTGTAGAGGATGCTGATGGAGGATGGGAAAGTGACTCGTACATGGCCGAGAGTGCATGTGACGCACCATAACATAATGGGGAAATCGGTCTAGTTGGGTTCAATATACAAGGAGGACACCGGGGAAGGATGGTGACTCTAGAGCAAAAAAAGCTGTCAAAGTTTACGGGGAATGTGTTAGAGGATCCAGTTCGACATTGCAAAACATGCGAGACAATCTGGATAGTAAGTGGAGAAGATGACCTAGATCATTGGTTGAAAGCCTTTCCGGTGACACTCGGAGATAGTGCAATTGAATCGTACTCAGAGTCGGACCAAACACATAAATCTTCGTGGAGGTTACTGAAGCAGGCATTTCAAGATGAATTCAGGCTTTTGAGGGACGACAATGAAATTGTGGTAGAGATTTATAACACCAAGCAAGGGAAGCAAGAGAGTGTGCGCACCTACAACCAGAAACTGAAATATCTACTAGGGAAACTTGAGTCACAACTAGCAGATGGCTTAAAAAAGAGATGGTTTATTGAAGGTCTGCTTCCCTTGATATGAAAGAAAATGAAGGTGGTACCTCCATCCTTGTACACTAATGCATATAACCATGCGATGGATATTGAAAGCGAGAACAAAACATCCTCTAGAGGGAAGAAGCATGATGATGAAGAAAGCGCGGGGGAGAGCGAGGATGAATCAAAAACTGTACAAGCTCACTATCGTGACATGTTGAGAATGATGAAGGAACTAAAAGTGGACAAAGAAGGTTCCAATTGGAGGTGATCGAACTATGGTGTACGAAATTCAAAATAGAAGGCCATACGGAGGCGAACTATCCAAAGAAAATGTTTTGTGACATCTGCCAAGTTATGGGACACTCCGTTAAAGAGTGCCCGTACAACTTGAAAATACGGAGTTCGCAAGTGTTCTTCACACAGGTGGAACAATCCACCCCTCCGACCACACCACCTAAACCTTAGAATAGCAACACATCCCCTGGCGGCTATCACAACAATAGGAGAAATAATACGCCAAGAAGCAAAATTCAATATGACAACAAAGGTAGACCCATGATCCAATGCTAAAGATGTAATGAATGGGGTCACTTTGCTAGGGAATTCTAGAACGATCAAGGTGCCAGGGGGAAACTGTGCAAGTGGTGTGGCCTGGGCGATCACGAAGACATTGACTGCCCGAAGCAGAAAGGCATCAACATGTTGGAAGTAGCCGACAAAGAAGTCCTGGCACTTACAAGGGCATAGACAAAGAAGGCTAATTATCCGGACCTGCATATAGAGAAAGAAAGACTTTGAGAAGCCAGGGCAGAAGTGGAAGAAGCAATGGCAAATGAATGGAGAACTTCCAAAGCGGCTAGTACATTGTTATAGTCAGAGTTGGAAAAGAACATAGTATGGAAGATGCTTCACACAACTATACCATTCAAGGTGACATACCTTCTACAAACCATGCCTTAACTAAGAGTAACACTCACAAATGTCATGGTAGAAAATACTCAGATGGGCCTGAATGAAGACACCACAGAGCCGACAGGAGAGACCACCGATCCAATGCTACTCGCAATAAGTGTCGGGAGGAAATCAGTTGTCGTACAGATGGAAATCCTAGGGATGAAACTCTCCAATACCATTGTTGACGGAGGATCAAGAGTTAACATACTACCTGAAGATACATGGAAGAGCCTCGGGAAGCCCACACTCTGGCCATCGACATTTCAACTGGTTGGCACCGATAAACATAGTATCAAACCAATTGATACTTTAATGGCACAAAAAGTGTTGATAGGTACACAACAGATCTTATTGAATTTTGTCATCATCCCACTAGAGAGAAAAGCATACGATGCACTAATGGGACGGGGATGGCTGATTTCTACCAAGGCGAACCATAACTGGAAGAGGAATATGCTCTCGATTGAGAGCCATGGGAAGAAGTATATTATTGAGTTGAAAAATCAAGCGGTTAGTGAAGACTTGGCATCTTCAGAATCAGAGTCTGATGAAGGATCGGATGTTGATGAAGAAGGGAAGATAATGGAGCCAAACGAGGAAGGTGTACTGGAAATTGGGAGTTGTTCAAAAGATGAAACCAACTCAATAAATGGGTTATTTCACTGGAAGATGGAGGATTATGAAGTTTTCCACCTAGATTGCAACATGTTGCAGATCAAAGAAGGAGAAGAAGGCGAAGATAAGGGCTTGTCTAGTGAAACATTCCCGCTAGAGTACAGTGAGTATAAGTAAGGTAACATAGAATTGGATGAGATGCCAACTCATAAGATTGAACGAGACAAACTCATCAAGTACGAGAAACCGACACTAACAAAAATGAATATTTGGGAATAAGAGAAGCCTAGGGAGATCCTCGTTGGTGATGATTGGGACCCCGTACTGAAGGCGACGACATTTAAAATATTTATGGAGTACAAGGACACCTTTGCCTGGACGTACAAGGATTTGAAACGCATACCACCAGAGCTGTGCGTGCATAGGATACCCCTCATACCAGGAGCCCAACCCATACAGAAGAGACCCTATAGGATGAATAAGAACTATGCCATGAAGGTACAAGAGGAGATCGAGAAGATGTTGGAGGAAAGCATCATTTTTAAAGTGGATGTCAGTGAGTGGGTGTCACCGATTGTCATCTCCTTGAAGAGTAGATCCGGATATGTGTCGACTTCAGATGTTTGAACGCAGTAACTATCAAAGACCCATTCCCAATTCCCTTCACCGACACCATCCTGGAAGAGGTTGTTGGGCATGAAATGTACTCATTCTTGGACAGGTTCTCCGGATATAACCAAATTTGTATTTTCGAAGAAGACAAGTTGAAGACAAATTTTATGGTTGAGGATGGGGTGTATGCATACAATCGGATGCCATTTGGGTTGTGTAATGCACCGGCCACATTTCAAAGAATAATTTTGCACATATTTGACTAACTTCAGGGGGTTTCTAGACGACTAGTCCATTTTCAGTGACAAGGAAAAACATCTCAAGGCTCTTGGAGAATGCATGGAGAGGTGCAGAGAAACATGCCTCGCATTGAAACCAAAGAAATGCAAGTTCATGGCACCACAAGGGAAGTTACTGGGGCCTATTGTGTGCAAAGCCGAGCTAAAGACCGATCCCGACAAAAAGAGATTCATTGTACATATGGAGGCTTCGGGAAACGTCATAGGTGTAAAGTCCTTTCTCAGCCATGTCGGGTACTATCGAAGGTTCATCAAGAGCTTTGCACAAGTATCATACCCTCTCAAATTATTGACAAGGAAGGGACAACCTTTCATATGGGCTGAAGAACAAGAAAAAACATTCAATGAATTGAAGGACCGGCTAATCAGTTCACCCATACTGGCATACCTAGATTGGAACAAGGAATTCCACGTACATGTGGATGCCTTAAATTTTTCCATTGGAGAAACACTCATACAAGTAGGAGCACATAGACTGGACCACCCAGTATTTTTTTCCAGTTGACTGCTGTCAAGGGCAGAGAAAAACTATAGTATGAAAAAATGCAAAGCACTGGGGATGGTTTACTATGTACAAAAATTCAGGAACTATTTGTTGGCTACACCGTTCACCTTCTATGTGGACCATCAAGCCCTAATTTATTTGGTGAATATGCCTATAATCCAAGGAAGAGTGAGTAGGTGGCTTCTATTTCTTCAATAATTCACATTCACTATCATAGTACGGCCAAGGAAATGCCACGTGATCGCCGACTAGTTGTCAAGGATATAGTCGAGCGAACCTGCAGAAGGAGGAGTGAACAAAGATTTTCCAGATGCACACCTATTTCAGATTGTAGTACTCCCTTCATGGTATGAAAATATTGGAGAATACTTGTCTACATCCACATTCCCAAGGGAAATGGCACTAGCAGAGAGAAGGAAGCTCGTATTAAAGAGCAAGACATTTAAGTTAATTAATGGCTTGTTGTACAAGATGGGGTCCGACTAGATCCTCCAAAGATGTGTCATAGAAGAAGAAATACTAAGGGTACTGAAGGAAGCACACGAGGGTCTGGATGGTGGGCATAAGGGTCTGGATGGTGGGCATATGGGGCCGGATGCTACGAAAATAAAAATTCTCCTGGTAGGGCTATGGTGGTCGACAATGCACACAGATGCACAAGAGTGGGTGGTAGGTTGTGAAACTTGCTAGAGGGTAGGGAAACCTCTGAAGCGGGATTTTATGCCACTATATCCATCCCAACCACAAGAATTCACCCTTACTGGTGTACCTAGACTGGAAGCAAACCTTCAATAAACCATCTCTTCTTTAAGTCATATGTTGGCTGTGACTCAAGTTTCCCTAATAGATCTTTTAGTTTCTGGTTGCAGGTCCACACACTCTCATGCTTCCCTTGCTTGGTGTTATAAATCTCTACCACAATTTCACTGTCATCCCTCAAAATTCTAAATTCATCTTGAAATGCCTACTTCAGTAACCTCCACGAAGCTTTCTATGTTTGGTCCAACTCTAAGTACCAGTCGATGGCACTATTTCTGAGTGTCACTAGAAAGGCTTTCAACCAATGATTCAAGTCATCTTCTTCACTTTCTATCAAGATTGCCTTGCATGTTTACAATGTCGAACTAGATCCTCTAACCCATTCCGCTTAAAATTCAACAACTTTTGTTGCTCTGGAGTCACCATCCTTCCCCGCTGTCCTCCTTGTATATTGGACCCGACTAGACCGGTTTCTCCGTTACGTTCTGGTGTGTCACTTGCACTCTCGGCCATGTACGAGTCAATTTCTCATCCTCCGTTAGCGTCCTCTACACCATGAGTTTCCTGGGTTCCACTCCAGTGCTCCCTCTGCCAAGGGGTCTTGGGCGCAAATCTCCCTATCCTCGTCCCTTTGTCGTCATTCAATATGGACAACTCCTGAATGCGTTGGATGTTGTTCTCAAGTTCTCTGTTCAATTCATCTTCATTTTTTCTTTTTTTATATTTTTCTACGTACGGGGTGATGAAGGGTTCCTCGTCCCTCCCTTCCACAAAAATCTGATGTGCTCTACTGATAGATTGATCTATCTTCTCAACATTAGCATTTTTTATTTTTATACTCTGATTTATCTCAATTAAATCTTCATTCAACTCCTTATCAACTTGCCTTAATCTTTGCCGCTAGTTTTCTTGCTCCTGTACTCTCAATGATCACCGAACTCTTTCCTCCTCCACTTTGTGCCTGAATGGTATTCGGTTCTTGTCTTTTTTTTTCCATACAGGCATTACAGGTCTTTCACACAATCATTGTTGGTTGCCAGGGGTACGTCTCTGGCTAGTGTCTCGTTCCTCCTCTTCCCGTTTGGTTCGTTCTTTGTACCGCTGCAAAATTTGCTACCTTCGGCATTCTTGATCCTCCTCTGCCCAAAGGTCTTGTAGGATGATTCAATGGCGGGCCAATAATATTGGCATGTAGTGGAGAATGTGATCAACCTCTTCATTCACTTCAAGTCGATCCCAAACAACTGTCAAGCAGGGATTTCTCGCTTGAGGGCTTCCCTTCATACGTGATCTCGTAGGGATATGTTCTAGAGATTTATCAAATCCTATGTCAATTCATCCTCTCTTTCTTCATTAGTTTCTACAGGCTCCTCTATCGGTCGGCCCATTACACTGTCATTGTAACGAGTGCTTCCCTGGTCCGCTTAGGCAACGACGCCAAATGTTTACCTCACTGAGTATAGTTCAACGTACTACGTACTACTGAAGTAAACTGACTATGTGCAAAACATGGAACATAAATATATAACATAATATGATTGAATCATGAAACACTTCTATTTATTTCTAGCAAATATCAACATGTATAATCTGACTGTCACAGTATCATTAAATCCGCACATAACCCATCTGACTACATGATCCCAGTACATATAGTGCTCGACGGTGGTTGAGTAACCAACCATCGTGTCACTTCATAACCATAATTGTCCACTAATAAATAATTAGTTACATGCCATTAATTATACTTACTTATTCCCACTATGACTATGGTTTTATTATCAAAGCAATCGACTGACTACTCTAAGGTCGACTACGCTAAGACTGACTACGCTAAGGCCTTATGTTGTCTTATGATATGGAATTACCATATGATTATTGAATGCATAAGATATTGAATGAGAGGGGAGGTGAATCATTTGTACCTTAAATCTTCACAACCACCATAAATAATCAAATCCACATTCATTCAGTTGACCCTTAATCTATTATAATGATTTAGCATGAAAATATAATAACTAAATCTAAATCAAATCAACAACATGCACAAGAGAACACCAGATTTACATGTAAAACCTAAGATGGGAAAAAACATAGTGAGGATTAGATCACAATATAAATTAACATCAACACCGAATATAATAGGTCTCATTACCCAAAGAAATAGAAAGGCTCACTGCTAGGCCTTGAGTAACAAAATTTAACATCTTAAGGATTGTGGTGCTCTTCTTTGTATTGATACACCTAATTCCTCTTATCAATAATAATTTTCATCATATCATTTTGATCATCACTATGTGGCATTAGTAGCTTTACGTTTCTTGCTCATTGTCATTCATGGTGGTACAATCTTAAGTGCAACCATATTTTTCATGGCAACAACATGATAGTCCTTGGTGGTTGTCTTTGTCTCTATGCTTGGAGGCAAGGATAACTAGTTTTGGGAGACATACATTCTTTTCAAGGATCCCCTCTCCCTCTCTTTCTACTTAAAATACCAACATAGCAAGTATTTTGACATGGTAAGTGGGGGCATATTGTCCCCCGCTCATTGTTTGCATGTTCCCTTCTTAGTGATGATAGCATACATGTCCTAGGAAGTCTGAAATTTTTATTCAAAGGTCATTAAAGTTAAAATTCATTAAGATATAGGGCATACAAGATCTAAATCTCATTAAAGTTCATCAAGTTAACAATTAACATAAAAATGTAGCGACTCTAAGATTAGCATACATTTTTTATGTTTGATGAAATAGGGCATATAGCATCATTAAGTTCATCATTTCAAAATATTTATAATAAATTTTAATCTCCCTTAAGTTATAGATCCAGGTCTAGTTGGCTCACCTTCATGTTTGAAATTCAATCTCTTGCACCTTGTGATCTATATCTCACTGAAATTTATAAAAATGTGGAAATGGCCCTAGGTTATGAGCACTAATCTTAGAGTTACTACATTTTTATGCTTCATTTTGGTGAACCTAACGTTTCACCATTGAAGTTTTGGTGAATTATAACAAGCAAGTGTTCATTCATCATTTCCTTCTCCATTGTCATTTATCTTTCTATCAAGGTTTAATCACTAAATTGGGGTTTGACCAAGGCAAACCCCCCATACAAACAAACAAAATAATTTTCCCTCTTTATTTATTTGCAGGTTACAGGTTGAAGATGGATTGAAGAGATATTGAAGAAGAAATTTTGCATTGTTGCATTTTTTATCATTGTTGTCTTGCCACATAAACTTAGATTCAAATTTTTTTTTTGAAATTTTGTTAATGAGACTTAGGGAAAACATAAGCTAAAATCTTGTACCAAAGGACCCAAAAAGTTGGCTCAATCACCTATACAAAGGCCCATTTTCCCAAGGTTGAATGAGTCATTGTATAAATATTAAAACCAATTTTTCTAAGCATATTTGTTGTTCTCTACACTTCTTAGATCCACTGGTAAACTATTGTTTTTGACTGTTAGTATTTGGGATCTTGCATTTTTAATATTAGGGAATATATGATCATTAAGTTAATCATTTAAAAATATTTCTAATCAATTCCAATCCCCCTTAAGATATAGATCCGTGTTTGGTTGACTCACCTTCAAGTTTGAAAGTCGATCTCTTACACCTTGTGATCTATATCTCAACGAAATTTATAAAAAAATATGGAAATGGCCCTAGGTTATGAATAGTAATCTTAGAGTCACTAATTTTTTATGCAATCACAAAGTATTGTACAATGGATTCTTGTTTTGGAGCTCGTCATGTGCCATGTCGGCTTGCAACGTTGGCTTGCAGGACATCCACTCAGAGGATGGTAAGGTCATTGACTCGACATCTTCACTCCTTTGTAATACGATAATCTCCAAATGGTGACTATCAAAATGATGGTCAAAAACATAATTTAGCACTAACATATAATAAAAATTATTAATAGTATAATTCATTCAAATCATCACAATGGGGGCTAGAGAACTCTATTTTCGATGTCATCTATTTCGTTGGATTCATAGTTTTGTCTCTAATCTTACTTAATGTTTATCGATTTGTGGTGTTGTAAATTAAATACCCTATTCTAAGAATTCACATCACAAAGTAAAGAAAATTGAAGAGGTTAGATTGCTACCCTGATTCCACCTCCATAAAGTAATAAAAATAGGGGGCATACATCTAGCCTTGAATTTTATTATCTGAGAAAGTTTGACATGCGTTTGAACAACTAACAAATCAGTTTTATGGGATTTGGTTCCTCACATTGTGGTTTTGCAGATGAATACATTGGGAGATTCATTCTCCTTGTTTTATGAATGAAATATAATATCCATTTGAGTATCATTTTATTAAGCACAATTTACTTTCAATAATTTAGCTTGCATATGCACATAATGTCATATGGCCACTAAAGTGGGGGCTAAATGTAGTGTAGAAAATTATACTCCCTTTTAGGTGATAGTAAAATTTCATACTTAGTTTGAACCTATTTTAGTGACCTTGCATTTATGCACTTTTACCATTCCTAAATAGGCCCCCAATTCCTTAAATTATGCGTTCCAAAGCCTTATTTATCTCATTTTTCAAAAGGGAAACCAACATTTAATTAATGAAATTAATAATTAAATCACATTGGAGAATGAGTGTCCTATAATTTTAGGCTAGTACCCATTCACCAATAGGTGAATGGGTCCTCCTTAAGTTCTATGACCCATTTTTAAATATGTTTTTGGCAGTATTATAATGATTCAAATTTCATACGCAATTGTCGGCTTTTGGAATCTAATTTTTAGGAAATTAGATAAACACCTATAAATACATAGTCATTTGATCATTTGAAAACTAACTATCAAGAAAAATTGATGAGAAACTTTATGAGAGAAATACTATGATCAAATATCATTGTCAAGAGAATTCAAGAGAAGATTTATCAATCATTTGTTATAGCAAACCAAGATCTTAATCATCTTGTCAAAGTTCATGTGCATTCATGTCGTCTTGTGAAGGCTACTATGCATTGTTGATCCTAAATCATCCAAGCATTTTAAAGTGTCCAATCAATCAATTCAATTCAAGAAAGATCTAATCCTTAGAGTGATGCGTTTGTCTTTAGTCCTTTAAGGGCAACCATTGAAGGTTTAGTGAGTTATAACAAGCATGTTTTCATTCATCATTTCCTTCTCCATTATCATTTATCTTTATATCAAGGTTTAATTACCAAACTGGGGTTTAACCAAGGTAAACCCCCCTTATAAACAAATAAAACAAATTTTCTCTCTTTTTTTATGTGCAGGTTACAAGTTGAAGATGGATTGAAGAGATCTTGAAGAAACAATTTTGCATCGTTACATTTGTTGTCATTGTTTTCAAGCCATGAAAACTCAAATTCAGAATTTATTTTTGACATTTTGATAGTGAGACCTGAGAAAAACATAAGCTTGTATCATGTACCGAAGGACCCACAAAGTTTGCTCAAACACCTATACAAACCCATTCACCCAAGGGGGAATGATTCATTGTATTCATCTTAAAACTATTTTTTTGAGCATAGATTTTGTTCTTTGCTCTTCTCAAATCCACTAGTAAACTATTGTTTTTGACTAGATCTTGCATTTTTAACATTAGGGCATATAGGATCATTAAGTTAATCATTTCAAAAAAATTGTAATCAATTCCAATCCCCCTTAAGATATAGATCCAAGTATGGTTGTCTCACCTTCAAGTCTAAAAGTAAATCTCTTGCACCTTGTGATCTATATCTCAATGAAATTTATTAAAATGAGGAGATGGCCCTAGGTTATGAAAACTAATCTTAGAGTCGCTAAATTTTTTTATGTTTCAATATTAATTAGTCAAAAGAGAAACAAATATTGATTGTTGCAATTACTTTGCAACATGGTTGAAAGTATAGTTGATAATACCCAATTAAAATTATAAGGCAATTTTATTTGGAAAGTGTTATCATTGCAACCCAAACCCTTGTTGAACTTGATTCAAAAATTTAATGAAACATGGAAATATCTCTCAAGTTGTGGGACTTGATACCTATTAATAAAATGTGCAACAATAATTATTCAGTAGGATAACTATCCTAATATGTACAAAATTTTGAAAGTCAACCTCAAAAACAAGGTTTGAGGTGTATCCCATTGATTGGGACATGGATAAGTTCACCATTCATTTTTTATAGATAGAATGCATTAGATTACTTACAATGAGTGATGATGTATGGGCCACTCTAAATGACATAAAACTTGGTATGTTTCCAAAAAAATTCTCTATCTTCATCCCATTTCAAAACCAAATCTCCTTCTTGAAACAACCTATTAGTCCCTTGTTGTCAAATATCCTCTTCATTTATGATTGATGAGCCTCAAGGGTTTACATTTATTGGTCTCTTACTTCTTCAAACTCCATTAACTCAACTAACCTCCCTATCATGACATCATTTTCTAACATCTCCAACTATCGAGCAAGTTCAAGAGAAGGCAACTCAAGTGACAATGGGAGTTTTTCCTCTCTACCATAAACCAACATGAATGGAGAGTTACCAACACTCTCCAACCCTCTTTCATGTGATTCTATCATCCCAAGTAATTTTTTCGAGCTTAGTGTTCCAAGTCCTTTGGTTATCTTGTATTGTATTCTTTATGATCCTAATGAGATTCTTGTTGGTTGACTCAACCAAACCATTGCCTTGAGAGTAATAGTTTGAAGGTGTCTTTAAATAGAATCCATGCTTGTCAAAACACTCACTGATCTTTGTGCCTATAAAATATTTAGCATTATAAAAAATAATAGTAAATGGGACACCAAACCTTGTTACTATTTCATCAAGGAAGTCTAGAATGGAAGATTTTATGGCATCTTTCAAGGAAATTGTTGCTATCCATCTAGTAAAGTAATCAATAGCTATTAAAATCCACTTATAACCAACACTAGATGATGGATTTATCATGCCAATAAATTCCAACCCCATTGTACAAATGGTTGTTATGTTTGGATGGGGTGAAGAGGAAGAGAAGTTAGTTTTTATTTACTTGTAAAGTAAGTACACTCCTTTAAAATTCTTACCCACTTATGAGCATCTCTAAATAGGTCGGGCCAATAGTAACCAACCCTCATCATCTTAATAGTAGTTGTTCTTGAAGAATAATGACCCCCTGAAAGGCCATTATGGAATTATTGAAGCATTTTGTTAGTCTGAATTCAATCAATACATATTAAAAGGGCTCCATCAATATATTTTCTAAATAAAATTTCATCAACAAGAACATAAGGTATAGATTGAAACCTAAAATACCTTATTTTTTATGGGCTCAAACTATGAGGGTACTCACATTTTTGTAGAAAAGCAACCATATCATGATACCAACTCCTTAGATGACCATGTTCAACTAATTGGGATTCTCTTGAGGATATATTGTCATTGATAGCCTTTATATATGTTGCTAGTTGTTTACACAAAAATTTAACAATGTATATCAAATAAAATAATTTTAGAATAGTTTTAAAGTAAAAGGTATCAAAATATAAATGACAGTGCTAGAATTTCAAATAGTCTAACTATATGAAAAAATGATGATAATAATAATATACCTTCACCTATGTAAATTTTGTGTATAATGCAACATATACTATTGCTATTATACATTACTACTTCCAACCTATTCCTTATATTGTATAAGGCCGAACAACTAGTAAATATATATTATATACACCGAGACATATTCGAATGAATTATAAATTTAAAGGTTGTTCACATTCAATGTTGTATTTGTGGCCAGTTTGATTTGATACAATACAAACAGGGACAACTTTAAGAAACCCCCCTTGGCGAAGGTGTAAAATCTTGGCGAATCCTTCCTTATTTTTTGAAAAAACTATTAATTTTCCTAGCGAATCTATACACATTATTAAAAAAAGTTGTAAAATCCTAGTGAATCTTAATGAATAATTGGTAAAAATAATAATGACACTGGCGAACCCTAGCGAATAATCACTAAAAATATTAATTACAATGGCTAATCTCTCCTTTAAAATTTTGCATAGTTGATCGACGTAGTTCCCCCATATATTTTTATTTTTTGTAATATTGAAGTAGGGGCCCGGGGGCGATAGCCACCGGTGAGGTCAAGGGGCAGCACCCCTTGCAGGGGTCAAGGGGGCAGAGCCCCCTTGTGGGGGTCGAGAGGGCAATGCCCCCTCGCGGGGTCTGGGGACAGTGGCCCCGACGCGCTCCTATCGTGATACAGGTGGGGTCGAGGGGCAATGCCCCTCGCCACCAAGCATAAATTCATTATTGAAAATGCATTGGAGCACACACAGATTAAGTGTTTTTTCAAAATATCACTTTAAAAATAAGACTGAATGAAAACTGAAAAAGTTACCATCGATTAGCTATTTAATAAGATGGTTGTGAGTTAATTCCGTGGCCTAATACACATGTGGACTGAATGAAAACTGAAAAATTTACCATCGATTAGCTATTTAATCGGATGGTTGTGAGTTAATTTCGTGGCCTAATACACATGTGCCTTTTAAAAGGCTGGTTGAGGCCCAAAACAAATTTTGGGCCTCAACAAGCCTTTGAAAAGGCACATGCATATTAGGTCACGGAATCAAATCACAACCATCCGATTAAAAATCTAATCAATGGCAATAGATAAAATGCATATTCAAGGCTAAATTGCTAAAGTATCCCTAAAATTAAATAGTATTTTATTATTAGTGGCGATATTACCCCAAAATTGATTGGAGGAATATAATATTACTGGCGAATATAATTAATATTTTTAATTATGATATAAACGACTGGCAAATAATTTCCAATGACGCATCGTTTTTATGGCGAATTAATTGAGACAATTTTTTTTTTTTGTAAAAACCTAGCAATTCAATCTCATTTTTAGCTTGCACTATTCGCCATTTTTGGAGGTCCCAATTTCTATTATTCACCAATTGGCGAAGATTCACCACTAAAGTTTTCCTTGAATACAAAATACTATAATAATACTTAGTATAGTATTTTGTGCAATTCTTAAAATTAATTGTAAGTGTTAGTTTGTAGAATAATATTAAACATAAATAATTAATGTTTTTTAATCTATGTAAAGCTCGACATCTTCACTCCTCTGTAATAAGATAATCTCCAAATGGTAAATGTCAAAATGATGGTCAAAAACATAATTTAGCACTAACATATAGTAAAAATTCTTAATAGTACAATTCATTCAAATCATCACAATGGGGCCTAGAGAACTCTATTTTCAGTGTCGTCTATTGCGTTGGATTCATAGTTTCATCTTTGATCTTAATTAATGTTTATCGATATGTGGTGTTGTAAATTAAATACCCTATTGTAAGAATTCACATCACAAAGTAAAGAAAATTGATGAGTTTAGATTGCTACCCTAATTCCACCTCCATAAAGCAAGAAAAATCAGGGGGGCATACATCTACCCTCAAATTTGATTCTCTGAAGAAGTTTGACATGTGTTTGAACAACTAACAAATAATTTTTATGGTATGTGGTTCCTCACATTGTGGTTTTGTAGATTAATACATTGGGAGATTCATTCTCCTTGTTTTATGAATGAAATATAATATCCATGTGAGTGTCCTTTTAGTAAGCACAATTTACTTTCAATAATTTAGCTTGCATATGCACGTAGTGTCATATGGCCACTAAAGTGGGGGCTAAATGTAGTGTAGAAAATTGTACCCCCTTTTAAGTGATAGTAAAATTTTATGCTTAGTTTGAACCTATTTTAGTGACCTTGCATTTATGCACTTTTACTGTTCCTAAATAGGCCCCCAATTCCTTAAATTATGCATTCTAAAGCCTTATTTATCTCATTTTTCAAAAGGGAAACCAACATTTAATTAATGAAATTAATAATTAAATCACATTGGAGAATGAGTGTCCTAGAATTTTAGGCTAGGACCCATTAACCCATGGGTGAATAAGTCCTCCTTAAGTGTTATGACCCATTTTTAAATATGTTTTTGGCAGTATTTTAATGATTCAAATTTGATATGCAATTGTCGGCTTTTGGAATCTAATTTTTAGGAAATTAGATAAACACCTATAAATACATAGTCATTTGATCATTTGAAAACTAACTATCAAGAACACTTAATGAGAAACTTTATGAGAGAAATATTATGATCAAATATCATTGTCAAGATAATTCAAGAGAAGATTTATCAGTCATTTGTTATAGCAAACGAAAATCTTAATCATCTTGTCAAAGTTCATGTGCGTTCATGTCATAACTAATCTAAGAATTATGAACACTAATCTTAGAGTCACTAAAATATATTAACTCTAAAATTACATTTAAAATAATTCTAAAATTATTAATGTAATTTCATGAATACACAATTTAGAATTTGAAGAGTAATTATTCAAATTCTTATTTTTAATATTAAAATCGAGTTTACATTAATTCTTACTTACTAAATAATCACTAAATATTTCACCACAATTAATTTCACCAAAATTATCTTTCAAAATATCATTTCAATTAACTTTAACCATCCCCATAATTAATAGAGACTAAAGCATCCAATTGTAAATCTCGCGTAATGGAAGCCTCGATGACTTCTAAGATTTTCATAATTGTGGACACTAAGTTTATGACACTATCCATACCTTTAATTATCATCTCAAATAATTTGAGCAAGTATGTCATATTTTAAATTTTTATAAAGCACAGTCCATAAAATTCCAATTTAGCACAAAAAACTCAACAATATTCATTGATTATGTTTGAGTGAAACTAACCATAAAATGAGAAAGGTACCCTTTAGCCAAAGGTTATAAATAGCACTGAAAATCCACAATGTTTAAATAAGTGCAAATCCAAAATAATTTTGTCTTTGTTCTTTGAATAGCTCACTTACACCTTTGAATAAGTGGCTACATTGAATCTAGATGAAGTGGATATCTTAAATATAAAATAAGTAAAGTAATTACATGTAAAAAATTGTTTTTTTTTATATTAACAATATAAAAAACAAGGGTGTTGGCTGAAAAATAGAGAGCTCGAAGTCTGAAAACCAAGTCCACATACCATAAACAACACATTAACAATGTTTTAACAAAACATTACAAAATGTTTTAAGCAGTGAACAACAAGGAGGCACTAGAGCCAAACAAAAACAAAGTAAATACAAGCCTAGCCAAAGAGTTGGCTCCAATCTTTAGTAAGGAACTTGTAAAGTTCTTTGTGACTCTCATCCTTGTCACCAACCTTCTTCAACTCTTTATCTTACAAAATACATAGAGTGGTATCTGACCTATGCCTAACTTTGGAACTAAACTTGGAGAAGCTCGCCATCTTTTTCTCTAGTTTCAAAACCTTCCCTTTAAGTTCAGTAAGCTTCATAGCCATAGAAGCACATTGGGGGCTATTATGTGTCTCACTCGACAGGTTCAAAGGGAAAGTGGCCATGTTAACTATGTGCATGTAATGGCTATCACTGATTTTCTCAGAGCCTTTCAAATCAAAATCATATTCCTCCTCACTGCTAGTAGAACTCTCCCCTTGCTCTAGAGCATCCTCCATCACCTCTTTGTCAGCAGGCTTTGGTACTACAAGTCTATTAGATCTTTTGAGTTGTGATTTGTTGGCCTCCTTCACATCCTCATCCCCAGGTTCCTCCACAATGACAACATCAAGATTGACCTCCTCAATCAAGAAATGAGGTGAAGAATTTTACACTTTTTGGCGGAAGGAGTTTTTTGAGACCCTGCCTAGTCCGTTTTGCCTAAATCATGAGTAGAGGGGATTTAATTGAGGTCACACAAACCTTGAGTCACTTGATTTTGACCAAAATTAGGATTATTTGTTGTTGTTGTTTTACCACCAACGGGGTTAAGAGGAATGGTGGATAGAGGGGTATCATTTAGGGAGGGGGGTTCATGTAAAGTCATAGTAGGGGGAGGAATGGGTAGTGTTCAGGTGCTTAATGGGATTATTTTTTCCTTTAGATTTCCCTAGGTTAGCCAAGGCGGTCATTGTCAAGGGGATTTGGAGGGTAAGGGTTCCTCAATCAAAACAACCTTCATTTTATTAAGAGGGTACAAAGAAAGGTGGTAGTGGTAAATATGTAGTATGAGCATTTGGTGTAGGGGAATGGGAGATTTCCCAAGTCATTTCTTATTTAAATCCAAAGATTCCTTAATGAAGTTCTTCAAAGAGGTTAAAAAGTAGAAAGGGAAGCTTATCAAGGTATTATGGTAAAAAATGGCCGAGGAGGGGGAAGTGATAAAAATATTAGTATTTTACATCCCCTCTAAGATAAATAATTCATTAACATAAGACATACCTTTTCCTATGGTACTGGTAACTTTTACCTATCAAATCTATCATACAATTTAATGGGATTTTATCCATCCTTGAAAAAGAGAGAAACTCATTATCTACCACCTTATTGTTATTTTTCCATTTCTTTCCTTTAGTATTCATACCAATAGCTTGTGTAATAACTTCTCCATTCACATCGAAAGAAATTCAACCACTTTTCACTTTTTGATGTCACAAGATTGGGAAAACTATATGGACAGGCTCTTGTCATGCCCATTGAGGCACTCCAAAAAGGGAGCAATCCCTCCTTTGCAAAAATGTGCCAAATAGTGGCATCTACTGATAACTCCTCGTAATAGCTAGGTTCAAAGCAAATCATATCACCACCCATGGTAACCCAAATGATCAACATAAGTTGCAAAAAAATTTCAAACCACATCAAAAACTCAAACTAGAACCAAAGAGCCAAGTGAAGGAAAAAATACCACACATGATAAGTTAAACAACTAAGGTCAATGTCAAAGTAATAGTGATTATTACTAAACACCCTCCGAATAATAAGTTGAATGTGTCTTATATAGCCAACAATACAAATAATTAAAAGGGGAGGGGTCAAACTTGCATCATCTATCCCAATCACATTAATAATTAAACTCATAGTATTATGGGAAGGATGAAGTGGGATCTTAAGAGTCTTGTCAAGAAACTAGGAAGTACTCTTGTCATTATTACAACACTAAGCCCATTTGTAGCATAACAATGCAATCTGATTAGACTCCACATGGTCAGGTCAAACATGGGGAATCCACGAAAGAAAATGGCCCACCACTCCACATGCCAGTCCCATCTAGAAATCAACCCAAGAACCCAAGTTTGAGTTGACATCCAATCAATAGACAGTAGTATAGAACCAAAGTAGTCTCATAATTAAATAAAAATGATTTTTTTTTAAAATGTCCCACTCCCAAGCATATCCCAACACTAGAAAATTGAGCATGAGGATAGGCTCCAATCATCCCAACCAAAAGCACCACTAGCTATCATTATTAGAGACTGGGTAATGCCACTTTGAGGTAAGGATTTTTTTGAAATATTCAAGGAGACAAGAGAAAATTTTCCAGTACCTCAAGGAAACTTGGTCCATCCCCAATTTTTTCATAGCATCAACAACCTTGTTGCCTTTCCTATAGATATGTTTAATCTCAAACTTTTCAAAGCCTAGTAGGAGTTTCTAGAGGTCATTTATGATATCTTCCAATGCCCAACCAAGGTGACCCGAGCCTTTCACTACATCAATAATTAGTTTTGAGTCCCCTTCAATGAGAAGGTTCTTAGCACCAATAGCTAGAGAAATATTTATGCCCCATAAAATATCCATGCTCTTCAACTAGTTTTTAGTGCTAATACCAAGGCCTCTAGCATAACCTACCACAATTTCCCTTTAGGGGGCTCTCAAAATTCTACCCCAATAGCTATACCAGGGTTACCACTAGTAGCACCATCAAAATTAAGTTTACACCAACCAATCTCGGGTGGTAACTATTTAGTATTCAACCTAGGAATCTTCTTTGTGATAATATTTTAGAAGGATTGAGGTAAGTCTCATTGAGAAAAAAATCTAGATTCTAGAGGGAGGAGAGGGGAATTTGGGAAAGACTAGTGGCAAACCGAGATATTATCCATAAGGAGCTTAGAGAAAGTTGAGAAGACCTCTTTTGGAAATATTTTTATGTCTCTAAAAATTTGATTGGTTCTTTCCTTCCAAAGACTCCAACAAAGGTATGGAGCTATCTACTTCCATAATTTTTAAATGAGGGGATGATGGAAGGGGTTAACCCATTCCTCCATGAGGGCTAGCAATTCTTTATTCATGGGCCAACAAATTTGAAACTTTTGTATCATAAATCCCAAAAATTTTTTAGCAAAGGAGCAATGTATGAGAATGTGGGGGACCATTTCCTCATCCATGTTGCACATGACAAATCTATTTGGTAATTGGAAACCACACTTGATGAGGTTGTCTTGTGTTAAGATTCTATTGTGCATGGTCGTCCATCAAAAAAATGATTTTAGGAAGGAGATGTTTGTTTCAGAGTTTCCCCCAGACAATAGTATAGTTGTCAACCTTTAACAAAATATTGTAGGTTGACTTGACATAAAAGTTTCACTTAATATTTTTAGCCCAAAGGAAATGATCCACTCTAGGAAAGATAGGGAACCTGACCCTCCAAAGATAATTTTGAAGAAGTAAAACACTTTTAAGGAGATGGTGTTGGCCTTGGAAACATGTCCTAAGTATTTTCAAGAGTTTTCATGCAATAGGTAGTTAGAGACCAAAGGGAAAAAGGAGCCTTTAGCGAGAAGTTGAAATTATTTAGAAATAGGATGGGCACTAAAGGGTTGGTCAAATAACTAATAGTCATATGAGAAATAGATAAGACAACCATTCCCAAAATTCCACTTAAGCTCAAAGAGATTAGACTATGGGCTTTGAGGATATTGTTCCAAATACTAGAACCCCATGGGAAACCAGGTTCAGATAGCACACCATGAAACCTTGAATTATTGAGGTACTTCACACTCATAATAGTACACCAATATTTGTTGTTTAGGATTATGTCCCAACCAATTTTAGGTATCAAAGATTTATTTAAGTGGGAGATTTTCCTAATACCCAAACCTCCCTACTTTTTTGGGAGACAATCATTATCCCAACTAATGAAATCCAATCTTTTTCTTTCCTTAGAGCTCGACCACAAGAAATTCCTCTAATTTTTTTCAAACTTGTGAGCAAGGTATTTTGTTAATAATCAAATGGATTTATGTTTTTTCCAACAATTATTTGTTTAGAAGACAATGATCACATGAGCAATAACAATTATTTGTTTGCATGACATAAATGAAGAATAAAAACAAAACTCATTAGGCATTATTTCAACTTGCAATTACATAACCATGCCTACAATTACCAAAACTCCAATAATTAAATAGTATAGCATGAAACTTCAATTTCCACTCATTCTTTATTATTCTACCACCTAGTCCTCCTTTGCCCCATTTGGAAAAAAAGTTCCTTCTTTATCCTCCAAATTTCCCTACTACTTGTACATTTTCTTGTAGATGTTCATTTTAGAGTAAATTCATCATTTTCTCTAATTCTCTTTGAAGTTAATGGCTCTCTAATGTTAATTATAGGGTTCTCTATTACATCTACTTTCATAATAAAACATGCATATTTGTGTACGCTTGACCAATTAGTTGAATTTATTTTGTTCCCTATCTATCTATCTAAGATTTCTAATTCCATGGATTCTAATGAAACCCTAAAGTGATCCTCAAAGTTTTAGGTCAAAAAATCAAATTAGTTGGACAAAATGTTTGTACTAAAGCTTGAGCCTATTTGTCAAACACACTATTATTTCTCCAAGTCAGATTGTCATTTTTTTCTAATTTGGAGGCTTACAATTAATGCATAAAAACCTAATATTATAACCCCCACAAAATTGAGGTGAAAAAATCAAAAGTTTAAACACCCAAAAAAAATTATGCAAATTCAATGCCCAAACTAGAGCTTGATTATGTCAACAAAATAAATGGTTATTTTTTATTCTAATATTTTCCTTATCCCTAAAATTTCAAACCATCAATAAAAAAACTATTGCACAAAAACATATTTTTAATTTTTTTTTATAAAATAAATCCAATCCAAATAAATCTAGTTTGATAATGGTAAGCTAAAAAAAGAATTTATAAGTGTACAACCATACACCTTTTAAAATTAGAGCTAGAGAACAAGGACCCATTTCCAATATATCATAATAACCCTAATAATTATTGGGTGAAAATAACTATAGTTTAATTTATTTATTAAATTTATTCATTGAACTTAGGAAAATACTCACAAACCCTAATATTTAGCTTTAAGAATTTATTAAAATCACAAATATCATTATTCAAAATGACAAAATCCTAATTTCACCATAGGTTTACAAATTACAAACAACCCAAATTTCATTAAGAAAAGGGGAAACCATTATAGAGCTTCACTGGTCAATAATGGCGTCAACAAAATGATACACCAATACATGATATAAGGAATAAAAATGAATAGAACAATAATGAGTACAATAACTACATAACCCAAGCACCCAAATTAAAAATGGGTTTATGATGCATGAACATGGCTGTAATAATATGTCATAATAAATGTCATGACAACAACAATGTCGTGTGATTCTCACTCATGAGAAATCCATGTCCTAGAGTTCTTGTTACAATTTTTGGGTGAGATTCATCCACAACCAAGTGGCTCACTCAAGATATTTGATGTACTTGTCTAATCGAGATAAAAGGGTTATATCATCTACATGGTGAATCCAAAGGGTTTTTTCCTCTAGCTTTATTTTTAATCTAAATATTTTTATCCTCGGGTCTAATACTTATGTGCTCAAAGTAACAACATTTGGGTTTTATTGTAGAACTACCAGCTATTCTCCCAAGGGACACAAAAAACCTTTTGTCATCACATAGATCTATGACCAAAATTAAGTTATTTCTCAAACCAATGAGTGTGATTCATAACAACCAAAGTAGTTGGGATACAACCACCATAATGATGGAGCATCATTATTTATCACTTACTATAACATAAGTACAACAATATCCACTTGGTCAAATGTTAACTATGGTTTTTTAGGTGAGAAAATCCCCTTTTGGAAATTTATGATTTCCAAGTGGTTCATTAATGTGTTTGCTAATGTGTAAGGAGGTAGGTGAGATGATTATAGAAAAAAGGAAAGAATATTATATTTTGACGATCGAGGATGTCATTTGTCACATGCCACAATCAAGAGTTGGGGATTCAAGTAAGGGCATGTTGGTAGGAGAAAGTCCAGGACTCCAAGAAGAGGAAAGGAAGGAGCAAGGTTTGACAAGAAGGTATGTTAAGATGGAAAATTTTGAAACCCCATTAAAAAACATACAAATGGGGGTTAGAACAAAATACCACTTATATTTAGAAAAAATAAAACCAAGGGACACAAATTAATCAATATGACTTATAAAAAGGGAAAGGGGAATATTTTTAGATTATAATCATGAATTTATTAATTATGGTACATTACAAGTTTTCCCTCCCATTTTTTTATTTCCCTCAATCAATGTAGATTAGGGTGCTCCATAATTTTTTATCCTTCCCAAGCAGTGTCTTCAATTAGCAAGTTCTTCCAATGATTCAATTATTTGATCATACTTCTCCCTCTCAACCTTTTCACCCATGTATATAACACTTCCTCAAGTATTAATATTATCTTACCTTCATTATCCAAGGTTATAGGTCTATTGAAGACACAATATGTTGATCGAGAGCTCTTTTCAAAAAAGGGACATGAAAAATGTTATGGATTAAATTATTTTTAGGAAGCTCCAGTGCTTAGGTAACTTTTCCAACCCTCCTCACAACCTTGTAGGGTCCAAAGGAATTTTATTTGAGTTTCTTAGTCTCACTTATTTTAAGGGAATATTGTTTATAAGGCTAAAAATTCATGTAAACAATGTAACTAACCTCAAAATACATCTTTATATAGTGTTGGTTTACATAAATTTATGTTTTTTGGATCTTTGTAGATGACCCTTGAATTACCTCAAGACCTCTTGAATTTGATTAATCAAATCACCAGCTTTAAGTACCATGTTGTCTTTAAAAATTAGGTCAAAACATTTAGTGCATCATACCCATACAAGGAAATAAAAGGGTACACACCAATAGACATATGATAAGAGGTATTGTAGTAGTGTTCTCCTAAGTGTAACCATTTAACCCATGCTAGCCACTAATTTGAAATGTAGTTCCTCAAGCATCCCCCTCAATCCATTTATTTACAAATTCTTGTTTACTCATCTACTTGAGGGTGATATATCATGCTCAAGGTTAGCTCCATGTTGACCAAGTGAAATGATTACTACCAAAAAACACTTAGAAATATTTTGTCCCTATCACTCACTATGTTTCTAGGTAGTTCATATAATGTTAACACTTCTTGGAAGAATAAATTACACTTGAGGAGACTTGAAGTCTATTAGGATGGAAAATAAATGTTCATAATTAATTAATTAGTCTAAAAGAACATATATTTAATCCCTACCATGTACCTTAGAAAGTCAAATTTGAAATACATGGATATACTGCCTCACTTCTAACATAGAATGGGTAGGAGTTGCAACAATCCTACTATGAATATTTCTTCTCCCTTGTTCTATTAACACGTAATTCACTCCTTAATGTGCTTCATAACATCCTCCTTAATGCCTTTCTATGAGAATATTTATTGAATCTACTTGTAGGTCTTGAAGTACCTAGGGTTCCCTACTAATGGTGTGTCATGCACTACTCTAAGTATCTTCTCCTTAATTTTATATTTAGGGACAAAGAAGACTTAGTTCTTATATAGTATGAGCTCATGTACCACTAAATACCTATTATCCTTCACTAATTCCTCAATAATGTTAATATAAAATGTGCTCTTAATAATTTAACTAAGATATGGACCTTCCAATTAGCTACAATTCGATGAAGGATCATAGAGTAGGCTTCCTAGAGAGAGAATCACCAATGATATTCATATTTCCTCTCATGTATTCTATGTCAAAATTATATGTTTGTATTTTACCTACCCACTTATTTTGGTGATCACTAAAATCATGTTGGCTAAATAAAAATTTGAAATTTTTATGATCTATTTTCACAATAAATTTCCCACAAACCAAATATTGTATGTATTTATCTAGTGCATGCATAATATCTAACTTATCCTTATCATAAATGGAGTAAGTATTTTCCAAGTCACTTACATTCCCACTTTCAAAAAGCTATAGGGTACTTGTTGTGGGTGAGAACAACCAATTCCCTATCTATAATCATCACTCTCAACCACAAATGGGAGAGAAAAATCAAGTATAATGAGCATTAGACATGATCTTGAATTATCCTTTTGAATTTTTAAAGGTTCCTTGAACATTTTTAGTCCATTCAAATGGTCATCTCCTCATCAAATACATTAAGGGTGCAATAAGATGAGATAATCCCTTGAAAAAATCTCTTATAGTAACTATAACACCTAAATAACCTCTTAGTTGTGTTAATATGGTAGGAGGAGTTCAATCTAAAATAGCCTGGATCTTTTGTGGGTCAACTTGTACACCTTTGGCACTTATGATATGCCCTAGATAGAAAATGTGTGTTACCCAAATTCACATCTTGATTCTTTTGCAAAAAAAAAACATAGAATGCTCAACACCATGTCTAAGTGCTTCAAATGTTCCTCCCAAGTTATGTGATAAACCAAAATATCATCAAACAAGAGTAACACAAACCTTGTCAAATACTCAAGAAAAATTTGATCCATTTTGGATTAGAATGTATCTAGGAAATTTTTCAATCCAAAGGGCATCACCAAAAATTCAAAGTGACTAAAATGACACCTAAATGTTGTTTTATGCACATCCCTATCTTTCACCAAATTCAATGGTAACATGATCTTAATTCAATATTTGAGAAGACCATGACTCTATTAAGATCATTTATCCATGGTATGAGGCACTTATTTTTTATGGTTTTCATATTTAATTCCCTATATTCAATACATATTTGTATGGTGTCATCATTATTTTTCATAATGACCTTGGGTGAGGCAAAGGGGATAGACCTAGGTATTGTGTAGCCCATCTCTAGAAGTTCCATTTGTTGGAGTGAAAAGACACTGAGAGGGGTGGGGGGTGAGTCAATGTTATTAACCTTTTTATCAAATTTAATTGAAACTGAAATAAACCAAATGTATGCTCTCATTTATCAATGATAAACTCATTCATGTATTGAATGCAATCACATAAATTGAAATGAGAATAGTGAAACATAGAATTTTAAAGCATTAAAGCACTAAATCAAATGAACCACATATACTCAAATAGACACAAGATATGTCGAGTGGAAAACCACTCCTTAACCTGCTGCCTTTTTCAGGCTTTCATTTCAATAATCATTTTTGACAATGCCTCATAGGCTGATTTCTAAGCACCAACTCAAGGAGAACCAACCCCTCTTTTTAGAGACACCAATCTCAAGGAGCACCAACCCCTTTTCTATTTTTCAGTAGAACATACAATGATACAGAGGATCTCCCTATTTCCCTGATTTCTGTCAAGTGCCTCTTGACAGACAATGTTTAGAATTCTCAAATGTCAAGAATGACACTTCAAAATTCCACACATTATCAAGCTTTAAGATAGCTTGAGGAAAATTTCCATAAAGTTTTCTTTCACGATCTCAATACAACTTCTCATAAATACATTTACAGTGATGTGTTCTCACTCTATTTTTCACACACTGTTTCATACAATTTCCATGATACTTTTCAAAATAGTGAACACACTGTTTTCCCGTTTTTTTTACAGCAAAAAGTAATAGCCCTATATCTCATACAATATTTTTTGTTTAGCACTTCTCTTTCACTTTTTTGTTTCTCTTTCATCTTAAAGCCCTAATCTCTTTGTTTTCATCTTTTTACAGAATTCATCATTACACATAATTTTTGGTTACAACATAATCTTGCTTTTTCAAAACAAAAACAGAGGTGATCTTTTTGTTACCACTTTCTTGTCGAGCAAATTTTCAGGTAAAAACAGAGTTCCTTAGAGCAAAATATTTTCTCCAGACATGAATAGAAAAATAGTATGTAAAAATAGAAGTGTGATTGAACCCTATCCATTCGAACAACCTGCACAGGCAGAGCTTCAACCAAGTAGCATCAAGGCATGCATAAGTGCATAAAGAATAACCACTAAAAACTACTGCAAAAAGAAGTAACTAAAGCTTTATTTTGAGCAAGTGAAACCTCATAAAGAATGCACTCTAAGAGTAGTTACCCATGGCCCCAAGTGAAGATGAGAATATATTCCATGAACAATACCCATTAAAATAGCTGCAACTTATTAAGTAACTGAAATAAAAATGCTCTATAACCAAAATCATATAATCATGCTTTCAAGAGCAGTTACTGAAGATTCCAGGTAAGGATCTAAAGGGATTTGAAGATTTTATGATTACCCACAAACAAAAATCACTATCCCTTAAATGCAAGAGCATATTTAAAATAAATTAAATATATATGTATTTCTGATAAGTTAAATCGACATGCATTGATTCTGCTCACAAAACAACTGAACCCATTTGATTTTTCCATTTTTCCATTTTTCAAATAGAAGAAAAAAAACATATATCTCTTAATAACCTTTCCAGTAGAGGTAATGCTTCTGCACAATAGTCAAAAGAAAGAATACCTGAGAATAATGATGGAGATGTTGTCATGAAAGTGTTTACTAGATCTGCAGAGAAGCTAAGCAGCCTGAGTTTCTTCCTCATTACGAGCTCTTACCCAATGACAGGAGCCAGACAGAAGAAGTGACCATTGTAATGGTCTTACTAAAATCCCCATACGTTGTCCAATTTCAAAAAACTAGCAACATACATAGTGAAATGAATGAGAGCATGATTCCATGGTGGCGGCCAGAATAGGGTTCCAAACCCTTTGAACAAGAGAAGTGAAAGATTAACCTAAACTTCCAAAGAACAATTAACCAAAATCCTTTACAAAGATTAATAATCATTTGGAGTCCGAAAGGATTGTCATATTGAATCAAGAACTCGTAATGACTTTTGAAGTCTGCGGCCTTACCAAACCAATGCATGCCGACAAGCATTATTGGTTTTGTCAATTATTGACAATGTGAAATCATCGACCAAATGATGCTTTGAAGAAATTGATATGACCACCTTATATATCAAATGCTGATTTCCTAAGGCATGTTTGATTCCAAATGATCAAAGATAAATCCCATCCAATGTGACATAAAAAATTAATCAATAACTTTATACCTGCTGTTGGCTTTTAAGCCTTATGATTTAACCATCATTAGACCTAAATGCAATATAATATGCACTCCCATAGTGTTCCAAACATAATTTCCAATACCAAAAGATATCAAATAATATCAAAGCTGATCGCCACCTTATTAATATCCAATGCAATATAATGTCCAATGTCAAATACTTTCCAAAGCCTTGTGAAGAGTAATAAAGGCTAAAATCATGCTAAGTTCACAATGCCATTCCACATACCATAAAACATTATCAGTTGATTAAGGGAACCCGATAGGGTTTTGTTAAAACTGGAAAATAAATGTCATCACATAAACCCAAGCATCAAGAACCAAAGATTATTACCTGAAAGAGGATGGAGTAAGATGACTCTGAATATGACAAAAAACCATTAACAATTTAATGATGCAAGAAACTGATCAAGCCACAACATATCAACTTGTAGAACACTAATCATGCCAAAATCATATAATCAAGTGAATCACTGTAGTACAAGTTGTTAAACCAGAAACATGTCACCTGATCTAAGGAACATAAACCTCTAACCAAGATTCCTTAACCGAGATCTGCACATGGAGTTAAGAGATCAGTGCCACCAAGGATAATATAAAAAAAATGAAGTAAACATTCCAAATAGAAACGAAGCAGATCAACTGAGTAAACAATCACCAAGATGCCAGAGTAACACATATTGTTATCAAGGACAGATTAGCACAAGAGAGATTCAACACCATTATACCCCTCTCAATTTATTCCTTGTATACTCTTTGATGGCAATGTGAAGTGGTTATGACCGAGTTTTCACCATGATCTAATTGTATGGTATGTTAGAAACCTATATCATTAAACTGTTGAGAATACGTGCCTAAAAATCACTGGTTGAAGCCTTGATATTTTCACCGAGCAGCAAAGAGTTCATAAGAGTTTTGTTTGTGCCTTTACCGCCATACCACTGGTGCTTATCAGAGAAGGCGCAGTAGCACGGTTACCACTATACCGCAGAGCCTCTTATAGGTCGCAATTGTAGAGTGATGGAACTACCATACCGTGGAAGCTCTTACCTTGGGTTGTGGTGGTGCGGTTACCACCATACCATAGGTGGTCATTGTGTGTGTTGTGGTGACGCGGTGAACCTCATGGTCTGGCAGTTGGATAGTTTACCACCATACCGGGGGCACTTCTTGGCTATGCAGTGGTAGAGCGGTGGACACGTCGATACCGCAGGAACATCTCGACTGACGCGCAGTAGAGCGGTTATCGCCGCACTGCGGGTGTCTTCGGCTTGTCGAGTGGTAATGAGGTAAACGACCACACCATGGAGCTTGTGGAATGTGAAGCGGTATAAAGAAAAAATGCATAGATTTTTTTACTGTTGAGGTGTATGCCGATCATTGGAGGTTTTTGCTGACTTGGAATGAGGCAGTTCGGATTCCTGAGAAGTTTCGACGATTGGTCTGTAGGGGAAGTTGAACCGAACCGGTTGTACTAAGAATAATCGATCGTGGTAGTTGCTATGATTTGTAACATTCTGGAATAGTAACATGTTGGATAGTTCAACAAATGGTTAGTTGATCAATGAGTTATTAGAATTGTGAGAGTTTTTGATGTATGTTGTAAGATGCATTGTAACAGTGTTATTTTGTACAAGGTTGATTAGGGAAATGTTGTTGTTGTAAAATTGTCATCTGAAAGGAGAGTTTGAAACTTGTATGTAAATCCATTTACTATAATACAATTGATTTTCTTTCGTATGGTGGGCTTTTCTCCCATAAGGGTTTTCCCACATAAATCTAGTGTCAATTGTGTTTGATTTCATTTCTCTGTTTTGTTATTTCTTTCATGTGTATCTTAATGTACTGTAATTGTAAACTTTAGAAAGGAATATCTCTATTCTCCTCTGAGTCTTAGCATTAGGAAAAAAAAATCCGCAATCAAATTTTTCCTAACAAGTGGTATAAGAGCCCGACCAGTTGTGTTATCCTTGTAGGTAGGTTGGTTTTTTGTGTTAATTTCTATTTAGTGGGAGTTTTGTAGAAGTCTTGAAATTTGTCTAATTTCAGATTGAGATGGAAATGACAAGTACATCTGGAAGGATTGAAATTGAGAAATTCAATGGACATTTTCTTGAGTTGTGGAAACTTAAAATGGAAGACCTGTTGGTGGATCGTGATCTTTAGCTTGTTGTGTCTAGAATGAAACCTTCTGGCATGAAGCAAGAAGATTGGGATCTCACAGACAAAAAATAAAAATGGTTGATAAGACTCTATTTGGCAGACTCAATTCTCTTGAACGTTCATGAAGAGAAGATTGCATCTTCGTCGTGGAAGAAGATTGGAGATATTTATCAGGGTAAATCCTTGGTAAATAAACTGTTCTTAAGGAAGAAGTTATACTCTTTGAAAATGTAGGAGGGGGCGTCTGTGGGTGATCATACAAATATGTTTAACACACCGATTTCTTAATTAACATCTGTGGGTGTGAAGATTGATGATGAAGATCACTGTATGTTATTGTTATGTTCTTTGCCAGATTCTTGGGATCACTTGGTGATGGTGATTGGGAGCACGACAACCACTTTCAAGATGGAGGATGTGGTTGCTTCTTTATTATCAAAAGAGATGAGAATTAAATCTTCCAAGATGGCGAAGGAGGCTCTTGTTGTTTGAGGTAGATCGAAATAAAAAGGCAAGAAGTCCAAATCAAAATCAAAAGGTAGATCAAAGTCTCCTGGCAAGAAGTACAAGGTGAAGTGCTAGAATTATGGGCAGCTTGGTCATGTCTGAAAGGATTGCAAAGAGGAGAAAAATAAGTGGAAAAGGAATTCTTCTCAGAGCGATTGAGATGCCTTTATTGCAGCCTTGGCAACTCAGGCATCAAACGATGTTTGGTTGGTTGATTATGGAGCATCTTTCCATATGACATCTCATAGAGACTTGTTTACAAAGTATGAAGAATGCGATGATGGAAAGGTGTATCTTGCAAGAAATTCATCTCTAGAGATAATTGGTCGTGGAAGAGTCAGAATTTAGTTTCTTGATGGAAGAATTAAGGGAATTGATGGCGTAATGCATATACTAGGTCTAGCTCAAAATTAACTTTCTATAAGCAAGCTAAACGATGTTGGAGTGCAAGTCTCATTCTCTAGAAATGGTTTCAAAATGACTAGAGGCTTGATGGTGTTGGCTAGGGGTGCCCGGATTGGTACTTTGTTCAAGCTGGATGCACTCATTGTTCATTGCAATAGTGTCTCTACAAAGTCATAGGAGGTTGTTCGTAAAGAGAAGAATGAAAACGTTCCTATTGGGGAAAATTCCTTGGAAGTTAAACTTCTAGCAGAAAAGACTATGCTCTAGCATCAAAGGCTCAGTTACATTGGTGAAAAAGGTTTGAAATCCTTGAAAAATAAAAGCCTAGTTGAGGGGCTTGATGATTGTAACCTTGAATTTGAATTTTTTGAACATTGTATATATGGCAAACAACACCTTGTTTCATTCTACTCTAGTCCTCATAAATCTTCTGGTGTTCTGGATTATATTCATTTTGATGTGTGTGGTATAGTGGATGTTCCTTCATTATCAAAGTATAATTATTATGTTTCTTTTATTGATGATTATTCGAGAAGGGCATTTGTGTACTTTTAAAAAAGTAGATCAAAAGTGTTCAGTCATTTTAAGGAATTTAAAAACCTTGTGGAAAATCAGACTAGAAGGAAAATAAAGTGCCTAAGGACTGACAATGGCGGAAAGTTTTATTCTGATGAGTTTGAAAGGTATTGCAAAGACCATGGGATTAAGAGGCATAAAACTACACCTTACACTCCACAACAAAATGGAGTTGTTGAAAGGTTGAATAGGACGCTGATGGAGAAGGCAAGAAGTATGTTGAGAAATGTTGGTCTGGAGCAAAAGTTCTGAGCTAAGGTTGTGGCTACAACATGTTACTTGTTGAACCGATCACCTTCTTCAACACTTATTGATAAAATTCTTATGGAAGCTTGGTCTGGTAAGAAGCCCTCCCTTCGACATATTTGTGTCTTTGGCTGCAAAGCATATGTTTATGTGCTAGATGTAAAAAGATCTAAATTGGACAACAAAGCTGAAAAATGTATCTTCATTGGGTATGGACTTGATGTGAAAGGATACAAGCTTTGGAATCTTGTAACCAAGAAGGTATTGCACGACAGAAGTGTAATCTTTCGGGAACTAAAACCTTCTTCAGTAGATTTGCAGTTGGGGATGAAAGAAGAGGAAAAGAAGAATGATGTTGTTGAGATACCTCTAACTCCGTAAAAAGAGGAACACCACATTGAAAGTGTACCTGAAACTGAGGAGAATTCGAGCAGCTCTGAGAGTTCTGAACAAGAAGAATAACCACAACCTCAGCCTTAGCCTATGGAGATGTCTACACGTGAGAAGAAACAAGCAAATAGGTATGGATTCTCTATGTTAGATTCTAGTTGTGCCTATGCTTTGATTACTAACATGGATGAGCCTAGGACTGTAAAAGAGGCAACTGAAATGTCTGATTCAGATTCCTGGTTGGAAGCCATGAATGAAGAAATGGCATCATTAAGAAAAAATGATACTTGGGATCTGGTTCCATTGCCTGAAGGTAGAAAGCTCGTGGGCTGAAAATGGGTGTTTAAAAAGAAAATTGGTCACTAACTCATTTGATTGCAAAATTCGACGAAAGCTATATAATCAGATGTATTGTCGAGAACTTGTGCAAATTTTCATTTTTTTTAAATTTTATCCCTGACGTTCGTTGGAATTTTGATGAACCATTTTTTTCGTCTATGTTTCGACGAAGATCTTTCGTCGAAATTTCGACGGACCTTCAAAGTTAAATTGTGGCAGACATAAATAAAAATGAGCTTGACTATTTATTGCGATAGTGTTTTGCTCGATGGTTTTCTTGGGGAAAATCAGAAGAAACTCAAGAAGATATTGCCAAGTTGAGGGTAGTCATTGTCTTTTTCCATAATTCATTTGTGAAGTCAGATTTGTACTTCCAGGTTTGAAAATCATATTTTAAAGCAACATCTCATCAGATTTCATTTTTTAGTTTTGTGCATTTTTAGAATTTCATTTCCAGATTTTAGACCTGACTTCACAAATTCTTTATAAGGGAATTGTTTATAACTAATGGAAAATGAGAATTACACACACCATAACAGTGAGATGAACAAAATAACCCTTGATCATTCTAGTCAAGATAATAATGTATTCATACAATGGAGATACATGACCTTGAAATGAGTAATTTTCATTTAGATGCTAGTACTGTCTTGAAAATTAAGTACCCATGAAACTAAAACCTACAACAAAATGACACCAAACCTAAGAATAGTATCTTCACTATAATATCAGGCTATTTACAAATTCGCTCTGCAACTTTAGTTAGACTCGACCTAAAGATATCTAACTTGCTAACCCGTATTTATGGTCCTGAAATCCTTCTTATAGGGAAAATGAAGGAGCAACAAGCATCGGACCAGAAATACACCTGTCACTGGTCACTTGGACTACCTTATGACATTTCAAAAATTGGTTACAACAGCCGAGTCTCTGGAGAATCTTCTTGTTCATCCCATCCACTGGATAATAACTGTTGCATTTGCCAAACTTCGAAAACTTGCACCAAAACTGCCACCAAGACATAGCCAAAATTTGTTATAACCATAACCGCTGAGCTATTAACTGCCGATTGTAGACTGTCCTATTCTTGTTCAGTTAAGTACTTTTCTACCCATCCTTGATATTCCTCATCTTTTGGCCAATTAAAATTTACCACCTCATTTACCTTGGCATTGTAAGGTGTATGCTTTACTGCTACTTGATTCGCCTCCCTATCAAAAGATTTCAAAAATGTGCTAGTGTTAATGATTTTATCCATACTACTCATAAGCATGTCATAATCTGAGTCATCACAAATCAATTTGATTTGTGCATTGATGATTTCATCTAACCTGTCCTGCCATTGCTGCAGTGATCTAACATTTCCTTGGGCATCTACAATATCTAGTAAAGATGTGTCACTCCAGTCATCAAAACTCTTTACCAACTCTTTAATCCTCCTGCTGAAATCATCAGGTAAGGCCTGGAAACCTTGCAGTGACTTCACAAAGTCTTGAGTAGGCCTTAATTGTTGAGGCCTATTAGCTGTATTTTGAGAATTTCATTTCCAGAATTTTTGTGCAAGTTCAATATTCTGATTTTAGGAGTCTCTGATTTTAGGAGTCTAACAGTTGGAAATCATAGTAAAATCAAAATTTAATAATTTTTGGAATTAGCTTTTGAAAGTGTTTTTTGGGGTCATTAACTTCAAACTATCTTCTCTTTTGCAGGGGTGGTTGAATGCCGATTTTTTTTTGGTGTAGAATATCATAATTATTATATTTTGTTACCTGTGTATGATTAAAAATTATTGGAGTGTGAGTTTGATATTTTTTGAAGATCTAAATATTCAAGCTTGGTAAAAAAAAATCATGTCAGATAATATTAGTCCAAAACAAAATGAAGAGTCACTTGATAGATTGTGGGCTAGATTCAAAAGAAAGGGTGATGGGAAATTGTCCTTGCAATAATTGCAAGGGCTGAAAGATGAGAAGACTTTTAATCAGAACAGCTGAGAAACATTGTAGGCAACATGGTCATGTTGAAGGGGGGCATGGTTATCGTCCATTGGTAAGTTGTTTATTATATGTGTTTATATTGATTGAATTTGTAAATATTTATATTGTTTTAACATTTGATATATATATATATATAAAATAACTTGATCATGATCATGGTTTATTTGTGTCTGTCATTATTATAAAGGTGGGGTGCCCTAGGGCACATGATATGAATTATCACAGCCCAAAGAATGTGGTTTTGCAAGCAGAGGAACATGGAGCTATGAATATCGAAGATGAAGTTAATGATCCTATGGAAGAAGATGATCATGCGCCAGAAAACACAATTGAATATGATGGTACAAATACATTGATCCATGACAAATGTAGTGGCACATCTGATCATGTTGATTGAGATGACTTTGATGATGTTTATGATTTACCTGTACTTGAGAAGGCATACGAGCCCCTTTATGAAGGCTCCCAAACAACTCTTCTCTTTGTTGTATTGTTGTTGGTGAACTTGAAGGTTATGAATGGTTTATCCAACATAGAAATCTCACAGATGTTAAGGTATGTCATATATGTCATCTTTTTTCATCTATTTTAATTGTTGTAAGTTCATCGCTAGTAAATAAAGGATGAAGTATGTACCATTAATATTCTTTATATTAAGAAATTATTGTTTGTTATGGATTGATTGGTGAATTTTTGTTACCACCATCAAATATTTTACCTCGCTCATACCGAGATTTATCTGGCATTATGAAAGATATTGGAATGGAGTATCATGCAATAGATGAATGTCCCAATGATCATATTATATATCATAAACAACATGAATTTGCAACAGAATGCCTGGAATGTCATATCAGTAGATATTCAATAGATCAACTAACAAAAAAGGTGCCTCGCAAGGTTCTTCATTATATTCTCATTATTCCACGTATGCACCAATTATTTAGGTGCGAAAGCTTAGCACAATTTATGGATTACCATGCATGAAATAGAAGTGGAGATGAGATTCTTCGAATGCCTGTGGATGGTTCTACATTTAGGGACATGGAGGAAAAATGACCACACTTTAAAGAAGAACCTCGTAATCTCAGGCTTTCATTGGCAGCAGACAGTTTCAATCCATTTGGAGAGTTGAGATCTATTTACTCAGTGTGGCCTGTTTTTATTATTAACAATAACATTCCTCCATGGATGTCAATAAAGAGGGAGCACATAATGTTGGCAATGATTGTTCCAGGTATTTGTTTACATCAATTTTATTTAACGTAGTAGCATCTCATTTGTCTTATTTGTTGCATAATGACTTATATGTTTTTTTCATCTAATAGTCATGTACATGAATTTATATCTATTGCAGTAAAATGGTTATAATAATTATGTAATGTTTATGTTCATTCAACTAGGTAAGTACTAAGTTAAAGATATGAATATATATATTGAGCCTCTTATTGACGAGTTACTAAAGTTATGGAATGGCATGACTATGTATGACGTATCTAGACCAATAGGACAAAGACAATTTGAATTCCATGCAATGCTTGTATGGACAATTCATGATGCCCCAGGGCTAACACATTTTTCTGGTATGTTATAACGTTCAGCTGCATGACTTTAATGATATTTAATTTTATGAAGTAGATATCATGCATGTTTTTTAAATAATCTATTCATTATATAATTATAAAAAATTACATATTTAATCCAGTTATATATGATTTGCAGGTCTTCAAACAAAGGGAAAATTTGCATGTCCAATTTGTGGTCCAAAGATGAAATCTCATTGTTCAACAAGTTTAGAAAAGCAGGTGTTTGATGAGTATAGGCACTTTCTCCACAGAAATCATAAGTATCGAACTACTGAAAAAAATATTTTCAATGGGAAAGAAGAGACTACATAAAAACCATGAAGAATGAAATCTCGTCTATGGAAGTTGGAATATAATAGAATTAATCATCAAGGTTATACATCAGATCAAATTGTTTATCTATCATTTATGATATGTTTTGAATTTATATTTTTATATTGTGTTGTGTTTACTCATGCTGTAATTGACAATTATTTTTATTGTTAATTTGTTTAACTTATATGCGTCATGAAGGTTTTCAAGGCATTAATGGCCAGCTTCCATAGGGACTAAAAAGTTATCCCAAACAATTTAGTAGGTTGCCCTACTATGAGCAACTACAAATTGTGCATTTTTTTGATACAATGCATATCAGAAAGAATATGAGAGAAACATTATGGAAAATATTGGATGGAAGGCATGACAAAGAAAAAAATTTCAAAATTTGTAGTGACATTCAGGAAGCCAGTCATGCAATGAATTTTTTTATTCAATTAAATAGCGATGGAGACCAAATTAATATAAGTTCCCTTCCTTGGTTATTAACGATGCAACAAACCAATACTATAAAACAAGTCATACGAAAAATTCGATTTCCCACAGGATTTGCTGCAAACATAAACAATATCATAACAAAGAAAGGTGAATTTGGGTCAAGGATGAAAACGCATGATTGGCATACCTTCATTAAGGTAATTATTTTGGTATACTATATATATATATATTTGTATACTGCATGTACTTTTCAGTGTATTATGTTTACTACTTTTGGAAAAATATTAATGAAAAGATCATTTTATAATTGTTGTAGTACGTTCTACCTCTATCTCTCCCAGAAAACTTCGACAACAATGTCAAGCAAGTTATATATGATCTTGGAAAATACATGAGGTAAGTAGCAATATTTGTTCAATTCATTGTATATTTTTGTTAAATCTCGTTAATATATTTGTGCCTTGAATCACTTGTAGATGGTTGTCATCTAAAGCAATCCATAAAAAAGATATAAATTATTGGAAGAGAAAAATTCCTCGTCTAATGTGTGAAATGAAAAAGTGTCTACCTTCGACATTTTTCAATGCACAAGAACACTACCTCATACACCAAGTTGAGGAGATTGAATTGTGTGGACTTGTACACACAAGGTCAATATGGATGGTTGAGAGGCACTTGAAATTTTTGAAGGCTTTGGTTAGACAAAGAGCACATCCCGAGGGTTCTATGGTGGAGGGATACATTGTATACCAGACCATGGTGTACACTATTGAATATCTTCCTAATTTTGCAGCAAAGATCTATGTAGATCGCATTTGGGATCCCAACTCCATTAACAAATTTGAAGGGGAGTACTTGATGGGGAAAGGTAGATTGAGGAAAGTGACAGGTAATTATAACATGTTCATGGAGATTAATTAGAATACATTTTACATTTGGTTTTTATGTATATTGTACTTATTTAATTATTAATCTTCAATATTCATCAATTATAAATTAAGGTCGTATATCGTGGTAATTAACTAATTATACATCATTTGTGAATTTCAATTTTTTTTTATACAGTTGGTCGAGAGTGGGATGCACTACATTTGTACGTCGCAAACAATCTTGATTGGATGATGGTATGGATTGAACGATGTCAATAATCTAGTCACACATTAACATGGGAAGGTGTGGCTTCATTGGTTAAAGAAGCTCATCGTAATGGAGATTCCAATGTTACACCAAGGGAAATTGATTTAGCATATGGTTTAAGAGATAAATAGGTATGTATAAATATATTAATCACACATATTATTTAATTATTTGCAATTATATTGATGTATATATACGTTGAGATTTTTTTCCTTGCATACATTCAGCCAAGAATAAATATGTTTATCAACTAACGGTATTGCAATAAGTTTTACATGTTTGACATATAGTAGGTGAAACACCACAAGGCTATGTGGTGCAATTGTAGTAAATTTCGAATCAAAAATTTGCATGACATGAAGAAAACTTGTGATTCTGGGATAACTGCAGTCTTCCAGGTGACTAATGTTTCATCTAGAAGCGACATACATCAAGAAGTCTCAAAAAATCAATACCATGGGATTTTGGATGATACACTTAAGTGTGAATTTAAGTCCTTCAAATTAGTTTTGTTTGTTGTCCTATGGTACAGGCTACGATTGAATGAAAATGATCCCGAAAGAACTGTTATTGAACATGATAATGGATTTACCATGGTTAATACAAGGTATTTTGAGCGAGCTGGAAATGAGCCCTATGTTCTTCCAAGCCAATGTGAGCAGGTATTTTACTCAGAAGTTCCAGGTAAAGCAGGTTGGCCATATGTTGTTAGACACGATCCAAGAGGAAGGCCGGTAAAGTATAATGTGGTGGAAGAAGAAGATACTGAAGAAATAGAAGATGATGTAGATGATGACCAAGATCAACAGTTAGTTGATGATGTGCGTGACGAAGATGTCGAAGAGGAGGAACTAGATCATGATGATGTAGGATTTAATGTTCATGAATATGATATCCATGTGGATGATGACATTATCAAAACTGATATCAATGACGATTATGATGATATGACCAATCCTTACAATGTTGAATCTGGATCAGATGATATAGATAAAGAGTTGGATGAAGAAGAAGATCAATGACATTGAAATGTATGAGTTATGTTATTGTATTATCTATTTGATATTAATTTCTTGATAGAATTATATTTGATTTATGTGGTTACATAATTAATTTATGATGTTTTTAATTTTAATTATATTTGAATTATATTAGAATATGTTCAATTAACAGATGTAAAAAATAAAATGGATAAATCAAAAGATGAAAGCGTGAGACCACTACCTTGTTGGGTGTATGAAGTCTAATGAAGATCTATAAAAGTGTAATCTATGATGGCAATAATTCAAAGTGTTTGGCACATAGACGTAGTTTATAACTTGTATAGCTGTGCAAGTAAATGACTGACAAACTCTACTTGAGATAGAATGACAATCTTAGTTATGTGATTCTTCTTATTGATCCAATTAATACTCTTCAGTTACTGTGATTGACTAGAAGGGTTTAATCTTTACTTGAAAGAACCAAATAATCACATCACACAAATACAGTAAATGTGTATCGGTAAACTGAATATATATATGCTTGATATATCAATTTAAACAACAAAAAAGCATCAAAATGGAGACAACCAGATAACTGTATAATTCCACAAATAGTTGATACCAAGATTAAGCCACAAGTTTAGATATCTTCATTAAATTCATCAAAATTCATACATGCATCTGAGTCTTTTAAAGGAAAGTTTCATTGCAAACTATCTACTGTATCTTTCTCCTATCCGCCTATATCTGTTTTACATTATGAAACAGATATAAATATATCAAAATTGTGAAAGGGCACATCCTTTGAGAAATGTCTTTTGCTTAACAACAATAAAAAACTAGAAATTATGCTCTATTAAGCCATAAATAGATGTTTGACAGATAATCTCGATAATTTGGCTGCTTGTGTGTATCAGCATCCTCCACTGCATTCCTTATGGCTATCTCCATTTCAAACATCTTCTCATTCTGTTCACATGCCCTGTTTATTGTTAAATCATTTCCTATGGCTATCTCCAGAATTGCTTGCATCATCATCTTGCATTCCTTCATCCATCCTATGGTAATAGACACCGTTTTACTCCTCTTCAATTAAGTACTTGTCCACCCATCTCTGATACTCTTCATCCATTGACCAGCCTAAATTCACCACCTCATTCACCTTAGTATTGTAACGTGTGTACTTCATTGCAACCTGATTGGCTTCCCTTTCAAAAACCTCTAAGAATGTGCTGGTGTTAATTATCTTATCCATACTATTTACCAATAAATTATAGTTTAAATCATCACAAATTGATTTGATTTGTGCATTGATAACTTCTTCTACCCCATCCTGCCACTTTTGCAATGTCTTAAAATTTCCTTGTGCATCAATAATGTCTGGAAAAAATGTATCATTCCAGTCATCAAATCTCTTTATCAACTCCCTAATTCTTCTACTCAAATTATCAGGTAGGGCCTGGAATCCGTTCAATGATTTTACAAATATTTGAGTAGGCTTCAATGATTGGGGCCCATTGTCTGCATCAAACCTAGAAGCTTTCTACATAATATCCAAATCATTGGCCCGAGGGATCCATTTCTCAGCCAAAGGCAAAACTATTTCCCGATCCCTATTGATATTTTTTATTCCATCTAAGAATAAAGAATACAAAGAATGTACAGATGGTAATTTACCATGAAAATTTTCCTTAAGATGCCTCAAAACTGTGTCAACCACCTCACTTTGTTTGGAAATTGCATCATCCTCACTTGCCTTTAAGGCAGCCTGCAATTTTGTGATCCTATTCAACATTTGCTTCTTGGTGGGATCCATAAAATATTCAACTTATTCTTCAACTGGCCCTAGTGTAGGATTGAGAGTAGGTGCCTAGATGGGGGACCCTGGAGTTGAAACAATTGGAGTAGTAGGGGGACCGATCCTGCAATAGAAGGTAATGCTCTGATACTAGGAGCACTAGAGGATTCTCCCACCTGCCCATATTTCAACCTATTTACTTCAGATTGCAGCTCAACATTCCTTTCCTGCATCCTACTATATTCTAAAATTGTCATATTGTATTTCTCCATCAGACTCTTCTTTTCAGCCTCTTCTCTCTCAGCTGTCTTTTGGGCCAATTTGGCTACATTACTGTCAGGCTTGTAGCTTTTGTTGTTTAAGTTTTAGAAGTTCTCTTGATGATTAGCCCTCCCCTTAGGTGTGGGCTGATATTAGTTACATTTGGCTTTCTTCCCTGGGGTGCCAATGCCCATATGACCAGAGTTTCATACTCCTCACTGAAGGAAGAGTCCTGTAGAGTTGCCTTAACCTCTTCTTCACTATTTTGTATAGGGTGCTTGGACTGTAAGATAGCATTGAATGCAATCGCATCAGCTATGTCCCATTTAGGAAAAATTAAGACACCAGCCTGAGTCACAAGTCTTCTTCCCTCCTCAGGAGTGATGCCTTTGAATTCTTCCATTAATTTGGCCTTGACCTCATCATCATTCTCCTGCTCAGACCTTTCAGGTCTCGATTCTCTCCTACTCTTTCATTTGCTCTGGTACTCTTCTAGTTTCATCCTCCAAACTAGTTGCAAGAATACAAGAGTCTTTACAAATGCATCATCATCCAAGAATTCCTTGCAGGCCTCCATCTTGGAATGTTGTACACATTTCCCCTTTACATCCATGTCAGAAAGCACCAATTGTGTTGATCTAGGAGGGGAAGGGATACTAACCTGCATGTCTTAATCAGTCACAATTATCTCATCCATCAGAGTTTCTTGTGTTTCCTCAACTCTCTGCCTCTCAGGGCTTGGCTCTAATGGTAACACTACAAGATCACCTCTTGGTGGTGAATCTAGATCCACAATCCTTATCCCTCTGGGTGCTCTGATCCTTGGACCCAGTTGTGATGATACTTGCATGACTTGTTTTCCCTTCTTATCCCCTTCATCCCCATCACTACTCACATTCCTCTTTCTCTTGTATAGAGGCTTGTCAACTGGTGGCTGATAAGCTGGCCTTGTTTCTTCAAGCCTCACATCCGGTCTTTCTATACCAAAATCTAATTCCAAACTAACCTGCTTGGTCATCAAGGTGCCCATGATATATTTGAAATTATCCATTAAGAAGTTTATTATCTTGTGAAATGGAGTGAACTCCATTAATGGATCATATTTTGGATCCATTTTATGTATTATAGCCAGCAGCTTTTCATATGCAATCCATTTTTCTTTATTCAACTCCTACCTATTCAAATCAAACTCATTTTTGATTAGGTCCTCAGAAAAGTTGAATTCATGTGCAAATTTGCCACCTTTAATTCATTGTCTGAACAATGCAAAGAATCCCTCAGAGTCATGTTGTCTCCTAAGACCATTCCTTAAATTGAAGTCATCAAAAAACCTTCCAAAGTGGACCCATCCTCCCTTAGAATAGACAAAATCAGAAACAAAAGTGTAGTCAGGGAACAAAGTCCCTTTTCCTTTCTTTGTTAGGTTGTCCTCATGAATACAACCTAGTTGCCACATTACTTCGGAAAACCCCATCCTTGATGGTACATTAAAGGGAAGGATATGAGGGGTTCCCTGGAAACTATACACCCTCAAGACAGTGCTTATAGGGTACAAGATGATATCACCCCAATTGTGACACACTTTTAAATTAGGCTTCCTCACCTTCGGTTGGAGGAAGTAATGCAAATCTTCAGGGACTCTTAGCACATTTACCACCAATCGAGCCCTGAGTCTGGAGGCAAAGTAGTTATCAAACTGCACAAAGCTGGAACCTCCCCTGTTGTAAGACAAATTTGCACTCCACACCTGTACTGGTAACCTTTCTCCATTCACCTCCTATCTCAACTCTATTTTTTTAAGAAGAAAACATCATTCTTGTATAGGAACATATTCATCAATAGGGAGTAATAGAAAAAATGAGTGCCAGTATCCCCCACATGTAGCTTCATCAAACCCTCATGCATCTTCTCTGACAAGAATGATGCAAAGTCATATACCATAGAGAAGTTGGGATGTTGAATCTGGGCTTCCATAAACATGTAATCAACTAGCATCACAGTATTAGGGATGAACCCTAAAATCTAGCACAATGAATAAAATGTTGTCAGGAAGTGACTGGCAAAACAACTCAGCTTGAAAGGCTCCTAGTCATTTGGGCTGATAAGAATTGTTGAACTGCCCGCCCTGGCTAGGTGAGGAGGAAGCAACCTCAATCTGAAAAGAGGCTTTAACCTTTTGTAATCCTCCTTCATCTCCTCAAAATCTATTTGTACTAAGAAAGGGCTATACTCAGTCAAATAAAAAATCTACCGAATCTCATCTGCATTTATGCTTAGCAGAATTCCACCATCATTATCCCTAATGACCCTTGTCACAGGATCATACCGTGTTGCCACTGCTCTGAGCAAGTCAACATCAGGGAACACATTTGGCACTGCTAGTTTTCCCATGTCGTATCTCCAGGCCTTAGAGAAGGGGTGAGGTAAGTTTCGTTTTCCATACCACAACCTAAAAATTTCAAGACTAGTCATAAGAATCTTGGCATCCACAATGTTATAATTTCTGCACAGTAGATCTTTGCTTAAGGTATTTCCATTCATTAAAACAAAACCAATCTTCCTGTCATTTGTTGACAATGGGAGTTGATCTAGGAATTCATCATACAAATTCCTCTTCAAATAATCAACATGGCTAGAGTGCTGCTTCGGTGGTTCCATCTTAAAAAACTAGGGCTTCTTTAAAAAAATCAAATCCTTGAATAAACTAGGGGTACCCATAGCACAAAAATACAACACAACTGTGCAATTCCAATAATTCAAATGAACCAGTAACCCTACGACAATAATTCACAAAACCCCTTGACCAACACATTAGAACCCTTCGCAAAGATATAATCAAATTAACCCAGCAGTTTAGAAAATAACTCACGGGATTTCACGCCTTGCAGAGAACCAAACTTCACGATGATCGCTCGAAAACTTTATCTTTGGCTCTGAATTGCTTGGAAAATACTTGAATTCTTTTGTGATGAAGATAGAAAAAGAGCAGATACTATATGTCAATTGAATTGAGCTAGTAGACATCTCATCCGCCATTAAATCTCATTTGCATGCCGCGCCAATGGCTCCAATCGCATTTGATGCAAATTTAAACTTTAGCCGTCGATCTTTTATTTTTGTTAGATCATCGAATGACCATCTTCAAAAGGGCTGAAAAAATCTCCATGTTAGCATCGAGGGCCCACCATAGAAGGTAGTGCCAAACGAATACACATGGCGCTTTCCCTTGATATCGTGATCACTAAACATCCTGCATCTTTAGATCACGTGATGGCGGGCAACCGTTGATTCCTACCATCGGTGATTGTGTTCACTCACAGTAGTCAACAACACCAAACATAACCGTCGAGTAACTTTTTACCAAGATTATAACATCACTATCGATAACGAGCACGTGCATCTCGCAGCTATTTTAGTAACCCATTGTATAACGTATTTAAGTCCGACACAAATATTAAACACTTTATTAATCCCTTTTCGGCATCGGCAACTTGGGACACGTGGTGCTCACCCGTGATATCGTAATCACCAAACAAATAGCAGTGATGTCATCGTGAGATCGCGTGGATCGGTCAAGATCAATCGTAGGAAGATCGACGGTCATTAAAAATACAGAAGTCAGCAGCACCAAACATAACTGTCGAGCAACTTTTTACCAAGATTATAACATCATTGTCGATCTCGAGCACGTGCATCTTGCAGCTATTTTAGTAACCCACTTTATAACGTATTTAAGTCTGACACAAATATTAAACGCTTTATTAATCCCTTTTCGGCATCGGCAACTTGGGACACGTGGCACTCGCCCGTGATATTGCAATCACCAAATAACCAATGGTGATTTCATCACGAGATCACGAGGAGCGGTCAAGATCAATCATAGGAAGATCGAAGGTTTTATAAAACACAACAGTCAACAGCACCAAACATAACCGTCGAACAACTTCTTACCAAGATTATAACATCACCATCGATCTTGAGCAAGTGCATCTCGAAGCTATTTTAGCAACCCACTTTATAACGTATTTAAGTCTGACACAAATATTAAATGCTTTATTAATTCTTTTTCAACATCAGAAGCTTGGGACATGTGGTGCTCGCCCGTGATATCGCAATAACCAAACAACCAGCGGTGATGTCATCGCGAGATCGCAGGGAGCAGTCAGGATCAATCGTAGGAAGATCGACGGTCATTAAAAACACCTCCTGCAAAATAAAACAACTATTAAAAGGGAGAAAGGGGCATCACCTAGGACAATGACAAACGATGGCTGAAAGTCATTCTTAAAGCATTAGGCACGGACCAACCCAGACTTAAGAAATAATAAAGTCAAGCGAAATAACCTTTTTGCATGTGCAGATTGCACGACCGTCGGATGAATTGATTTCAATTTTGACCGTTGCTTGCAGACCTCACAAGGTTTCTGCTAACGTCACAAATATGGTGTGAGATGTGCAAGATGCTGCCAGCTGTCAAATTTGATGGTGGGGACCAATTTTTCTCGCTGATTGATGATGAAGGTTGATGTCGATAGTTTTTTCTGTATCGACGCATCGTGGTCGTTCCTCACTGACCTCGCGCAATTAAAACTGTAGTTTTGATAATGTTGTGAGGTGTGCGGTTTGGTGATGCGTGGACTCCGATGTTGTGCACTGATAAAAAAAGGTGGGGCCCATTTTCGTGTCGATGCGGTGCCCGGTAGGTGAATATCCTGTCCGTTTGGTGACTGGAGGGAGAACGTGGCATTTTCAAACTATTTTGACGAAATATGAGTCGTTCTCCTGGCCAATGTTGCAATTGATCAATGAATCATATTTAAAAATAAAATGGTATTGTACTATAGCTATTTTATCTCACACGAGTGAATAGTAATGGCTGAGTTTGACTCTTTCTACATAATTAAATGCTAAAATTTGGGAATTACTATTTCCATTTTGTATCTCTATATTGAGGAAGAATTGCTTGGTGTCGAGTGAAGCAAGTTGTGGTTACGATTTCTCAATTTCGCTGCCCTGAATGTTCTGTGATTGAAACTATAAGTAGCACATACGCCATTTCTTGTAAATTCAAAAGATTTTATGGTTTCTTGCTAGGCAATTCGTGATTGTTTCTTGTTTCTGTTCTTGAAGAATTGATTGAATAGATTCACTTTTAGAGCTTGTCTAGATAATTGCTAGGGATTTTTTAACATTGAAGAATTTTATGTTAAGGCTAAAGGAGAAAATTGTAATTATTTGCTATCTTAAAATAAGCAAACCCTATTTTGAATTATCATTATTCTAGTATAAATGGCACCCAAGGCCCAAAGTTCTCGTTCTAAAACCACTACCAGGTCTTTATCCCAAGATATTATTGATTTGTTACAACCCTCTACTAGCAAGAAGCGGGAGGGAAAGGTATTTTTCTATGGGCCTCTAATCTTGGAAGGATTGACAGACAAGCAATGTGCAATTCAAGATTCCGAGTTACCATACATCGAGTGGTAGTTGTTCTACAATTGGTTTGGGAACAAGAATTTTTTGGTTCCTTTGTGTAACCCCTGGAGGTTAGACCTGGGTAAATTGGTGGTTCCTAATGTTTATATGGATGTAGATATTTTAAAGGACATTGCTGCTAGATATGACCCTGTGGCCCAAATTTTCAAAACACATGCTGGTGTGGAGATGATTAAGATAACCAAAGAAGAAATTGCAGAGATTTTCAAATTGCACGAATGGAGTTAGGATATGGTTCCTATTGACTTGGAGGTTTTCAGACAAGAATATAGAAATACTAGGGGTTTTTTCAAAACATCCTTTTTAATACCTCATTTGGTAGTCTCGGGAAGAGGAAAATATCAGAAGAAGGTAGTAATTGGAAGAATGAGCCTGAACCTTTTCCTATGGACTATTTCTCCAGTTATTTCAAGAAGACTGTTTGTGCTTTATGTCAAGTTATAGGAGTCAGCTTAAAGAAAACCTTGCCTACCGATATTATGTATATGGGAGTAAATCTCTAGCACCCAGGTTTTAATGTAATATATGATTTTGCCACTTATTTGGCAGAGAAGATGCACACGGGTCTGGTAGCCTTAAAGGAGGGGGAAAATTGGGTTAGATTCAGATGGTATTCCTTGTTAATCCACATGTTTTTGTATAGGGGTCAGGTTGTTCTCGAAAGAGATATGGAATTAAAGAAGAAGGAAGGAAACATTGAAATACCTGTCCAATATTGGACTAGGATTCTATACATGCATGATCATAAGTTTGATTATGTAACTTTCCATAATGTCTTTGGATCTAAATTAAGAGAGGCTCTGGTTCATGACCCCCCAAGGATCCCAAAAGAAATTCATGACTTCTTGAGGCCAATGGAGAGAAGGCCTGAATTGAACATAATGCACAATTGGGGAGACATTATCCCCTATCGTAATACCACAGTTTTTCAGGGTTTTTGGCACTAATGTCAATCCAAAGGTTTTTTCAAGGGAGGTGCCCCTTAGAATTGGATTTTTGGAAATCATGAGGCAGTTGGGGGGAACTCAGGAAGCATAGTTTCCAGTTGAACAAAAGAAAGGTTATTTCTTCCCTGAATATACAACATTTGCTGATTTTGTTATGGCAAAGGGAGGATGGAAAGAGTTGCATAAATTACTTGGGCCTTATAGGCTAAGGACTATGTGCCCTAGGAATCATGATCCTAAGGGTTTTATCTCTCAAATGAAGGCAAAACATCGGACATGAGCTTTTGTCCACAACTTCTACTTTCTTGAGGACATCATCAGGAATATTTTTGATTTGGAATTACAAGATGATAGAAAGGTAGTATACATTGCCTACTCTAAAATGGTAAAAATTAAGCAGGAGAAAATACCTGGTTTCAATCCCATACCTAATGTTAAAGATGATTTTAGCAGGGCAATGTATGCTATTGATAATTTTGAGAGCTTGGTTGGGGTTTTGAAAGATGAAAGGGTTGTGGAAAAATTGGGGAAATCACAAACCATCGAGGAGTACCCTGAGGTAAATAAAGAGGAGAGGCCTACTTATCAACCCCAAAAGAAGATAAGGGTTTTTTCTAGAAGAAACGAAAGTAGGGTTGAAGATGTTGCTAACAATATTGCACCATCTTCTTCAAGGCAGTCAGTACCAAATTTTGTTGATTTGGATTCTCCTCCAAGTTTTTCAAAATAGGCTTGCCCACCATCACTAAAGAGGCAAAGGGTTGAAAGAGTAAAGATTGTTGATTGTGATTGTGATGGTGATGAGGATGATGACATTATTGTCACTCTAGATGAAATGCATCTTGAGATGCCATTGGACCTAGTTGACATTGCAACAAGTTCAAGTACTGTTTCTTTGAGGTTAGGAAAAGATGAAATCAAAGGAATAACAAGCAATGATGACTTGAGAATAGAAACTTGTGGAGAGTTCATGATGGATGACTCTTTTATTCAAACCGATGCTTTTAAAGATTTTGTGTGGAGAGCACATACTACATTATATGTTGAGAAGGTGGCACATGAGAGAAGTCTGCATCTAGAGCTCCTAGAGAAGGTAATTCAAGCTAAGGTCAGGGAACAGATGAGAGACAAATTCAAAGCAATAACACCAGAGCAGGGTCGAGAATTGGTACAAAAAAGTGGAGTATTGCTACTCCTTGAATGGGATATCGCTGATGCTATGATGTTTGCCACAATAAGAAGGGATAATAAGCCACTTCTTTCTACTGGAGAGGAGGCTACATTGACACTCAAGGGATCGGCCTTTAGTGAGGAATAGGATGCATTGGCAATCTGGTCCCTATCCACTGGCTCTAAAAAGCCAATTGTTGCAGAAGCTTCTAACTTTAGTGGTCACTTGGTTGTGAGGAGAGTTGCTAACACCCCAGTATTGGAATTTGTTGATATGGTCGTGAATGTTGCCAAATTCACCAAAGCAACTATTGAAGATTTGACCAAGGACTGGGGTACTCTGAGAGGCCAATATAATGACATTATTATTGAATATAATAAGAGTCAACAAAAGGTAGTAGAGTTAGAAACTAAATTGGCTTTATTGAGGCAACAAATGGATACCATGAGATCTCAAAAGCAAGCCAATTCTAGCCACACTGTTCCCGACCCACCAGTAGAGCAGTCTCAACCTCCTGCACAAGCACAATCTTTGGCTATTTTTCCATATAATATGGGACAAGTGCCTATCACTATTGAGAGGGCTACTAGCCCTAGAGGGAGACTTTCTAGGGAGAAACTGATTCATCAGGTTGAAGAATATAAGGATATGATAAAGAAAATTCGGGATGTAGCAAGGAGAAGCAATGCAATGATAGTGGACATTGTTTTGAAACATTTAAACATAAGGGTCCAGAGTAAGCTAAACAGTGTTCATGCAAATTATGTCCTAATGTTGCAAGCACTAAAAATGTTTCCAAGGGATAAAGAATTGGCCATCCCATTGCTAAACAAATGGAGCCCTAGAATGGAGAAGTTGAAATTGATGGAAGTAGGGGAAAAACAACATGGTAATAAATATCCTACTGTTATTGCAACATATCAATTGGTCAAGGGAATTGTTTAGCAGAAGTTTCAAGGATTTGCCACCCCAATGGAATCCAAGATTAAATTTTTGAAAGATGTGTATGATGGAAAGGACCTAACCCCATTGCCTCATATTTTACATAGTCAGGATGAAGTCAAACCCCTGTAGGTTTGGAAGGAGAAAATGAACAATATAATGATGTCTCAAACACATGAGATATGCAAAAAAGCTGACATTCGCATGCCAGAGAATACATTGGAAAAGTTGTCTTTTGTTATAAGTTTCTTAGAGAACTTTGATAAAAAGGCCACATCAATAATGGTAAAGTATGCTCCCTATCAAAACAAGGTTGATCAAGTTGTTTCTTTCCAATGGCTTTCCGAGGAGGAGTTTGAATTATGGAAAAAGATGTTCACTGATGAACTGGAATTATGAGTGTTATAGTCAAGAATTGCAACTTGGTCATGTATAATACAGGTTTGGCCTTAGATATTATATTCTAAAATTGCATTCTCCTTTTGACTCCAAGTATAGGGTGCTGAGGTGGAGTTAATACTATAATGGCTAAGCATGCCTTTGATGTATGGGGAGCGGCCTTTGGAGCGATGTTTTCTTACCTCATTATCAACTAATGATGATCTTTGTCTTATGCTCTCCACTCACATAATAGAATTGTAACTAAATCAGGAGTTAGCGGTCCAATTACAAATGGACATGTGTACTCTCCGACTTGAAGCTTGTTGGCTCCCTTGTTTTATAAAAGGGAATTCTGGGGCGAGAGAGTGGTCGGTTGAAATATCCAAAATATGAGAAATAAGAGTCTAGTAATATAGAGAGTATGAATTGTAAGTCCATGTTTTAAAAAGTTTTGAGTCAGATTGGAGAACTTTCTTAATCATGAGGTTTTTGAGCATGTTTGTATCAAACTCGTGAATATTTGGAGTTTATTTTCTCTCCTATTGTGTTATGTTACATGGATTATTAATGAAATATTGATCAAAGATGATTTTCATTGATTTTCATTTGTTCTTTATTGTGAATTATGTTTAACTACAGCTCTGGTTCAAAGGATCGATTAAATACTTCAATTAACTAGTAAATTCATGCAATATAACAAATAGGATTCATAAAGGAGTAATAAACTCAGGTATAGATATATGGGTTGTAATGAAATTTATATTAGATCATAAGTGTTCAAAATGAAATTTACCTTGTAGTTCAGTTTTCTCTTTTGACTCCATGTGCTGGGATATGGCACTGGAATTCTGATTATGTTTTATTCTCGTATGTTTTGTGTTATGGCATCAAGATATTTTACTCAAACATTTCCTATCAATTTACCTTATGTGAAGTTTGCGATTCTCTGTTAAATGGACATGAGTCTTTTTTAAGGAATAGCCAATTTCTTGAAGGATTTCATCCTTTAACATTAATTGGGGATCTATCTGTTGCTTACCTGTGTGCAAATTAAATGAATTGTTTAAATGTTGTATGTTAAGAGCACATGTTAGGGAATGCCCTCCTAGATTTTATAGAGTCCGAAGTGTAGGAGAATTGGCCCTATTCCTATTCTCGTTAAGTTGGCCATACTGTTCCTAGTTTTTTATTATTGAATGTGGTGAGTTCATAGGAGCTTCTAGGAAACACATGTGGGTTGCAGTAAAAAAATGCCAATAGGTTCAATTGACAACATGATCTATTGAGTAATTACAAAGAATTCATAATTTGAAATTCTAGATTTTGACAACATGATCTATTGACAAGTAGGAAGTATTTTTCACATTGTGTCAAATTTTGATATTGTTATCAAGATTTAATTATGTAGTTTTACAAGTCAAACTCATTGACCCATGTTTCATGAGTAGTGTTTCACAAGAACCCATCTCTCATGATAATGAATGATCCACTTAGCACTCATTGCATCTAAATGATTCTCAAAGCGATGAAGCACTAGGCCTTCCTAGGAGTTCACCCATCCCAATATTACATGATCATGATTTTATTAATAATTGATCATTTTGGATTTTGACAAACTTGACACACAAATGACAATTTGACAATGAACTTAATGTATCACAATTAAGTTTAAAATTGAGTAACACAATAGAAACTAAAACAAATTGAGAGATTGTTATGAGGGTAGTGATGCAACCTTTCTAATTAGAGTGTATTCCATGAGATTACAATTCTTTGAGATATTTTGTCAAATAGTTCACAAGATTTGTCTATCCTCCCACATTTTACATAGATTTTAAAATGGAGTCTACAACCACAAAATTTGAGAGAATTCATCTTCATATTATGCTTTGATGGATGTCCATACCTTGTTCCAAATCTCCCATTTTAAGGAAACTGACAAGGATTTTGGTGAAGGTCGTGAAATTTGTCTATGCATCTACCAATTGCATTTGATTGAAAGTTTCTAAAAGCTTTTAAAAAATTCCATTATGTATATTCTACAATCATTATAGTCCACAATTTCACATTTATTTGGTTTTGCATCTACCAATTGTATTTGCTTGAATTTTCCTATCGAATTTTCAATGTAGATCCATTTTGTGTATATCTTAAAATTTGTTGGTGTTTTTTCCCACATAGGATTTGCAATTCTCTAAGAGGTAGCAAACCTCTGTTATAAAGAACTACAAAGGCTAGTGGCCAACTAACAAGAGTCAGTCAAAGACTGACATCTCCTACACTTTTGGCTCTGTGAAACCAAGGTGGGTAAACCCAAGTGTGTTCATAAGAATGTTTTATGATTGGTAAGAACACTTCTTCTTACAGATGCAATCCACACTAACACTAACAAACAATCATTACCCTGGTTGTGGAAAAACCAAAGAATAATAAAAGATATCCCAAAGCAAGGAGATTAGAAATTATCATAAGATCTATATCCCAAAAAGAGATAGCAGTTGATATTTGTTAAAATGTTCGGGTATTGAATCATCGTGCTTAGAGTCACAGTCCTATACCTGAAAGGAATTTACCAATACTATCTAGTGCCTCATCCATTGGGTGGGAGTTATATAAAACATAATACAAATGAAAATGAACTTATCACCACAGTGCTTTGCTACCATGAGATTTTTCAGTATATTAAAACAATACTCCTTAGTGAATCCTAAGCATATAACCATAAACATGCAATTTATGTTCAAGAATTTGATTAACTCATTAAGTTAAAGAAAGAGAACAAATTACAATTTCAACTACACCATTGAAATTGAATGAACAAACCCTTGATAAATCCATTCATAATCCATGGCCCATACACAGGAGAGCTAAATGTCTTAATTTTTTTAGATTTCTTTCGATATCAGTAATTACAAAAGCATAGTATAATTATTTCATACTATTCCCAACCCAACATGATTTCCTACATAATACCTTCAAAATCTTGCATTACCATTAATTGTACCTATTCTAAGCCTTCGGACCCAAAAAAAACAACAACCCTTAACAATGAGCCGTCAAATCTCCTTTATAGGATATGAGAGCAACAAAGCAATAGGCTACATTGTTCATTCCAAAATTGAATTTCATTTAGAATGAAATTCAAATTCACATTCCTCATCATTAGAAAAAACCATAATCAGTTCGAGGAATCAAAACAGTTATACCATTGTAACCAATCGGAGCTAAAGAAAAAAGAGTGTGGCAAGCATGCGTATGTCCACATCAACACACCACCCAAAAGTAACACACCCACCAACTACAACTACTTGTAAGACACACAACCCTAGTAGAGGTGACCGCTCATGGTCCTCGCTTCAGTAAGAAGTGAGCCCAACTTCCTTTTATCCGCTTTAACACATGATCTGGTAGCATGGCATAGGGCCATCACAGTTATCGGGGCAACTATGAGGGACTCTTCATTGACCCCCAACAGCTCGGTCATGGACGCTAAGTAATGTCGGTATTCCGAGTTAGTTTCGAACCCATCACCATCAGAACCAGAAGATAGCACCAGTGGGGACTTGGAGCTCCCCAACCCTTTATAAGCATCATGGACAACCTCGGGCTTGCTAAGGATAGGTTGTACCTCGTCAGGCTGTAAATTTCTCACCCCGAGTCTGGTACTTCTACACACAACCGAATGGTCCATTGCAAAGAACACCTCGCAAAATATAAGAGAGACTCGACCACCTGCAAACAAGATAACTCAAAATGCGATGATAATACCAAATAACACAATGAGCATTTATAGAGTTAATTGGTGCGAGAATATTAATTGCTCGAATGCAGCACAAGCATTCAAGCATTTTAGTGGCTGATGTAGCCACCACAAATTATTCCTAGCTTGTGAAGGCATGGCGTACAACCCATCATTGCATTTATCAAGAGAACACTGTTTGCATGCAGGAAAATCATGCGAGGATCCACTGAAAAAACCCACGCCATTAATGAGAACAACTTGTAGAGAGCAAGAACTCCCAATGCGGATGAACAGGAACCCAACAAAAATTGAACCATTAATGCAGATCGAACATGAAAAGTCGAATGACTCAGATGAATCAATAATTGTTTGAAAATCCACATCAGCGCCCTGGGAGAACCATGCCCAATCACAACCCAAGAAAACAAGAGGTTGCAACTGGACAACAGGTCCCACCTAGCCCTGTTGCTTCAAGAACCAGGCCACGTGTCGCCTCTTCACAGACCTCGCAGTACCCTCAGGGGCCTTTAATTTGATCAGGCGAGATCTGTGAGGAAGGATTATCATTGATATCCCTCGTTAATACCCCACGGGTAGAAAACACCCACCTTAAACCCCAAAACCCTAACCTCCATCCATGTAAATTTTAAGTCCCACCACAATCCTTGTACGGTCCACATGATTTTTTTATCCTTTGTTGAAGAAACTATTACAATATATTTCTTATTTATGTCCTTATTTTCCATACATGTTTATAAAAGTTTGAAATTATTAATAATATTAATTTTGGAAAGACATTAAAAGTGTGTTTGATTGTAAAAAATATGCATCCTAATGTGAAAATGCAAACAATGGAAGCAATGACTATAACACATAAATTTTTATGTAGTATCCAATTCAAAAAATCATGTTACTCTCTACCTTGAATTTTTTAGTATAAAAAGCTAAGGAAATGCTATAAATAAGATAATAAGTTGACTATTAGCATATACCAATTTTCATAGAGATGTAGATTTTTGGATGTTATGGTTGTGTTTCTCATGATATGTGGTTGTCATTGATGTCAACACTATTAGAATTAATGTCTTAAAGGTTGTATATGTCGAGGATATTGAGAAAATTAGAATAAATATGTTGTAGATAGTCTATGAAGTTGTGGAGATCAGAGTGGTGGAAATTTTTGTACGTTGGTATTCTAAAGTCGTGTATTAAAGGGTTTGTTGTTGAGCCTATCTAGTATATCCTCTATAAGTTTCAGAGGCGTGCATCAA